>JAWRVF010000065.1:0-600000 GCA_036785485.1 Physcomitrellopsis africana | reverse complement strand
GCCATAACTTTTAAATGGTAAGTCATCTATTTGTGAAATTTTGATATGTTTTACAATGGATTATTGGCTTTCCATAGGCTATAAGCACGCTTGATTCGAATTTTGGATGAATTTTTAGTGATTTATTTAGTTTCAGCTTGTTGTATAACTTGTATTCCTCATATGCGGTTGTATTTTGAGGTATACTTGAATACATACATATTTTGCTTATACTTTTTATACAAGTATATATACTTGTATTTATACGTTATTTCACAGTATTATACATATACAAGCATATACAAGAGTTATACATAATATTTTGCATGTTATTTGCATAAATATTATACTCATAGAAGCTTGATCAAGCTGCTCGTTCACGACCCAAGGATTTTATACAAGTATTTAAGTACAAGTATTATACCAAGGATTTATACAAGTATTTATACAATTATTTGTATAAGTATTATTCAAGTATTTATACTTTATATTTGTACAAGACTTGTAAAAGTATAATACAAGTATAACTTGAAAGCTTGAAGAAATATTGTGCAAGTATAGAACATACCGGTAACGGCTTCCTTCATATGCCCCTCGCTAGTTCTAGTACAGCCAGAACCCGGGCGCTTTTCCTGGGCTACGTAATTTCACCCAACATCGCTACTGTATTTTCTTTGCCTTTAATGTGAATCAAAATTGGATTTAGAGATTTAATGTAGGCTATCCATCTTAGCATGGCAATATCAGGAGTTGAGCAGTTAGATATCATACTAAGCAAAGGTAAACAATCAGTCTCTAATAGCACATTTGCTCTAATTAAATAATTTCTTTCTGCTTTCAATGCTGTAATTGCACCCCACAACTCTCTTTTCACTTGTGGATATGCCCTCTGGCGCTTTGTCAAGATTCTTGCTCCATATCTAATAGCAAATCGATTCCTGCTGACATCTTCTTGACCAACAACCCAACCTATGGCAATAGGGCTAGTATCCACTATTACTATCACAGGCTTATCATTCTCATAATTCACTTGTTTTAGAGCCGGTGGAGATCTTAAAATCTTTTTTAAATCTTCCATAGCTTTATCTTGTTCCATGCCCCAAGTAAACTTATTTCTTTTTCTTAAAAGTTTATATAAAGGCTCCGCTACATGAGCAAAATGAGGTATCCAAATTTGATAGAAAACACATGCTCCAAGAAATCTTCTCACCTCAGTGATATTATTGCAGGCTTTCATTTGTGAAATAACATCTACCTTATCTGGATTTGGCTTTCTTCCATAGCTTCCACACAAATGGCCTACAACTACAATTTTTTCAACTCCAAATTTGGATTTATCAATGGATAGAGTTAAATTCACCTCCTCCAATCTTTTCAAAATCCTCTCTACATCCTTAATATGTTGTTTTACAAATGTTTTGCAGCCATCCGCTTCCACAGTCACATCTTTTTTTTCTTCTCTGCAACCTTTGATTGGAATATTGTCCACAAATGGTATAGTCTTTTCTGGTATAAAATCTATTAGAATTCGATTCATTGCATTCTGCATATGTACCACTGAGTTGGTGGCACCTTGAGGTAATGTACACATTCGAACCAAACCTAAAGGAGTCTTCATTGTGGTTAAATCCCTGCTCTCTGTTGCCAATTGAAACTGATCATAGCTTGAATACAAATCTCCAATTGAATAAATGGCATAGCTTGCAAAAGCCTCAGCCACCTCATCCACAATTGGACTGGAACCTTTATTTCTAATAGTAACTCAGTTAGCGGGTTGCATATCTTGAATAAACCTTAATGCTCCTATTTTCTTTGGCACTGTGAACCAACGATTGGAATATGGTCCCATAGAAGGTTCAAGGATTCCCATTTCCATTTTTTCTTTGAGCAAATCAATTAATTTTGAGAGTTGAGCTCTTGGAACTGGAATAGGTTTTAAGTCCCATGGTATATGTGGAACTGTAAAGATCACCATTGGTGCCACTATGTTTGGATGGACACATCCTATTTCATTAGATTTTGATGCAAATGACTTTCCATGTTTAGAAAGCATATTCAAAAAAAGGTTTCTTTCAAGATCAGTCAAGAACTCACCCCCTCCAATCTTCAACTTCTTGAGTGTTTCTTCCGTAAACCGATGTCCAATCCCCTCTAGATTCCTTAGCCTTGGTTCCATTTCAGCTTGTTTTACATGATCTTTGGAATCTTCAGGCAATTATATTGCCATAGGCTTAATTTTCTTTGCCACTGATTTATACTTTGTATTCACTTGTGCTTCAATTCCAAATATGCAATTGTTAGCTTCTTTAGTAGGATTTTTAACAAATTTTTTTATTTCTTCATAAAGAGCTTGATCATGAATTTCCACCACAATATCATTATTATTTTTTATATCCATTCCTTCATTTAAACCTTTCAACTGTTGCAGAATATTTCCTACGAACCCTGTTTCTTCCACCATCCCTGAAATAGCTTCATCTTCCAAAAGCACTCCTTTCATTTTTAGATTTTTTTCAATTTTTCTTAATGTAGCTCTACATTTAGAGTCTAATATATTAATACCTTGAAAACTTGAAATACCACATTTGGTCAAATCCAAAATTCCACAGTCTTTCTTCTGTACATTGGGGAATGTAGTAGTAAATAAAATACTTGCACCCGTAGATCCCTATGCTCCACGTGTGCTCTTTAGAAATCCTGGAAAGTCTCTTCAGTGTCTAGAGGTACTTCTCGCAGTTGATCTCGATGTCTTTTATGCTCTGGCTTTACTGTGAGAAATTGCACTGAATTTCTTCCATCACAACTCCGAATTCTAGCATAATGTGATCCATCATCTAATACCTTAGTTTCCATTCTTGAAGCTGTAATATATGGTTGCCCAAGTATAATTGGATACATACTTTGGACTTGCACAAAGAAATTCTGATCCACCTCCACATTTCCAATTTTTGTTTTAACTGCTGGGCATGCACCATAAAGACCCCCTCTTTCGTTGTTTGCCGCTCTCAATACCCATCCATGTTTGGTATCTATAGGCCAATTTTTTTTTTCATAAACGACCTTTGATATTATATTAATTTCAGATCCATGATCCACAAGAGCATGTATTGCTTCTTCTAAATTTTCAAGTTTAACTTGGATTTCTGTTGTAGCCCTTGCCCAATATGGATGAGCATACATTGTTTTTTTTTTGCTCACACTTTCCTCATCTGCAGCCGATAAACATGCGTGCACTCTTGCCTCATCTTTCTCTCTTACTTTTATTTCTTTTGTTGCAAGATTAATTTGTTCTTCAATCTTACAATCATCTTCAACTCTTGATTTCTTAATTCCTTCATTTTTTATAGCAATCTTTTCTAGTAATGTTTGAATTTTAGGAGAAAATATACTTAGTACTTCCATTTCTAAATCCTCATCCAAATCATCATGCAGGCTTTGCTCTTGGATATTATAAGTATCATTTGTAAGTTCTTCATTGCAACCTTCTTTGGACCCAGAATCACATATTGTAGAGAATACATGAGCAATTTCATCACCCTCTTCTTCAGTTATGCAAGTATCAATTGCACTAGCCATGACTGTTTCGGTTGTCATTTGACGTTTTCTTTTTATTACGTCAATTATGAGTTCATGAAAATCTTTCTTTGCTATTCCCAAGGCTTCTCTCAATGTGAATTCAATCTTAGCATCAAGAATTCTCTCTTCCAAAATTCCTTTCATATCTATTGATGTTTCTATATCAGAACAAAGTTTATAAGTAGGGCCTTTAACCTTACCTCGTCCCGCTTCTTCTTTTTCCTTTCCCTTGCTTACCCCCTTTCTCTCCTCCCATTTGTCCTTAGACAACGATGTATCTTTTGGATTTGAAGTTGAAGGTGTAGACCCTGATGGATGGTTGGTACCTTGAACAAAATCATCTTTTTTTTTTCTCACCTTCATTACTTCTGTGAGTTTGCCTTTTATTTATAAGCTCTCCTTCTTTTTCTTCTTCTGCATTTCTTCCTCTCTTCACCTCTACCCAAACATCTTGGTTGCCATCCTTTTCTTTATTTCTATCCAGAAAAGCTTTGATGCTTGTAGTATCAACAGGATCATCCCATCCAGTTCTTTGTCTGATAGCTTGGGCTCCTCGTATCATAGCCTCACGTGTTGCATGAAACGGAATTTCAATATTATTTTGCCATGCAACAATTTGATAAGAATTGACATTGCTTGAATCTTGGGATTTAGCTCTTTTTATCCAATCCTCCATCACCTTCTTCATTCCTCCTTTACCAAAATTAGTATCCAATGGAGAATCTGTAGCTGCTTCCCTAATTCTTCCTTCTTTGAAAATGATTTTTCCATCCTTTAAAGCTCCGGCATACTCTGTGCAATTATTCCGGCTATGATTAGTGTCATCACACCAAATGCACCTCATTATATAATTTTTTTTTCCTTCTGGTGGCTGTGAAGAACCACTGCTTTGACCCTTCTTCAACTCACTCATTTCCACCCTTAATTCCTTTATACCTTTGATTAATTCCTCAAGAGTACCTTCATCTATTGTTTTGCTCTTTCCAACAACTCTAGATGGAGTGGATTGCACCGATGGTGTATTTTGTATTGAAGAAGTGATTGGCTCTTTCGAGATGCCTATTGGAATGGCTTCTGCATATGCCCCCATTCCCCTAGATCTCACCCTTTGTTGTTTGGCTAGTAAAATGATGGATTCCTCCACTCTTCTCCAATCTGTGGTGAAGCCACCTTCTGCATCCTTGTCTCCAAATAGTATAAGCAATCTATCTTCTAAAGCTTCATCAGCTGCTTGTAAAAACAGCTCAACCTTTCGACCATCCAAAAACATTCGATCTGACACAGAAAGTTGACCATATTTCTTTTCAAATGCTCTGAGTAACTCATTTGGTCCCATCATCTTTCCTGGGCGTTGTTCCACCCAATCTAGGAAAAACCGCTTAGTCATCCTGTCAGTGTCTTCATCAAAGAACTCATTTCTCATCCGTTCTTCAAACCTCACCCATGTGATTGCATTAGCAGTTGTTCTTACATGACGTACTCGATCTCGAATCTCTGTACCACAGCCAAATCAAAAGTCTCTAACATTCTAGCTTGTGGAACTTGATGGATCTCCATTTCACAAACATAGGCTTTAAGAAATTTAGTGATATCTTTGCCATCAAACCGGCCTACCTTGTCAATGACTCCTCGAAGTGCCTTTGTAGCTCCATGTCCATCCGAATTAGATCGTTGTTGTTCCACCAACATGGTGACCGCCCTCAGAAGATCCATGGCTCCAACCGTTCCTTGTCCTTCTCGTAAATTTGTCCCTGAATTCGTATCTTCCATGATTCTTAACCCAACTGATTGCCCCTAAAGCAGCTCTCAGTGGAAGCACCAATATGTCGTGACGAAAGTCCGCTTCAGGTAGACGCAAGGTCCCTCTTTACAATCAAGTTGGATCCAATATGCACAAACTTTTTTAAACTTTTCTTTTATAGCCACAAAACCATGTGTATAATAAATCAACAAACTAGAAGCTTGGAAATTTATAAATCAAAATCCAGCCATTTATATAAGTTCAAATTTTGGAAACATAGAGTTCACTTCTTTAGTCATCTTCACAAAAATTCTCAACCGTAAATTCATTACCGATCACCAGATATCATCAAAATATTAGCAAGTAATTATATAAGTAAAACCAAATCAGAAACTTGAAAATTCATAATTTAAGATCCAGCCATTCAAATAAGCTCAAATTTTGAAAAAACATATTTCATACCTCTGACTATTGTCACATAATTTTTGAGCTATGAAATCATTGTCGATCAATAGATAACACCAAATCCTTGGCAGATACTTTTAGAAGTCAAATCTCAATCCGAAACTTGAAAATTCATAATTGAAGATCCAGCCGTTCAAATAAGCTCAAAATTTGGGAAAACATAACTCATACCTTTGATCCTCATCACATAAAATTTGAGCTATGAATTCATTGCCGATCGTTAGATATCACCAAAACCTTGGCAAATACTTTTAAAAGTCAAAACCCTAGGCACCCAAGAACAAATTTGCCATTACTCCCTAATCAAAGTCTCAATTGATATGAGATTTTAGACATAGACTCTTTATAGTATAAGTAATATGTACACAAAAAATGAGCTTCAAATTCTTCTTGAAACTCAAGTTCTAGCTTAAAGCAAATCCTTCTATTTATCTAATTTTTTCAAAACCCCAGTTTAGTTTGCTGGGTTTAACTAGCCATATCTCACTCAATCTGAACTTTTTTCTATCAATTCTTGGACGTAAAATGTGTAGCTTGAAGTCTAGTTTCTAATCCAACTTTTGGATTTCTTGCTAGTATCTTCAAACTTCTAATACACCTTGAAAAGTGACAGTAGGTGTCATATTAGTAGTCTAAGTTCAAACAAGCATATCTCTCTCATCTAAGCTCCGAATCCTGCGTTTCTACCACCTAAACTCATGCCAAGAAGACGCTCCCTCTGAATACCTCTCTCCATTTGCCAAAAAACCCCGTCTTCTTCTCCTCCGAGCTCGTCAAAGAAGTCGCAGCCAAGGTCTTCAAAGTCCAAGTCAACAATTAATAGTTTAAAGTTATAAAAACCCCAAATCTAATCCTCCAAGTCAGCACTATTAATGGTAGCCGACTATTGACATCCAAATCTACTATTTATCCTTGGTAAATCCTAAATTCAATCTCAAAGTCAAAACTCCTTATATCTACAAATATAACCCTGAATCTACTAAAATCTAAGATTGAAAAAAGATAAAAGAAATAAAAGAAAGTTTCAAGGCTAGATCAAAGTTAAAGTTAAGATTAAAGATAAGGAAAAATTTTAACTAAAGAAAAAGAAAGAAAGTGAGAAATTTTTCCTAAACTATATAAAAAACTTAGATTGGTAAGAAGAAAGAAAGAACTTAATAAAATTTTGAAGAAAAGATAGTTAAGTTAGGTTTCTATATATGGATATATTTACTTCACGACAACGTCTTAAGATCTTTTTATGAAACACCACTGTATAATGTGAGAGTCATAATGCTTGGTCAAGAACCTTACAAAGGCATCGGCAAGGCTAATGGACTATCTTATAAATGTTGATCATTCTTCTTCTCCAATCTTGATGTCAATCTTTTAATGTCAATATCTCTTTTTTCTATTGTTCATATATTCTAAAATTTTATGAAAATATTAAAAATTAAATTGACTAGTAATTGAAAAAAGAATCATTTTAATCTAATTAGCAGATTGCTCAAAATTATAAAAACCTTCATTGACCTTCAAAATCCAATTTCTAAGATTCTAACTCACTTAAATTCTAATCACTTTTCATCTAACTATTTGATTAAGCTATAATTCAAAACATACATTCAACACAATTATGTTCACAAATCTACAAATTTTCATTTGTAGATTTAATATAATATTTACAATATGTTTTAAAATGTGAATCTATTTAATTTTTCAATAATCAAAGTTATTTGAATAGAACCTTGACTTTGCAAAGCTCTCACAAAATTATTAAAAATTCAAAAACCTTAAAACTAATGTTTAAAGAAATCCTATCAAATTTGTTATCTAAATCCACTTTCCAACCTATTAAAGAATCTCCTATCTATCATAGGTGCATGGTTTTGTGTCTTGGAATTTGTTTCAATCTTGGTTCACAACCAACCTTCTTCAAGTATAAATTCAAGGTTTTTTTAGATAATTTTTGTTAAAATTTTTTTATTTATTTTAATTATTTTTTATTTTTATCTAAAAATATCTATAATATTATTTTAGCTAATCTATCTTATTTTATCTAATTCACGGCCTTACAAAGTAAATTAAAGCCTTTTAAATAAAAAGATAGCATTAATATTAATTATTTTTATTACCTTCCTATTTTTTTATTTATTATTTCTTAAAATAATTTTATAATTTAGTATTCAATTAAACTTTTTTTAATGTATATAAATATCTTCTTTTGTTTTTTCATCCTATAATTATATTAGAACATGATAATGTAATATGACACTATTAGAAGTTTGCTATCAAAAATAGATAAGGAGGTTGTTTAACATCTTAGTAGTTTTTGGTCTTTTTTTTCAATAAAATTCATTTCTCTTAAAAAAAATTAAATTATTTTTTAACTAACAAATTAAAAGATATGTAATTTTTTAAAGAAAAATCAAAAATTAATTATAACAATATATTCTATAGAAAAATTTATAAAACAATATATATAATTTATCTATATTTTTTAAAATAATTTTATAACTTAGTATTAATTGAATACTAAGTTATAAAATTATTTTAAAAAATATAGGTAAAAAATAAGAATGTAGTAAAAATAATTAATATTAATGCTGTTTTTTTGTTTAAAAGACTTCAATTTACTTTGTAGGGCCATAAATAATATAAAATAAGATAGATTAGCTAAAATAATACTATAGATATTTTTAGATAAAAATTTAAAAAAATTAAAATAAATAAATAAATAAATTAGCAATAATTATCTAAAAAAATCTTAAATTTATATTTGAGGAAGGTTGATTGTGAACCAAGCTTGAAATAAATCCCAAGACACAAAATCATGCATCTATGATAGATAGGAGGTTCTTTTATATGTTGGAAAGTGGATTTAAATAATAAACTTGATAGGATTTCTTTAAGCATTGGTTTCAAGGTTTTTGAATTTTTAATAACTTTGTGAGAGATATTATCAAGAACACAAATTAAAACAGATACATAAGTTAGTAAAAACTATATCAAAGGAAAATAATAAGATAGAAATAAAGAAGTATGTATATTCAAGAAGAAACTAAAATGGCTATTACCAAAGACTAAAAAATACATGAGACTCTTAAACTAGACTAGAAGCAAGAAAGGAATTGACAGGAGTGAAGAAGCCTTCACTCTTGTTTCTATATATACTATTTATCTAAGAACTATGTAGCAACATTCTATAAGACCTCCAACACGTGTCTAATTTGCAAGACACACGTTAAAATTGTAAGACAAGTTTCCTGCATGTGCACCACATATTTAGCTTATTCCACAAGCTATCAACATGTGTGATATGTGGCTAGCTTGTTGGCCAAGTTTCTAACCTATCAATCACCTATAAATATGTATAAAGGTGATTCCATATTTATGAAGCTTCTAAGAAACTACTCTATTAAATATTATCAAATTAATTTATTTTACCTACTTCTATCAATCTAAATTAATTAAATAATTATTAGAATAAATCTTATGTCTATGACATTATCCTCCCTTCTAGGAACGAGTTCCAAGAGGAGCGGTGATTACATGTTGAAAAAATTTAGGATACATCGAATTATGTTTGCTACATAATTTGATCTTTGTTCCCTTAGAAGGTAGTTAATAGGCCCTTTCAACCATCGATAGTATTCCATACTAGGGCCAGAGGACCATCCTGTTATTTGATCATTCTTAAGGCCTTCATAACTTCCTTCAAAGAAAACATTTGGAACACCATCAAGAATAGTTCTTACTTCTAAAAGTATCATCAAACATCAAGAATCTCTTCCAAGGTCATGATACCAAATACATTATATTTCACCATTAATCTAAAGAAGAACATGTTGTTCTTGAGGATCTTCATCTCTATTTCGTCGTCTTGAAGGTTGTGATAGTCGTAATGTCTCATTCAATGAATCAACAAACAATGGTTCTTGAGCTGAATTCGCTAGTTGTTGATCCTCCATCTTTTTAGTACAAAAAAATTCAAGAAAATAGCAAACAATGATACCAGATAGAATGAAACCTCTATAGAATCTATTTTGCATTATAGCAAAGATTTTTTTGACTCTTTATCTTAATTTTGACGGATGTCGTTGATGACATAATATATAAGCGGCCTTCAAAATAGAATAGATCATTCTTAAACTCAAACTTAGAAGTATCATGAGACTTAGATGAATTATTCTTAATCTCATGGACAAGAGGATCTGAAGACATACTTGATTGGATTTGCTTGACAAAAGTTGAATCAATAATTAATATTAATTTTATTGCTCAAAGATGAAATTGCTCCAATTTCAAGAGTGTCGTTCTTTATTGATGAAAAGTCAAATTTTCTTCTTTTGATATAAGATAAAAATATCTAAAAAGGGCATCAAACAAACCTTGTTGTTTTCCTAACCGATAGGTGATAATAAACTTGAATCTTAATAAAGACATGCTCCAACGAGCCTGACGACAATTCAACACACGTGTTGATATGAAATACTTGAAATTCTTGTCATCCATATATATAGTGATTGGACTAAGAGTGCCTTCCAGATAGTGATGCCATTCCTAAAAAGAATCCATAATTGCAAGAAATTCTTTATCATGGATTTTGTAGTTGATTTCATAATTGATTTTTGCTACTGAAAATTTTTTGGAACAAAAAGCTATTAGATGGAGTTTGCCATCTGCTCCCATTTGTAACAATACCGCCCCTAAAGCAAAGTCTGATGCATCTATTTCCATAAAAAAATGCCTTGAAAAAGTCGATATAATACAAGATTGGTACAAAAGTAAAGGTTGTCTTCAAAGCCTCAAATGATGCTTTTGCTTCTTTGCTCCACTTGAATTTGTTCTTATAAGTTAAGCGTGTAAGTAGAATTGCAATTTGAAAAAAATTCTTGATAAAGATTCAACAATAATTGGCAAATCCCAAAAAGCATTGCACATCTCATATTATTTTTGGAATCTTCTAATCAATGATTGTTTGGACTTTCTTTAGATCCATTTTGAGACCATCATTTGAAATGATGTATCCTAAAAAGTCAACTTGAATAATGTGAAATATACACTTTTCTATCTTGGCGTATAACCTTGCATCTCTGAATTTTTGTAATACAAGACCAACATGAAGTTTATATTCTTATGTATTCTTAGAGTAGATCAAAATGTTGCCTAAATAACAAACAATAAAATCATCAAGAAACTCACAAAATATGTCATTGATAAGATGTTGAAAGGTAGTTGGTGCATTTATAAGTCTAAAAGACATAACATTATATTCAAAATATCTGTACCTTATTCAAAATATAGTCTTCTATTCATCACCTTCTTTGATGCGCATTAAATTATTTGCTCCTGTGAGATCTATTTTTATATAAATCTTAGCTTAATTTAATTGATCAAAAATTCCAAATATCAGAAGCAAAGAGTATCTATTCTTAATCGTAATCTTATTTAGTCTTCAATAATCTACACACATCCATAATGATCCATCTTTTTTCTTTACAAACAAGATGGGAGCTCCTACTGGGAATTTTGAATGGCGTATGAAATTCTTGGCCAAGTTCTCATCAATATATTTCTTGAATTCAGCCAATTCATTTTGGGATAGACTGTAAATCGATCTAAATGAAAGCTGAGTTCTCTCTTTGAGATCAATTGAGTAATCATATGGACGATATTTCGGAAGAATATCTGCATTTTTTATTTTAAAAAACGTCTTGATAATCTTGATATTGGCTTGGAATGCCACTTGAAGTCTTTCCACCATCAGAAATGGGTGTAGCATAAATAGCAAAAGATGATCCTTCTTTTGCTTCATTCATAAAAGCTTTTGCGCCTACAAGTACAGGTTTTATTATATTAGGCTTATAATTTGTTACTTAATTTATGAGACTCCTATTAATACTTTGAAAAAAATCAAATCTATGAGAAATCCAATCTATTCAAGGATTATATTTTTTTAGCCATGATATATCTAAAATGACTAGATTAAAGGAAGATTTAATTATATTAAAGACTATACAATTATTATGACCATCTTTTATTATATCTATAGGAAGGATTTAATGAGTAACATCTCCAAAAGATAACGGGCAACCATCTATGACTTCTACATGTACGGATTTAGTTTTTTGTATTAAAAATATTCTACGACTTTTAATAAATTTTTTATCTAAAAAACAAGTTAAGGCTCTTGAATCTAGTAAGGCAGAGGCTTTATGATTTTTAGGTCCCAAATAGAAACCTATTATAAAACAAAGAGAAGGTTCTGATGAGAAGATAGGACCTTTACCAAGATTTGTACAAGATTCCAGTTGCATGGTCCCTATTATAGTTGGACAAACTTGTTTTCCGATATATTATCTTCTTTGATAGCTATACTCCTTATCTTGTAGTTGCGTTGTTTTTTTAAACAATATTGTACAATGTGCTTAGATTCTCTACAATATAAACATAATCCTTTTTGACGATGACAAGTCTTTTCTTATTCAGTAAGAAGTTTAAAATATATTGTATCAATTTGTATGTCTTTTACTTTTGAATGTATGTATTGAGAAGACATTGATATTGCTATTGTATTATAGTAATATTGGAGCTCCCTTATGTAGCTCTCCAATCAAAATTCAAAAAGTCAATTGTCATATTTCATAGGAAAATCAATTGCTTGACTCAATGTTTGAGGATTGGATAAATTGAACATCAAATTCTTTACCTCATATTGTAATCCAAAGAAAATTTGACTAATAAGTGTAGCATCATTCTACTTGGTATCAATTATTAATTCTCAAAATTGTGAAGTATATGATGTCATTGATTGATTGCCTTGTCGCAAGATATAGATCTTATTGGTTGTAACATGAATTGCATCATGTTTTCTATATATAAATCAAAATTCTACTAAAATGCCTCCAAATTATCCAATACTAGATCATGTCATTCAAGAAAAGACAAAAATCATGATAAAGCAAAATCTGATAGTAGAGTTTCAATAAACCTAACTTGTGATCCCTGGATTGAATAACTTTGGGATTGAAGTTCAATTATCAGTTGTACTTGATTGATAAATCTTTGAAACTTACATTTAGTGCCATCAAACTTCTCTAGCAAACTAATTTTTGGTTCTTTGATGCTTAAATGGTGTTCAATTGTAGGTGAAGTGGTATGGCTTGAAGGAACTCGAATCATCTCTATATCTTTACTTCCTCCTAATCTTATTGCTTCTTGTGGTGGTGCATTGAGTTGATGCATTGCGAGCATTAATTCTCTTATTTGTTCTTACATTTGTGCCACTATACTCTTTATTTTATCAAGCACTATAATGATACCACAATAGAAAAAAAAAAAAAAAAAAAAAAAAAAAAAAAAAAAAAAAATTATTCTCACTACAAAATAAAATACTCAAGAACAAAGAAAAAAATTCTAAGAAAAATATCAATTTAGAAGTGGATAATCTACAACTTCTAATATGCTTATGTCTTATTAAGAGAAAGGGGTAATCCACTCTTAATCAAGAAGAGATAAGGTTCTAATATTGTAACTTCACTCTTATCAATCTGTCAAGGATACGAACTAAAATAGATGCATAAGTTAGTAAAAACTATATCAAAGAAAAATAACAAGATAGAAATAAAGAAGTATGTATATTCAAGAAGAAATTGGAATGGCTATTACTAAAGATTAGAAAATTCATAAGATTCTTGAACTAGACTACAAATAAGAAAAGAGTTGACAAGAGTGAAGAAGGCTTCACTTTTATCTCTACACTAGAAGAAAAGAGCGTCATTGGTGATAATCAAGGTGATGTAAAAATGTATTAAAATGTGTTAAATTATATTATATCTTGTTCTAAATTTTTTTGATTTAATACAATTTAATACATTTTAATACATTTTTACATCACCTTGGTTATCAGTGGTGACACTCTTTTCTTCTAAGGCTATATATACTATTTATCTAAGAATTATATGGTGGCATTCTACAGGACCTCCAACATATGTCTAATTTGTAAAACACATGTCAAACTTATAAGACAAGTTTCCTATATGTGTGCAACGTACTTAGCTTGTTCCACAAGCTATCAACATGTGCGATACATAGCTAGCTTGTTCCACAAGCTATCAATATGTGCAACACGTGGCTAGCTTGTTGACCAAGTTTCTAACCTACCAATCACCTATAAACATGTATAAAAGTGATTCCGCATTTATGAAGCTTTTAGAAAGCTTCTGTATGAAATATTATCAAATTAACTTATTTTATCTACTTCTATCAATTGATATTAATTAAATAATTACTAGAATAAATCTTATATCTGTGATAGCTATGCAAAGTCAAGATTCTATTCAAATAACTTTGATTGTAGGAAAATAAAGTGGATTCACATTTTAAAGCATATTATGAGTTTTATATTAAATCTACAAATGAAAATTTGTAGATTTGTGAACATAATTGTGTTGAATGTATATTTTGAATTATAGCTTAATCAAATAGTTAGATGAAAAGTTATTAAAATTTAAGTGAATTAGAATCTTAGAAATTGGATTTTGAAGGTCAGTGAGGATTTTTATAATTTTGGACAATCTGCCAATTAGATTAAAATAATTTTTTTTGAATTAGTAGTCAATTTCAAAATATATGAACAATAGAAAAAAAAAAATATTGACATTAAAAGATTAACATCAAGATTGGAGAAGGAGAATGACCAACATTTAAGAGGATTATGAGCTTTTTTTTCCTAATCTATAAATTCAAATTTCTTCAAATTTTGTATACTTATTTTTAATTAGTAGATTAAAAAGTTTACAAATTTTGAATGAAGATCAATATTTAATTTAATAATTATTGAGATTTTAAATTTTCTATTGGATTTGATTAAATATTATTTAAGATATCTTTATTAAAATATTTTATTAAAATTTGATTAAGATTTAATTAGAATTTATTTAAGATATTAAGATTTCATTAGAATTATATTAGGATTTGATTAGGATTTTAGTAGAATTTGAATAAGATTTAATTAGGATTTATTTAGATTATTTTTATAACTTCATTAAGATTGGATAGGATTTGATTAGAATTTATTATTCAAATAAATTCTAATCAAATCCTATCCAATTATATTAGAATTATATTAGAATTTTTTTAGGATTGGATAGGATCTGGTTAGGATTTCTGTAAAATATATGTATTATTTTTTTATAATTTTTTGAGGATATCTTAAAGATTTCCTTAGAATTCTTTATGATTTCTAAAAGATTTCTTAAATATTTCTTTAGTATTTCTTTATAATTTTTTAATGATTCTTTTAAGATTTCTATAAGATTATTTTAAGATTTGATTAAGATTGTTAAGAATTCAATTAGAATTTGTTTAGGATTTTATTTGGATTATTAGATTCTTAGTTAGTTGCAAAATATAAATTTACCTTTCACAACCAAATACTTGATACATTCTCAAACAAGATGACATGTAATATGACACTAATTAGACTAAGACCAAGTTTAGTTTTAATATTTTAGGTTAAGAATCATTAAGATCTTAAGAATTAGGAACTAACAACCAGCTTGGAAGAATGTCTAATAGTATAAGGACAACCCAAGGCAGCATAAACTCTCTCTTATTTCAATGAATTTTAATACTTAATACCATTTCACCAAACAAAGTGTTGTTTTTAAATATAAGACTAAACTTAATGATTCTTCAGCAAATAATACAACTTGTTACTTTTAACTTAGACTTAAAGAATATGATTTACTTAAGGATTAAAAACCAATTGTAAGATTTTTCTTATTTAATCCTATTACTGTGATAAGATTTTTAATAATTCCTTATTTTGGATTATATATATAGCTTATATTTTGCTAAAGAAGATTTTTTTTCTTTTTTCTTTTTTCTTTTTTCTTGTTTTAAAAGTACAATAGTTAAGGTTTTGAATACACTTAATTTTTAGATCTAGTCCTAGTTTTGAATTAATATCTAAATTGATAATCTTTGAAATCTTAATTTCTATTAATTGTTCTAATCTTCTAATAAAAAAATTTATCCTTCAAAACTAATATTCTCACCAATAATCTAAAAGAAAAGATTTTGTAATAGGATCTAATACTATTAGCAAATCTTTATTTTTAATAATATTTTATATCCTTACTTAAAAACTTTTGTAATTAATGGTTAATAAAATTTAATCTTATTAATTATTAAATTATAATTTATTTTAATTATAAGATCCTATATTTTTATTAGGTAATAAAACTTAAAAGATAACAAATTATAATTAGATTAGGCTTTGATTAGAATTTACGTAAGATTTGTTTAAAATTTGCTCAATATTTTTTTTATATTTTTTTTATATTTTTTAAAGATTTACTTAAGTTTTATTTAAAGCTTACTTAGGATTTATTTAGAATTTGATTAAGATTTGATAGGATGTACCTAAGATTTTTTTAAGATATAACAGGATGTATTTAAGATTTTTTAAGATTTTTTTAGGATTTTTTAATGACTTTCTTAGAATTTTGTTTAGATTGTTTATGATTGCTTAGATTTATAACTTAGAATTAATAGAATTTAGAATTGATTGAATTTAAGATTTTTAAAAAGATCAAGATTATTAAAATAAGTGTTTTTAAATACCTCATTTATTTTTGAATTGAAAGAAGAATTTTAAGATTTAAATAAATCTCTTTTATAGTTAGATACTTAATGCATTCTGAAGGTAGATTTTATATAACACAACACTATTATATTATCCTCTCTTTTAGGAAATAAGTTCCACAAGGAGCAATCAAATTGCTTCATAAGTTAATAAAGTCTATGATCCATCAAATCATATTAGCAACAAACTTTGATCTATATTCTCTACAAAGGTGATTGATTGGTCCTTGTAACTATTAATAATATTTTATATTAGGTCAAAAAAACCATCTTATTATTTGGTCATTGTTGTAGCCTTTATAACTATCTTCAAACAACTCATTTTGTATGCCATTACATGTAATATCTACCTCAAGTAATATCACTAATCATCAAGAATCTCTTTGAAAATTGTGATACCAAACACACTATATCTTGCTATCTATTCAAGGAAGAACATGATTATCTTAAGGAATTGCTAATATATAATTTTTTCTTGAAGAAAATTTAAAAATTTATAAAGATTCATAATAGTTGCAAATTATTCTTACTTCCACCAAGTGTAGCATCTATAGTTTTTTTTTCTTCCATTCAAGTAATAAATAATACTAACAAATATACAAGTCAAATTAAAGGAGGGTAATTTGCAACCTCTTGTATTAAATGAAAATTTCTACAAAAAAAGGTAATTCATTAAAAATATATAAAATATAAAATAAAAATAAAAAATAAAAAATCAATGTTAGAAAACAAAAATGTTAGTTTGAAGGTAGATAGTTTGTCATTCTTAAAAATACAACAATGTTTTATAAAAAGCAAAATAATCTTTTTACTTCTTCAAGAAAACAACTATAATAAATTAGCAATCTTGTCAAACTATCAAGGACATAAATCATGATAGAATTTTAAGGAGACAATATACTCTAGTGTTACTAAAAGAGAGAAAGTAGACAAAAAAAAAGAGATAGATAAAGATACTATCTATATTAAAATAAAATAAAATTTATTTATAAAAAGCGTTATGATTTTTTGTTTAAAAATTTAACTAGAATAGTTTATAAACTTAAATTTTAATAACATAATAAAATTTATTTATATTTAAGTTTATAATATTAATTATTTTATTTTATTTTATTGTATAATTTATATATATGTATTATTAATAAAATATATGTATTATCTATATTTTTTGCATTACAATTTATTTTGGCCATTAGAGTTATTGTCAAAAATACTTGAATTTCAATTATACAATTGGAATCAATCAATAATACTTTTTGGCAATGACTTCAATGTTGATGGTACTAAAAAGACATATTTAAATCAAAAATTATATTTTGACATAAAATTATTTTACATATAAATATATAAATAGACACATATACATAAGATAATCCATAACATAACAACTTGTTTCATAATCTAAAAGAAACGTTGAAAATAAAAATAGTACAAGAAGAAAAAGAAACTTCTTTAAGTTATCTCTCACATCACAATTTATCTATCTATTCATCTATCCACCCACCCATTATCAACATTATCATCCAATATAAACACATCTTCCATTCCTCATTATATGTATCCATTAAGCCACTTATACGTTGACGTACAATACAGCTTGACAATTAATTACAAAGCCAATTACAAGGCATTTTCTATGTCTGCTAATTAATCCCTAATACATGAAAGACGTACCTAGCAGGTGACAACCAGTCCCAACCCGAGACAGAAACCAAAACGTGAAAGGCAGACAGAGAAGGACTTTAAAGTAGAAAGGAATTGGAATGGGCGAACGTTATCAGGATGAGGGGAAGCCCTAATTGGGAGCAGGGGAAGAGAAGGTGAGGGGAAGGGGGGCCAGACCAAGTGCAGCACCATCGCAGCTCTCATGCTTCCCCGCCCGCACTGATTGCTGGATTGCTCCACACTCTCATACCCGGCGCAGGCGTCGTTGTTGCGTTTATTTCCAGAGCGAGATAGATATAGCGAGAGAGAGCGAGAGAGAGAGATCACCCTTCCTGTATGGATTTCTGTTCTTGATGATGGTGTTTTGTTTTGGACGAGGGTAATGCCGGAGTTGCTGCGGTTGTGGTGAAGGCAACAGTGCGTTGCGTTGCGTTGCGGTGTGGGACTCATGTGGGAGAGCGGTGAAGCTCCATTCCCCAGGCTCCACGCTGCGTGATGCCGTCTGCTCTGCTGTCTCCGCTGCCCCCAGCCCTGCGACGCTCCGGGAGCGTGCTTACTATGTTGAAATCCGTGTCGCTTCTTAAACCCTCCTTAAACCCTGAAGTGTTGATTCAGTGCTCGAATTACTGCGCTGCGCTTGGTCCTCTGCGGCACGTCTCGTTGTTCCCCGTGAAGCCTGGTCGGGTTTCGAGAGCGGCGTTTCGACTCATCCCTTGCGCGCAAGCAAGTGGGGCCGGGCGAAGCGTTTGGGACGACGCCGCGGAGGAGTTCTTTCGTAACAAGGGGAAGAAGCCTGCGCCTGCGCCTGCGAAAGAGTCGAGGGAGGGGAGGGGAAGCGGGGCGAGGGAGACACCTTATGGCAGGTCGGCTCCAGCTAAGACATCGGGTCGTGGAGATACGAAACCCGGGAGGCGAGAATGGGAGGATGGAGACACACGGGTGATGGAGAATGCAGGCAGCAGAAGCTCCGATAATGGTAGCCCTTCTCGAAAAGCAGGGTCGCAGTATAGTAAGGCTGTAAGATTCGCAGGCAGAGAATGGGGCGACCCGAGTGGCGATCGTCATGGTGACGAAGATTTCAGGGGTGGTGAAGGGTTTCGGGCTACTTCAGCACGGGGTATCTCGGCACCGGAGCGGAGGTCGAGCAAACCATCATTTGGCAGGAATTCAGGAGCGCCCGAGCGGCGGTCACGTGAGAACTCGCGGAGCAGCTATTCGGCGGGACGAGGTGGTTCTCTGGAAGAGTCGAGTAGTTACAGGAATGACAGAGGAGGTGGCTATGGCGGCGAGAGGCGCATGGGTAGGGAGAGAAGTGTGGACGATTACGAGGAGGGTGACGAAGATGCAATGGATTCGGAGGATTGGACCAAGAGGGAGGCTGTAAATTGGAGAGTGGAGGGTGAGGCTGTGTACGGGGTCGCACCAATTCGGGCAGCTCTTCTAGCCGAACGGCGAATTTTCTACACTCTGTATGTGCAAACAAATCTCGTCGAGAATGTTGCGACTGGAAAGCGGAAAGACAAGCAGGCAGTGAGTTGGATCCTCAACAGAGCGCACAACCTGGAGATGAAGGTGGAGACTGTGTCTAAGCAGCACCTCAACCTTTTGGTGGACAACAGGCCACATCAGGGTTTAGTTCTGGATGCGTCTCCTCTGGAATTGGTGCCTTGCGAGTACCTTGAAAGACCATCTATCCAGGATGGACGAACCCCCGTGTGGGTAGCTTTGGACGAAGTCATTGACCCTCAGAATTTTGGAGCAATCCTGCGGTCTTGCCATTACTTAGGTGCCACCGGGGTCGTTGTTTGCGCCAAAAACTCGGCGCCCTTGAGTGGGGTGGTGAGCAAGGCGAGCGCAGGAGCCTTGGAGGTCATGGAAATTCAATCCTGTCGCAACATGATGAAATTTCTCGATACGTCCGTTCTGAACGGGTGGAGAGCGGTTGGAGCCTCCTCGGAGCCACGAGCGCTTCCGATTCAGGAGCTGGGGCCTGGTCTTCCAACCATTCTAGTCTTAGGTAACGAGGGCCGCGGATTACGCACTAACGTGAAGCGCTCTTGCACGGAATTGGTCTCTATCAAAGGTTTTGGAGCAACGTTGGCTTCTGAAAGTCCATCCTCAGAACAGGATGTTGAATCTGATCTGAACGAAACTCAACGTTTCAATTCTGAATTACAGGCGGCAGCTGGTGCAGTAGATAGTCTGAATGTTAGCGTTGCGGCTGGTATTTTGCTGCATGACTTACTCTCACGCTCAACCCAACAAAGTGAGCCGGCTGTTTCAGCACAGTAAAGCTATCTTCACGATCACTTTTATTGATCACATCCTGTTTGAGACTAATCCTTCGCACCGTGGAACATATGATTTTGTCAATATGAAGTGGCACTGCTCCACAGCAGCCGGTTGCTAGATTTCACGCTTTGACATACATGCTTGAGAATCTCCGACAGTGAAGTCGGTGGAAGCCGTTGTTGGCAGGTTTTGATGTATTTTTGGTGATCAGTTTTCCAAGCAAGGGCCTCGTCTTGGTTATTATTATCAGTAGTAGTATTGGATTATTCATCTCAGGATTGATTATCTGTATATGATTTGTACATTGAGGAGTTGAAATACAAAAGGTTAAAGTTTAGTGATACGTACATCAACGACTCTGTATACTTGTCCCGAAATGAATCACAGATTTTGTTTGTGTGAAGATTTTGAGTTCGTAAGGTTTGAGCGGCTGTCTGTTCGACGTGAGGAGGCATTGAAGATGTGATTATTGTAGAGTTTGCTTTAATCTATCTACTTTATTCTTTAGTTTTTTAATCAAAAAATTAAGTTTTTGAATACTTAGGTGAGGCATTTTTTACAAGGTGATTACGGCATTGAATAGGAGTAGATGAAAAGGATGTAGATATTTTCCGTAAGCTACTCAAATGACAATGATAAAAAATAAAAAATAAAAAATGAACCTTGATACTGAAGCATGATTATTGAATCTTAAACACAGCACCTTTTCTTGTGTAACATCCAAAAAGTCCCAGTAAGGTTTCTTACACAGTTTATTATCTTTTAAAAAATTCTGAGATATGTACTGAAAGAGTACCAAAGTACTCAGTGACAATCAAATAGTAAAAAATAATGGTCCAATAATCATGTAGCAAAAACTTATTCTTTCCTATTAAACTTGTCATTCACGAAGTTTGTTGAACATACGCATTGATTGTTGTTACTATTGTTTTTACTTTTTAAAGTTTCTAGATTTAATTAATTAATTGTTAGTAAAACATTTAGAATTACAGTTAATTTATCAATTACAAGACTTATAAATGTTGTGTTTTTAATTAATTTGTTATGTACCACCATGGATTTTTAACCGTAAGTTTCAAATGCAAAATTGGTTCACTACTCTCATAAATACTAGGTATGAGAACCTTGTAAAAAAGTTACATCTTATTCTTTGCTACCACAGGTGAATTTGAGAAAAATTGGTTAATCACGTCTGAAGTCTTGTATCTATCCTTTGTTTGCAACTTTCAATTATTACCAGAAACAATCCGAAGTTAATTTGATTTCAGTATTTGGCTTTAGTCATACCTCTCACATTCCTAGTGAGGTCAGTCAGCAGCCAGGCCAATTCATCACAGGAGAGTTGTTCTAATCAACGACAAACTGACGTTCTTCTCAAAATATTCAAGAAATATCTAATCATTCAGTAACTAGTCACTCTAATGATAATGCATCGTTCTGGTCTAAAGCAGCAGGCTCTGTGGCGGTTACGGCAAATGCAACTTCTTCAGGCAGATTGAAAGTCACACAAAGCATTATCTGCAAACACAAAAAAGATGGTCAGTTCAATACTTTCACTGTCGTCAACACCCTCTTATCTGTGATCGATACTGTCCGGTACTAAATGAGTTTGAATCAACAGGTTGAATCGAACAAAAGAAATACAAGCTCCAAACGAAGCTTCAAGAGATAAACCAGGAAACTACAGCGGTAAAAGCTAGGCTTGCCTTGTTTGGAGCAACATCCCGAACAACGTAGACATCAGGATCAGCAATGGAACCCCCCAAGTACGTTTCTGCTTTCTGCACTTCCAACGTCGACGTTTACTCATCAGCATGCTAATATTCTGAAGAAAAAGCGCCACTCTTCACAAGTGCACCACTTGAAAAATAAAACGAATTGTCAATGATGACATCATCTGAAAAGTGCTCAGTGACATCTCCTGCACAATGACAAAAATAAGAACTCGAAATGTAAGCGCAAATGATGTAATACAACTCCTGTCTCACCTTTACAATATCTGCATTTGTCTCATTAGATCGCATAAAACAGTAACAATGGACGCGAGGCATGGTCCCCTTCCATCTCCCGTTACAAAGAAGTCCGTTAAGTACGTCTGCAAAAAGGAGCCACAACCATATCCCGTAAGGAGCAGCATCTTCCAAAATGTGCACTCAACCCCCCGCATAGTCTCTTTCATACTCTATCGTAAATGTCTAAGCTTTTGCACACTAAGAAGAGCAATCTGGTAAATATCTTCTATCATATATTTCAGTACCTTCACATATGATGGAAGGTTCATTATTACTTCAAGGTACTGAAATATGCAACATAATCGAATACAACAGTGGCTTGCTATTCATTCGAATACTCCCCTCAGAGACAAAGTGAGGAGTTTCAATGTCAAGGAATCTTTAATATCCAGATATAGTATAATAGCAAGTAATATCAAATTTGCTGATTACTATTATCAGTCCTGGTTCACTGCCTCAATACACTAATTCAGAAATAAGATTGCCAATGCATAACCAAACGAAGAACAGAAAGACTAGACGAAACACACCTAAAAACTCCAGGGCAGAAGCTGGTAGGTTCATGACCACATGATCGAAGTGCTCCCAAGGCTTTACATCAGATATTTTCATCTTCACAACTTCAGATACCTTCGCTTTCTTCGCTTTCCTTTCTTCTGGTTTCTTGCTAGATGGCATATCGCTTCCTGCGTCACAACGCAGCAAGCTTAATTCAAAGAACTTCGACAGAAAAGCCATGTAAAATGGCAAACAAGGCCCGTGAAGATGTGGAAGATAAATAGCATCGCAAATACGAAAAGGATCGAATAACGAAACGCACTCACGAAATTTCAATGCAAAATCTAGGAGAGAAGGAATTTCAACAATAAAGCTCAGAGGCAGCTGTGTAATCCTGAATAATGTCTTGCGTTAAAGACGAGTTGTTTTCTTTACTAGAGGGATTTCTGGTACCGTTTAAACTATTCTCAGCAATGAGGGTCGATGAAGCAATTTCACCAACATATCCTTCTTCCTCAGCAACTAATTTGCGCATGAATTCTCGAGCGTCCAAATTGAAAGCTTTTACACTCTCCCCAACTTTGTTGATGTCTGAGTTCAACTTTAAGAACTTCACGCTAGTCGGATTTAAATCATTAGCATACACTGCGCACCCTTGTTGAGCTGCTGGAATAGCAAACGGCCCGATCCCTGCGAACATATCCACGATGACTTGTCCAGGTCTGAATTGAGCAAACAACCGCTTGTGTTCACCCTCTAAACGTGAGTTCCAATAGACCATCCCATAATCTAGACGAAACGTAGCTCCATGTTGTTTGATTTCAGTAACTAAACTAGGTTCTCCAGCCAGAACCTCAAATTCTGGCACACGAAACTCGTTGGTTATAGTCCCCACTTTGTTCACCACAGTCTTCAACTTTGGGTTCTTCTGTAAACGTCACCGATCAAAAATTGGTCATTGATGCCACGTGATACTGCACGTATGTGATTTACACAGCCTAAAATTTTGAGGAAGCTATAATCTTTCAGAACAATATTACCAAGAAGGATAATAATATAACAGCTCCGAAAACAAGTAGAAAAACTCACGTCCAGGATAACTTCAGCTATGATTTTCTTATAAGTCAGAAGATCTTCGCGTAAATTAAGATGTGCTATGTGGCCTGTCGAACAATTCCCAAGAAGATAAGAGAAGAAATCTCTGACATAAAGTAGCAGATTGTGGACCTTGACAATGACTAAAAATTCCACGACGCCAAAGTGAATTCTGGAAACACACCATGCGCAAAACTCTGCTAGTTAACAAGACAAAACTCGCTCACATAAATTTCCACGCCTAAGAAAAATAGAAATAAAATTAAGAGCACAAACCAATAGTCTCAAACGACGAAGGAACTTCACAGCCAGCGGGTAGAATTTCCTTCAAGATATGCTCTGCATCTCACAATCCCACGTGTACCTGATAAGAACCCCATACCAGTCATCAGGATCTCTGATGCTAAACTTCAAGTTACCCCCACATAGCTTCGCACTGACAGCTACCCGAAACACATATTTCACAAAGCATAAATACTACCGAGCTTATCAAATTGAATTTAGCTACTATAACTTTCAATGACACAAAGCACAAAGGCTTCGGATGCCATACAAATCACGGCGGGTGCAAAAAGACTGGCAACTGTTGATTAACAAAATCACATTAATCGTGCCTTAGACAAAAACACGCATACCCAGTCGTTCATATAATGTTTCATGCCACCCAGGTACTCAATGGCATCTTAGTATCAATCAGACGCGGATGGTTATAAATTCTACCACGTACCTACAGGCCAATAGGAGTAATCTAGAACCACCTCGTGCTGCACAACGTCCAGAGGTACGATTTCTTTGACGGCCAATATTTTCTCTTCGGAAACGCCTTGCAAATCTGATAAGAAATCAAATGTGTAAGCTAAGAATGGAATGACGCTGGACGTGATGCTGTAGACAGGCAAGGCAAAGCAATGCGATGGCACCTGGTTGAGTGATGGCCTCAGAGAACAGAAGAAGGCGCATAGAAGGGTCTTGAGGATCCTCAACAATATGCTTGACTCGTGGCATATCCAGCAGGTACCTAATTGAAAAGTAATTGCGAGGTGAGTGAAAATGCCCTTAAACCCTAAACCCCAAAGCGTGAGTTGAAGAGAAAGGGAGTATGTTGAGGAGGTACTTGGAAAGCAAGCTGGCTACGCGGTGCGACTTCTGCTTGGGAATACGCAAAGCGACGCGAGGCAGGCGTACAACGAAGGCAGACTTGTCAATTCCGACAGGAGAACACCCCGAGGCGGCCATGGTACCGAGCATGGAAGAACAACAAGTACCCAAAAAGATACACGCACTCACTCACTCATACAAGCAAACAAACTCAAATCTGCTGATC
This sequence comes from Physcomitrellopsis africana, assembly GCA_036785485.1. Classification (NCBI taxonomy): domain Eukaryota; kingdom Viridiplantae; phylum Streptophyta; class Bryopsida; order Funariales; family Funariaceae; genus Physcomitrellopsis; species Physcomitrellopsis africana. The sequence continues at coordinate 574,721 of JAWRVF010000065.1, read as the reverse complement.
AATGGGCGCATGCAACATCAACGACGAGGACAACACCGTCGCAGATGCTACCACAGGAATCTAACAAACCCACCCTTGGCGTTGACTCGCTATGGCGAGCTTGTCTGAGCAATCCAGCGTTGAATCTCAGAACAGGTATCTATTAGATTCGACTGGTGGGGGCTGTTCATGTTGCAGTTCGGCATTGGATTGCAGGTTATTGTATGTTTCACTCCCCATGTTTGGATCTCTCTCCCAGTATTTGAATTCATCATCCCTGGGGAAATTGGCCGCTGAGCTCGTTGTGTGTTAAAAGGTTAAAATAATGTACTCTTTTCTCCATATTCAACTCTTGTTCATCAAAAGTTCGGTTCATTTCTTTTAAACCAAAAAAGATGTAAGTAATACCTTGGGGTTTTCATGAATATTGAATACAAGATGAAAAAAATGTAGTTCGAAGTCTGTTTATTATCGTTGTTATGATATTTTTTCAAGGGTATTCTATGTACTCGCATTATGTCAAAAGTTTTATTTAATTACTAATATCAATTCTAGGCCAATAAAAAGGGCCAATATGTTTAGTATTATTTTAACTGATTGAGAAATTTGGGTTGATTTAAAGGCTTTGATTCTGAATCCTAGCTCTAAGTGGTTCGAACCATCATCTTGAAAAGTCTGATGCTCGCGTATTCCAGAGTTGTGCGAAGAAGCAGCAACAGACAACAATTTGGGACAAATTAGGTTTCGAAGCAACGAAGCCTGGGTGCTCTTCCCGACTGCGTCGAAACTTGTGGGCATGTTGTTGAGAAGAGGGCGTGAAATTTTGGACGAGTATTCCTGGATTGAGCATGTGGGTCTTGTTGCAGAGGTTGTATAGCTCTTCGCATTCCTGCTCTCAGTAACCATCGGGGGTTGGCGGTTGATGGAGTGTTGCACATTTTCGAATTGGTGAATTCGCGTGCGTGTAGTGATGAGACCCATATGCTCAGGCTGCGTTCGGCCGCTGTCAGTGTGCTTGTGCGATGTCATGCCCTCGCTGCCTCCTAATCTCCGAACTCGCCTGCTCATACTTCAGCACCCCCATGAGCTAAAGCACAAGCTTGCCACCGTTCCTATGCTGTCTCGCTGCGTCCACCCCTGCCATGTGATCGTGGGTCGCCGCCTGCATTCTGCCAATTGGCCCTTCTCACTGTCTGATGATGCAGAGGCTGGTGCACACCACACTCTCCTTCTGTTTCCTGCCCCTGACGCTATGGACCTTCAATCGTGGTATGAGGCGGTGGGCGATCAAGAGGGGGCTGAATGTGCGGCGCCGGTTTGCATCGAGGATGCATTAGCTCGTTCTATTAAGGTGCGTGCTTCTCAAGTATGGAATGCTGTGGGTTTTATGCTATTTGAACCTATCGAGCCAATGAAAATTGCAGTAAAAAATTTAGGGTTGCACAGATTTGCAAGGTTCATTGCAGAGTGCATGAGTTTGAAAGTTCTGAAGTACTACCTTGAATTGGGATTTCAGATGCCTGGTATCATTTCAAATAACTAATAGGTTGTGTCTAAGCCATTTGGAGTTTATCATTACCTTGGCATTCATTGTCATCTTGAATTCATTGCATACAGGGATTAAATATAGAGCATAATGGTAATGACGATAATGTACAGTATTCCGGTACAGTTGAGCATCTTGTTGAAGACAACAAGCTCAAGTGCCCAGTAATTGGCGAATTCGCAGGAACTGGTTTAAACGAGTGGCAAACCGCTGACTCTCGGATTACGCTGGTGGTCCTTGATGGGACTTGGGAGCATGCGCAGGAGATGTTCAAGGCCAGTTTACCTTTTCTATCTAATTTTGTTACACAAGTGTGTCTGCCGTTCGACCTTGGCTCAGAAGGGCACGGCATGGGCGAGTCTGACCTGATAATAAGAAAGGAGCCATTCGGTGGTTGTGTAAGCACAATGGAAGCAGTGGCACGTGCTCTTGCAGTCCTTGAACCTGATGGTCACATCCTCGAAGACAAACTCATGAACGTGCTACGCAAGATGGTGTCATTACAGGCATTGCACTTTATCTCTCCTAAGATACGACCAAAGCTCAAGAAAAAGTCGAAGGTATGCGCAACTAATCCACAATCGGTATTGGCTGGCGAGTAATTATTGCAAATAGAGGCCTCTTTTTCAGTTATGAATTCTCAGCTCCGTATATATCATTCCTTACAGTCATTTATTTTTATTTTGTCGGGGAAGCGACGTACTTACACTGCAAGGAGGGACGCTAGTATAGAGTCTTGGCAAGGACTAGTTGAAGTCCCTATGTGATTGTATAGCTGCGTTATATACTGTGACATTGGCATTACTTTCGAAGTGGAAACAACTGATAAAATCTGCCGAATTGCCATACAACTGTATCTTCTCATTAGCAGCCCAAATAAGTAGTAAGCGTTCTCTGTGGGGTTTTCACCTTGTAGCTTCACCAATTTCTACTCAATCTAGTTCTAAATTAGAATATGGTTATCGATCTGTCGGTCCTCTAGAACCAACAGAAACTTGCTATGTGTAGTGTAGGAAAACACAGGGCATTTTTTATATTTGCTAACATATGTTCTTGTAATTTGAAGATATGGAATGAGTCAAATCCGGAAATGCAGCAAAGCACAGTATGTACTGATACGCATGGGTTCCGATAGTATCAAGTTTATGGTAACTAAGCTTTTGTCGAAGAAAATGCTTCAGCTCTACGTTTTAATCAAGTATCTGAGAATCTGAGTGTATGTAAGTTCAATTCTCACTGGCTCCTCACATTTTTCCTTAATTTCCTTCATGGGAAAGGAACTTTTTCATCCTGTTGCTACAAGTTTGCAACTTTTTCTTACACTTCAGGACAATTTGCCGCTCTAAGTGCATGCACACCAAAGAGTTTCCAGATGTCCTCTATAAGTCTAGAACCACAAATTTAGTAGCTATGACTCTCTACATCGCCGACTCTTTCCGTGAGGTTACGAGCGTTACTCTCCCTGAACCCCTTGACTGTATTCAGCCACTCCAACAAGCTTTCTTCCCTCATTTCATCTAGTTAAACTGAATTTTATTCTTCCAAAGCTCGTCTAATAGCGTTGTTTTAGAATCCTCAAGGCGAGACGAATTTCATAGGAACATTCCAAGCCGAGCACTCAAGGCCTTGCTAAGAGGGAATTGAATTGATAGTGGATCTGATGGTGGATCTGGTTCAACGAATATCAAAGCTGAGGAGGCGTACAGATGCAAGCAATACTGCAGAACCTTGCAAGTCATGCTCTGAGCGAAGCAGTCCCTAGTGACTCAAGCAATCAACGAGTCTGGTGCCAGTAGTGAAGTAGATCTGTGATTGCACAGCCTGGAGGGTGTCTTGGAAGAGGCAGAAGGAGCAGTACTAGAGTGCACCATGACAATACCTGATGTATCCCGGCTTGAGGTACACCGCAACTTCGAAGATTCTAAAAATTGCACAGGATGAAGCTACTGTTTGAGCCCAATGTCAGGAGGTCTATTTTGGTATTACCGCAAGACCTATTATTGTGCTATTTTAATTACCTTGGTAATTAGTATCTTACATTTTACTCTTAGACAATGGATTTTATTTATTTATTTATTTATTTTAAACATGGTTTTTATAATTGTTTGAATCAAAATAGGAGTTGGCATATTTAGACTTGTAATAAAAAAAAAGATTTTATGAATTTCATGACTTTTTTCTCATATTATATTATATCTAAAAGAGGGCTTTTTTCACCAAACAAAGAACTTCGGTAAAACTTTTAAACCATAGCTTTTTAAGGTGGGTTTATAGGTATAAAGCCTCCTACAATATATTATAAGAATTGATATAATTCATAAGTATACATATGTATATGTGTAAGTATAATTTCTAATACTTTTATAATCACCAAAACTTATACTTGTTTGTTATTATAGTTTATAAGATGTATTAAACACATAAATCATATATAAATAAACATGATTAGTATAGGGTTGTGTTTTTTTTTTAAAATTAATTTTTTAATATTCAATTTAAATTTTCTAGCTAAGTCTTGATCAATTTTTTATTTTTATATATACAATTTTTTGGTGTTGTAAATAGTTTTGTAAGACATAGTGAAGGCACTATAGAATATCAAAGTATTGATTTAGAATTTTTTATGGTCAAATAAATGAATAAAATTTAGATCATAGATGTTGTAAAATATAAATTTTATGGCAAAAGCAATAGTAGCCTTTTTATTTCTAATATAAGATATTTTTATATAATCTTATTAATAGAATAATTTTTATGGTTTTAAAAAAAATTATGGTAGTTTTTTAAAAAGTTATGCTACAATTTAATCTTTATAAAACTCAATCTTATACAAAATAGCTAAATTTGTATTAAATTCATTCAAAGTATTCATATATTAATCACATTTTTAAAAAGGTTTGTAAATTAGATAATTTATTTTCAAAACTTGAAATATTATTTGTTCCAACCTATTTTTTAATCTTTTCTTGATTTATATTTGCACTACATCACCTTCTTTAGTTCTAGTTTCATACTAATCTAATAAATTTTAATATATTTAGAAGCAACATATAAAAATTCTACAATGCAAGGTTTTAAAGAATAAGAGATATGTAGCTTTGTGACAAATAATATGTACTATCAAGGAATAAGGCCTTTTAACAATACCAACTCAAATCTACATGTAACATAGTCAATTATTTCTTTTAAAAACTTTCTATCCTAAACTTCATTATTTTAATAAAAAGATTAATGTTTTAAAAAAGTAGCTTTATTTATTCTATACTCTATATCTTATATTTTTTATTCAAGTATTTTAATATATTACTAATTAATTTCATAAGTATCTTTATATTAAATAAATTCTATATATATATATATAGTGACTCTCAAAACTGAGTCAATAATTTCTTACATCAAATTCCATACACAATGCAAGGAAAATAAAGACATGAACATAAAAACTTTCATTTGTGTATGTTAATAGTCGCAGTCTAGTACATCATATTCAAAGTTTCATGCCAATTGCAAAACTATACAAGAAAAAATAGTGATTTAAGTAAATTATATACATAGACTCAGTTTTGTAATCTACATCTACCTACATATTAATAATTTGTCCATCCTCCCTTGGAAGCTAAAACAACTTGGATGCAGTTGGACATGATGTGATAGAACTTTTGACATTGCACAAGAGTAATAGAATTAAAAGAATCTTGCACACACTCCCATAATTCAAGCATTCCCTTGGCTGGTGCTGGATACTCATTTAACCTCCGTTTCACGATTGCCCACACATGCTCAATCGGATTTAAATCAAGTGATTGAGGGGGCCAAATAAGCACATCAAAATCTTGCATTGATAACCAATGCTTGACAAATTTAGCAATATGATTAGAATTATTATTATGTTGGAATGTAATATACATATGGTTGAAATGATATAATTTAATTATATCCATGGGTTCATCTTTTAAAATGTTGAAATATAAATCTTGTTTCATCTTCCCCTCTATCTTGCACATATAACCTATGCCACAAGAAGTCATGCAACCCTACACAAAAATTGCACTACCTCCATGTTTTACAGTTTGACTTACATGACGAGTTTGTAAATGAGATTCTTCATCCTAAACCCAACACCAAGCACGACTATTAGATTGAAATCGATTGATCTTAGTCTCATCCTATTCCAATCATGCATAGTCCAATCTTTGTGTCGTTGAGCAAATTCTAACTTACAACATATGTTCTTGGCAGTGAGCAGGGGTTTCTTTTGTTTCTCCAGAGATCCAAGACCTGCTTCATGAAGTGTGCGCCTCACACTGTTGGTGTTGACTACCACGTTTAGTTGCTCACTCAAAGCATTTTTCACATCTATAATAATATTTAGTCCATCTAATGTAATAGCCCTAATGCACACTCATCTTTGAATAGGAGTGAGGCTCCTTGGACGGCCTCCTTTCAAACGTTCCATGTGGAGAGCATGCTCTCTCTGAATTCTAGAACATGTAGATTGAGAGATGTCCAACAATTTGGACACCTCACGTGTGTTATATCCATGTTGCAATAGGGCAATAGCACTCAACTTCTTTTCTTTTGATAATACTCTCATGAATCAAGAAAAACTTCAAAACTATGAGAAAAGTGTTCTAAGAGAATATGCAATTGTCCAAAAGAGAAATCACGAACCCTAATCAACAATCTGAACTCATTGTTGCAAAAAGCAGTGCCTGCCAGAAACAGTTCCAAAATTGAGTCAATATGGGTACTTTCATTCGAAATGGCATATCTCCTTTGTTGCTATAACTATCAAGCTGAAAATTGGTAGGATTATACCCAACTTGATGGAGCATCTTTTCCAATTTATGGTTTGTTAAAAAAATGAAATACCTTCTAGATATAATATTTTGAAGTTGGTAAGCATCCTTATTGATTCAATTTTGAGAGTTACTATATATATATATATATATATATATATATATTTCTTAGTTGAGCCATAAACTAATATTTTTTTAAAAGATATCTTAACTAATTCTTTTATTCTAATCTTAAGCAATCACTTCTCTTCTTTTTTCTTTTTCTTCATCTTTCTATTTTCTTTGTTTTTTCTAAAGTTGTTTGTTTAATGATATTTTTTTTATAAAATATATAATTCATAAAGTCATAATTATAGACTGATTCTTCAAAGCAACTAAATTTTTATTATTTAGATTTTTATTCTTACATTGATTTTTATAAAATAAGAAGAGTTAACTAATAAATCATTTATCTAAACTCAAGTATAACATATTTTAAAAAAATCTTCTATTTCTTCCTTTGATTATTCTAAAATGGTCAAATGCTTTATACTACAAAATGATCAATGATATATTAAAAGAATATACTCACATATCTTCTATTAAACCTAATTTCTTTATTTGTATCTATTTTATGTTTGTAGAAAAATTTACTAATTTCTTTTATATTCAAATATGTATATATATATATATATATATATATATATATATATAGCCCTCATTACTTTGGACAACCATGTTTTACAAAAAATACCTTGAAATCCAACTTGCAAATAAATATTGTATAATGAATTATTATCCATAAGCAATTAAGACTAGGTAGATGATTTTGCTCCTTGCCCACTACTTACATATTATCCTTAAACTTGGAGGCTATAAGTAGCCAATAAGTAAAAACTAAGTTTCTTCTTTAGATAAATATTTATATATTTTTTATATTTAGTATATATAATAGAGGCTTGTTTGTATGGTAAAAGAAGCTCTTTACATCTATAAGATTTAAAATTTAAACTTGAGTGGTAATACCAATTTTAGATCTTATCATATATAGATTTATAAAATTTGGCTATATTTTTTTTGAAATATTAGGAGGTGTTATAATAGGAGAATATATGGATGAAAGTTTAATAACACATGGAAAAGCTAATAAAAGATAATCAACATAAAATCAATTGAAGTTATTAATTTTCAATAGAAGATAAAGATAAGTTTAATTTTAAAATAATATTAATTTTGGGCACAAAAGGTAATTATAAAAATAATGGACTTTATCTAAACCTACCTTAGAAAGTTTTTTTTTTTTTTTTTTTTTTTTTTCTTTCTATAATCCTCTTATCAAGTCTTGTAGTGAATCTTTGGTCTTACACTACATTTTCTAGTATGTTACAATGTTGTTGCCTAGTAGAATGAGTTATTATATTTTTAATTTATTTAGTATAATATAATATTTTATTAAATTCTTGCATTAGAACTAATATAATATCTATGGTCTAAAAATATTTCTCAAATTGTTTATGTCCATCATCAAAGTCCAATGTCTAATTCTATTTGTATACTTCCACACTTTATAATTGTTATAATCCTTAACATCAAAACTATGAAGTCATTAACTAATATTAATGCAAAATAATTAATGATCTTATTTCAAAGTTTAAAAAAAAGGTAGATTATCTAAGTGAGCATTACTATGCAAAATTTTTGGAAAATTTGTTAACAACCAAAATCAACATTTTTTTCTCCAAGTACATCAAAATTTGTAAATTTAGAGATGGTTGCTCCACTTTCTCTTACAATCTATCTAGCATTTATAATTTGTACTATATCTTTGTTGTCATTCCAATTATTATATTTTATATCCAAGCACAAACACATATATCTGAGATATTGAATAGATGCATTTTTTTTGGTGTTCTTTATCCTCTTTGCATTGTTTTTAGAGTATCTATAATATTTAGCCAAATTTGCACATAAAGTTATATTTCAATCTAGCATTGTTTAGATTGCATTGAATATTATTTTTAAATGATATTAAAATGGATTATCAAAGTCAATCATTTATATTTTCATTTAGATTGTTCAATCAAATATTAAATGAATGTTAATTCAATACTTACTAAATTAAAGTAGTTAGGTGTGATATGATTTGAAAGACATTTGTAAATTATTTTAAGAGATACTTGGTAATGATTTCTATATATAAGTTAGAATGTGTACTTATAGTGTTCCATTGTTTTCTATATATTCTAAGACTCTACAAGTTTTTAATGTGCATCATGTAATAAATGTTTATATTATTTAAACAAATAGAAGTAAATAGAAGTAAATAGAAACATGTTAAGAAAATAATATTTTTCTTAAGAAACTTTGAAAAAATTTATAAGATGTAGATTAGATCTTTAAATTCCTATAGATATTCTACATAGCTATTGAAACTTATCTTACGAGTTTCTTAATTATAAGAAGCCACATTGGAAGCAATCTACAACTTGATACTTGGACCATAAGTCTTATAGTTCTTAGGAAGCTTTCACAAGGCCTTTTGGATAGCTAATATATATATGGAGGTAAGAGTGAGACCCTCTTCATACAACTTTGTCTATAATTTGTAACTAATATATAAACACACACACACATACATATATATATATATATATATATATATATAATATTTATAAAAATACTATATTATAATTATATTTGTTATATTTTATTATTTATTTATTTATTTATTTTTGACCTAAATCATAAAAAATATTTGAATCTAAATCATAAAAAATACATATAAATTATAAAAAATAATTTTTAAATAAATTAAAAATTAAAAAATATTATTATTAATTCTATAATCTTTTATTTTTACTTTGATGGATTAAAAGTATTAATTTTTAATTTTTAATTTTATCATTTGATTATTACTTTTATTTTTATAAAAAAATTTAAAAAATTATTTATTTTATTATATTTAACTTCTACTTTATTAAATCATAATTACAAAAAGTTTTTTGTTTTTTTGATTTTCATCCACTAGAGCAAAAGTCAAATATAATGAAACTAATAATATCAAAATTAAAATAAAAAATCCATAATTATTAATTATAAAGTATTAATAATTTATTGTATAAAATAAAATTTTAATATCCAAATATATCAACTATAGTATTAAAATTTTATTTTTATATATATATATATATATATATATATATATATAGATTATAAAATATAACATGTTTTGTGGTCTTTATCCATCAAATGATAATTCAAGAATAATAAAATTATTAATGATTTGATATTAAATATATATATATATATATATATATATATATATTTAAAAAAATTATAAAAAATACTATTCATAAAATCAACAACTTTATCTCTTTTTGTTAGCCAAAGTGTGAGGCTGCTCACAATCTTTTAATATACTACATTCTAAATCTTTCTTTTATAATATATTATTATTAAACTTTGATTATTCACTAATTATTTTATCTTTCTATAATTTAATAGTATATTTATAGATATTTTAACATCTAATTAGAATATGATAATCTATTCATGGCAAATTGAGTTCAATTAAAAGAAATTTCATCTTAATAAGTTCATTAACTTTTTTTACTACTTTTTAAACATAGATTTCTTTCTTTTAGCTATTTATCCTTCTATGGGTTGTACTTTTGAACCTCAAGCTACCCACTTGAAAACTTTGAATTTGCCAAAAAATTTGAATGTCAATTTTAAATGAATGTTAAGTTTAAGAATTCATCTTCTTGAGTTTTCCAATTTTAGAATTATTACTCAATGATTGGATGCTAATGATATTTTAATTGATTATTCTCTTATTGGTCAATGCCACTTTTTTTAAAAAATAATTTCTACCCATTTGTTTATTCTAACACTCTTTTATTTCTATAGGCTACTTTCACTTTTGGACTACCTTTTCTTGGAATATGTTTATGTTTCTTGGAATATATTTAAATTTAAAATTTAAATATATACACTAGATTTTTTTGAACTTACCTAAACTATTAATTTGAATAAATATCCATTTCAAATATTCATCTCCCGGATGCCTAGTGTGGAAATTGATTCTTGATGGTTGGGGGGCCTACAACCAGGTTAAGGTCCATATGACCTTTACCAGGGTCCGTAATAAAGAGGTTATACTGCGGTGTGAAGAGGGCCCATAGCCTTTCTCATTCGCCACGTAAGCAGCCTCCACACGGTCTTACAAGTCTAGTAACGAATTCCGCTGACGCGCGTCGAAGGGAAAGGTGATGCCACTTGCCAAGTGCGCTTCGGTTTTTGCTCTGCAAATCTAGGTTTAGGGTTTTGAGGCGTGGGTTCTTCTTGCTGATGCGTCTGAAGGCAATCGCAGTGCTTTATTGTAAACAGTATTGCTGAACGTGATTTTACTTGCTGATAGTTTTTGGAATTGAAATCGCGAATTCGGTCGTGAAGAATTCAGGCGTGAAGAGTTTTTGGATATGGGGCGGAATCGGTATGTGAAGAAGGGTGGATCGAACCAGAAGGGTGGGTCGAATCCATTTGAAGAGAAAGATCAGCAGAGTTTGCCATCGCTGACGACACCTCCTCCAGGTGAGTCTAGTGAGAGAGGTGCGCGGAAGACGCTCGCAGTTCACTTGGCGATGTGGGATTTTGGACAATGTGACTCGAAGAGATGTACCGGGCGGAAGCTTTCTCGACTTGGCTATTTGAGGGAGTTGAGGGTGCAACAACGATTTGGAGGAGTAGTGATGAGCCCCATGGGTAAGAAGTGCGTGTCTCGAGAAGATCAGCAGCTAATTAAAGAGCGAGGGCTGGGTGTAGTGGACTGCTCCTGGAAGGGACTGGACGAGGTTCCTTTTGCGCAGCTGCGGTGTGGCGCTGCTCGCCTCTTGCCCTGGTTAGTGGCAGCAAATCCGGTGAATTATGGTAAGCCGTGCAAGCTCACTTGTGTGGAGGCTTTGGCTGCCGCACTTATCATCTGCGGGGAGAGTGAAGTGGCTGACCAAGTTCTGAGTCCATTCAAGTGGGGCCATTCTTTTTTATCTTTGAATAGGAACCTGCTGGACGCTTATGCAGCATGCAAAGATGGTGCCGAAGTGATTGCAGTGCAGAATGATTTCCTTGCCACTGCTGGGAAGGATGTTGAAGAAGGTCGTCGAAATTCAGATTATGAAGTTGGGTCCGATGATGATATGCCTCCTCTGGAACGGAACAATAACCATCGTGACGAGGATGAGGATGGAGACGAAAACGAAGACGAAGATGAGTGTGAAGATGACGAGGATGGTGAATGGGAAGACACTAAAACTAGGGTAACTGTAGATGGTTCTGTACAGAAAGTTAAAGCTTCTGAATTTGCGCTTGGGAATTTGTTGCAACATACCCGCTTGAATGCGTAAGGGCCTGGTCGCACACAGGTTTGTAAATTCAGAACAGCAGTTTGTGTAGACCGCACCTAGATAGGGCGTAACGCCGAGGCTCAGAGCTTGGCTTCTCTTCAGGAGGTGAGTGCTGACGAAGGACCTCAATTACTGGGACAATGAGCCTGCAGTATCACCTCCACCGTTTTCCGGAAGTTGGCATTGGGATGATGCTACACAAGTCGGAATATACTTGTACGAGGAAGAATCTTGTGAATATGAATCTGTTTCTTCCGGGTCAAGTACAGCAGGTTGATCTGAGATTGGAAGTTTTCTGTCTACTTTAGCTTTGATATACGTTCCTTTGCCTTTTAATTTGTACTGCAGCACATCACAATTTCCTTGTCTGTTCTGGCTTTTACCCTGCATTTGTCCACAGTTGAAGATTCATTGTGTAGATTGCTGATTTTTATGTAGCTTGCTGAGAATAACATGGTATTTGATCTCTGCGCAATACTGGAGGTACCAACTGAAGAGTTCCCAGCAGTCTTTATTCTTTTCACTGCGCCGCATGCAACTTTGAAAACTAAGAAAAGTACACCAACCACAATGGCTTCATTCCCTCTAATTTTAGCACATATTGCGCTACTTCCGTATTCTATAAGACCCAAATTTGTGCAAGCATGCACAGGGTAAAGCTACAGCACAGTTGAGGATTGATGACTGTGATTGTCAATACAGCATCTTATTTGGTGTTCACTCCGGATGCTTGAAAGATGCACATTTACATTTGATATTGTATTTCTTTTTGGACTATCTCCATGAGGAGGGGAATCCTCAGAGAATCTTTACCTGCTCAATTCTACAATGTGCGTCGTTGAGTCGACACCAAAATATCGCAGCTGTTCACGAATGCACGCTTTTGCTAGTGAATTGACGTTTCAAACCCGAAGTTTCCGCTTTTATATTCGGAGTTTATTCCTCACGCATCTTCTTCGCTGTAGTTTCAAGAAATCAGAATATTCCACTTAGTGATTGATGGATGCAGGACCTACCATTGCTAATAAAGATGAAAGAAGCGCCGTTACATCCAGTCTGAATGGGCTAGCTGCGCTCAAGCCATTTCAATAACTGATGAGTATGGATTCATTGTATTTGAGAAACTTCGTCTCTATTTCGGACTGTCTAAAGTGATGCAACGTATCTTTCATATATATATATATATATACACTATGCTTTAGAATTCTTGCAATTGTGGGTCACATTTTATGGATGCATATCCGCGCAGGGTTATCGTCTAGCAGTGGTGTCTGAAATTAGTGAGTGAAAACAATTTCTGCAAAACCTGATAGGATTGGTAAATTAAAGGTGGTACATAAGAGGGACACATTTACCTCGAGGTCAAGAGTGAGGCGAAGTCTTATCGTAAACGCGATTCACAGTGATAGTGTGACATGAGCTTGAATTGCTGGAATGCAATATATTTGGCGCCGGAGACGATTGAGTACCAGGTGTGTGCAAGCACTTGATTGACGAGGTCAAGGTGCCGAATGTAGGTTAGAGCTTTGAGTCCACCCATGTCCATGAATTAGTAGCTGTGGAGAAATAGGATATATTTTCTGTTCGTCTTGATGCTCTTGTCTGTGTGTATTGGGTGGATTTGGACCTGCGTTTTGTTAATCTGCGCAGCGTGTGGGGCTTTATGCCCGATTAAGTTGTGCGCTTGGATCTGCACAAGTAGAGGTGATCTCTACCATACATGCAGGAGTGGATCTAGAAACGCATGATAACCCATTTTGTCTGTATAAATTTCCAAAACGATCTTAGAGATATTGTTCTAGCCGCCGCAAATTTGTAAGCTGACGCCGACTTGACCAGTTGGTCGATCCCTAGGAGAGGAGGTAATCATGTACTGTATGAAGGACACATTGCTCTTTGGGCTTTGTGGGCACAAAACAGAATTCGTTCTTCTTTATCTATAATTAGTGGTATTTTCAATGGGCTATTTCGTTTATATCACTTGGAGAACCTGCAGATTTGGGCTTCGAAGTGCTTTGAGCTCTCTTCATATTGATACAAGTTCATGGACATCGTTGAACAAGTTCTTGTAAGAGGATCTAATCGAGTCTCGACTGAATCGATGTGAACAAAAATAATGAAACACTTCGTGTAGCCATGGCGGCATCAGAACTTCGATTCGCAATAGATTGTCATCTTCTGCAGACAGTGTACATTTTCCCGCACTCAGTTTGTGTCGGTAGCCTTCAGTTTAATTTCATCCTCTGAAGAGATTCAGATGAATGTCGAAATGGCGAATGCGTCATCTAAGTCTTGATTGATTGGTTGGCTATTTTTGGTGACATCTTATGACATTAGCCCTTGGTTGTCGAAATCTTCGAGTGACAGGAGAGGAGGTAATGCGGTGTTGAAGAGACGCAGCACGTATGTAAACAAGAATTAGCGATTGCCATGGCAACGCCGTCTGCTAAAAGACTAAACTATTCTCCGATGGACTCTGAATTCTGTTCATTCCCATACCGCCGAAGTCTTCGAGGACGGATCTCTCCATTGTGCAATGCGTTGATGCACAGGTCAGTACAAACATGCACTTGATGCTCGGATGACATGATTCTGTATTTATTACAGTCAGAGTGCATAATAAGCATTCTAGGGTAGTTCCATGTGACCACTACTTACAATTGTGAAATTTAAACCTTATTGATCTCTTGTCTCGTCTTTGGAGTGAATATCCAGCTCTCCTTGGAGCCTTGAAGTGGACTCCGCTTCTGAGGACTGCGAGTCTTTTGATGATGGCGGTAAGTAATCATCATCATCAACACTCTGTGCATATCTTGACTTGCAATCCCCGAATTCCCCTCTATCGCCCACATCACCTTCCTTCAAATCCTGAGTCTTGACGATCTGATTTAAACAGCACTTCCTAGGCTGTTATTAGGATTGAATTACGGATTGGAAATTGCAATGACATGTCGTAGGAACACTTTTTATTTATTCATTTGTTTATTCCTGGCCTTAGTGCTGAAGATTAGTGATGCCGAATGTATTTATCATTTCAAGTCGGCTCCATCCCACCGTCGTTGAAAAATGAATTTCGTGACGTCCTCAGAAGAGATCCATGCTGAAGTAAGCACATTATGTCAACTGTAATTTGCATGAATTTCAGTTATTGATATCCATATACCTGACAGAAAGTAGGTTATACATCTGCAGAAAATGGACGCGGACCATGTGGAGGGATCCATCCTAAAGTTGGTACCCCTGAACAGAGTCATCAGCTGAATACAACCGCTGAAGGTCCAATGGTGTTTGTGTGGGATTTGGATGAAACCCTCATGATTTTCCAAACTCTCTTAGACGGGGAATACGCGAACCTATTTGATGGTTTTAAGGATCGCCACAAGGCGAAACTCAATGGTCGGCGCTGGGAACAACTTATCTTGGATGTGTGCGACGAGTATTTCTCCTTTAAGCAGGTAATTTGTGCTCGTTTCTACCTAAAACAGCTGTTGGTTTCATGTACCGTCTGTAATAAACCCAAGTAGTAACATGCTATTTGAATTAGCTTACATCTTTGAATGGTTATTTCGAATAAGCAGTGCACTGCATAGTAAGTTCTGCACAAGATGCAGAATTCTCTGGCTTTCCAGCAGTAGTTTGGATTGAGAAGTAGGACGTCTCCAGTAGAACGTAGCTTGTATCAGTGACATGTGCTGCTCCCTGTCACAAAAATAGAATGTATGTCATCCAATGCTTTAAGGGTGATTCAGATGGAAGAGCACAATCACCCAAACGTGAATTCATTGGTGAAATATGACGATGGGGCTGAGCTTAGTGACTACAAGTTTCAAAGCATCATTAGATGATGACAACCTGCGAGAATTAAGTTACATCGATATATCAGCCATCTATACGATCAGGTCAATGCTTTTCTCAAATCTTTGTAATATCTTCATCATAAGATTGTAGTTAAATTTAAGTGGTCCAGGATATGTGGTCCAGTATGGGGTTACAATGCGCGATTATCAATTGCTCTGTGCTGCGTTTAGCAAATTCTATGAGATGATGTTGCAGAAAATCTTCCTCCTTTTCCATCGTATTTTGATTACGCCTGTTCTTAGAATGATGAGGTAATCAGCGAACTGAAATTTCACATCTAGCGCAGTGAGTCTTGACGACTATCTGGACATTGAAGTTGTCCAGTTTTGACAATATTCTTTGTAGGGCCTGGAACCCCTTTTAAGTCCAGAACAAGCGAAGGAATGGAGTGATTTGGATGAAGCCACTGATGCATTTACTGATGGCTGGCTTTCCGCAGGTAATCCTCGCTTCACCGACCATGCCATCTTTCCTCAATATCTGCGCAAACCAACCATGGTCTTGTGCTTACAACTCTGAGGATCCTTTTAGATTGTGCTAAATCATAATTTTCAATTAACAGTCTATCTCATGCGAAGATTTGTCTGGCATTGATGGACCAGGAAGACAAAAACTCGAGGAACTTCAGCGGATGAATCAGCATGCGTTGCAAGACTCGCTTCAAGAAACCTTCTCGGGTGATGGAAGCTGCAAATGTGATGGCACAGTGCCTGCCAACCAATATAATTTCCTTGTCACGTCTGGTACTCTTATTCCAAGTATTGTGAAATGTTTGCTCGTCAAGCTCAATCTGTTCTACAACCCTTCAAACAGAATACCCACAACTCTTGAACTCTATGCAATTCGTACTTAGTCCGCAAGATATCGACTGGAATTCATGGATGACTTTAAAACTTAAATGCTACTTAAAAAGACCATTACTCTTTAGTGAGCTTCTAACCAAGTTTATTCTGCTAGGTAGGGAATCAACAGTTAAGCATTTCATGCCACAAAATATTCGGTTGACATTGTCACCAGATATGATCTCCATAATCTGACACAGCTGGGTGGCGCAGTTTTCAGCTCAAGAGAGGTCAGAAAACTTCAATGCTGTCGATGGGTCCTTGACCACTTCCTAAGCAATTTCCCCAAGTTCTGTGTCATTGGCGATGGGCCTGATGAGAGCAACGCTGCCAGGGTTCTTGCATGGCCTTTCGTGAAGATCAGCACCGATCCAGACGCTCTCTATCAGTTACCTATGCTGTCACATAGAATTGTTGAAGAAGTTCTGAGAGCTACGTACTGGGATTCTGGCACTTCACAACAGTGCAGACACTTACCCAATTGAATAACACGATAAATGTTATATTCATGTTCATGTCACCTACCATCCTTGATTCGTCACCTATAAATATCCTGTATATATTACCCTACTTAAGACTGAGTACGTCTTCCGTTCATCACGGGAATCGAAGTAACTGTACGCATCAAATCTAGTAGCGTATCCTACGGACTCCATGCTGATAACGAGAAACAATAGCATCGATGCCGGTGGCGCAGCAATTTGGAGTGAACTAGAGATCTAGAAAATGAATTTCGCACTCAGTTGTATCACAGTTTAGGATATGCACTGCGATACATTTAAATGTATGATTTTTAAAGAAGGACTACTTGTATGTATAATTTGTATTCATCAAGTTTTGGATTTTATAAGACTCAAGATATTGTTGTATGCATTTCAACAAGAATATATAGAAATTTACTCGTGACACTGTAAATTCAATTAAAAGTTACATAAAATTAAGTCAATATTTTAGTAATTAAACATACTTTTATAGTATATTATAAATGTATATTTTATTTTGAAGAATTATATTCATTTAATAAGAACTTGGTATTGATCAGTAATGTTATTGTGATTCAGAAACATTGACAGTACTTGAATTGCTTATCTTACCATAATTTTGGATATTTTTGCAGATACGACAGACACGCACTAGAAAAGGGACAAAAATAACAAGAATAGTTCCAAATGCAAAGAAGGCGAAGGGTCACAACAAAAAAGTTGGGCATTCAATCATGCGGTCAAATGTTCTGCAGGTGTGTGAAATCAATATCTTTTGCAGAAATAATCCCCATCTTCCTGGAAAACTAGCCTGCTTCACCTGCATCAAAGCTCCTCTACTTCGAACTGCTAAAACAGCGAAGAGAGAAAGTCTTGGCTTCACAGCAGTATTGTAAAGCCACCAATGACCAATGCAGTTAAGAATTAGAAACACAGTAAGATTCTAAGCAGTCAAAAATAAAATGAAATAAGGCAATTTAGTTGCCGTGGACCGTTGGACGCCATATCTGGATTGGTTTGTACCATCTTAAGCACAGCACAAAGAGCACAAGATTCACAGCGCTCATCCCCGCCAGTAGCCAGAAAAAATAGTCGATGTGGCCCCTGTTGATGTTATCTGCAACCCATCCCGGAGCGCCATTCCTCTTCGTGATGCGAGTGACAATAGTTAGCAGCACACTGCTCAGGAAGCTCCCCAAAGCAATCGTCAGCAAAGCAAAAGCAGTGCCCAGTCCGCGCATGGCATCTGGAGCTTCGCCGTAGAAGAACTCAAATATGCCTATATAGGTAAACACTTCAGAAGCTCCCACCAAGGAAAACTGGGGGACCTGCCAGAAAACACTGAGCGGTACCGGAACTTCAGGGCTGTCTGAGAGCCCGTGCTGACGCGCCATCTTCAAACGTTCAATTTCAAGTAGAGCGGCTGCTACCATGCCGAAGATCGAGATGAAGAGCCCAATCCCTATGCGTTGAAGCTCTGTGAAGCCCCGAGGATTTTTAGTGAATTTGGAGGCATATCGTATCAAAACGAAGTCATAAATTAGTACCCAAACAGTAACGCTTAAGAGCTCAAACACAGTAAGAGATGCAGGAGGAATCTTGAAGTTGCCCATTCGCAGATCCATAGATGATCCTTGAATGATGAAGAGAGTGTACAACTGATTGTACACGGTGGAGAACATAGCGCTAGTGATCATTATGGGAATCATCCGCAAGAGAACTTTAACCTGCAGCAGAACAGATGAATGCATGATTACTAACGTGAGCGGTGAAGGGCATAACAATCCAGACACCTGGAGAACATCGAAGCATTTGTGCAAGATCTTCTTAAAGTTAAATTACCTCCTCAACTTGGGTAATGGTGCAAAGCCTCCAGGGGTCCGCATGGCTCTCATTGCTCCTGTCCCCCTCCATCTCCACAGCTGCTTTGTCAAGAAACCTGGCACATGTGAAGAGAACTGAGAAACTGAAGAATGTGTCACAAACATCAAAAAATAAAGCCATCATGAACTCTAACCATTGAGGTCCTTGCTGGGAAAAGAAAATCAAAATTGGAGAGCTCTTCGGCAATAAAGAATCAAGGACACGAAGGGATTGCCATCCGTACCTGAACTCTTTTGTGTGTTGTATTTTACGGCTTCCTTGAATGACAGAGTTCGTTTCTTCTGGAACCTCGTAGAGTTCGCTGCCAACAGGAATTTTGTGGCGCCATTTTCTAGCTGACGCAACAATCACTTGTCCGATTCTAGTGAGCGGGTTACCACCTGGTGGATGGTGCCGGTAGAATGGAGTCCCCGCTATAAAGCAGATGGTCCCAATGATAACAGCGATTAGTGAAGCTCCGAACCCCAACCCCCAGCTAACATTATCTTGGATGTACACAAAAAAGGTCCCTGCTAAAAGCCCTCCTAAGATGGTAGACTGATAATACCAATTGAAAAAGGAGGGTTTCTGTGGTTTCTCCTTGGAATCTTCTTCGTCGAATTGATCAGCTCCTAAGGATGTCACCGCAGCTTGGACACCCCCTGCTCCAACAGCAATCACATACAATGCGAAGAACAAGAAGAATGCCTGCCCAAGAGATGAGTGGGCGCACAACACATCTTGAGTGGAGCATTGCTTGGGTCTTAACGATGTTAGGGAAGTCGAAAATGTAAGGAAGATCATGCCCTGTAAGAAACGAAAATCGATACATTAGGATTTGTTTAAAATAATCTCCACAAACTGATTGTTGTAGCAGTCGTTCGCGTAAATTAAGAAATGGTGCGTCAATTAACCCCTCACATTCTCCACAGGATTTCTGCTTCGTGGATAATCCCTCCTGAACAGTCTCTATCTGTTAAATCTGTTGCAAGAGTGGGTAATTTTAACATACAATGATATAAATAAGGCAGAAGACAACGGAAGCCCAGTATCGGCCCCAGTAGCCGTCCGCCAGAAATGCTCCAATAAGGGGAGTAACGTAGCCAACTCCATTCCAATTGCTCACATTTGTTGCTGCTGCAGAGTTGCTCTGGTGCATCACAGACGTGAGGTACATGACTAGGTTGGCGGAGCACCCATACCAGCCAAGGTTTACGAACACCTGATTCGCTGTTTGATTGGCCACACGATCATTCAGGGATTCACTTCACATTTTTCATATTATTTCTAGTTTTAGAAAGAGAATATTTATAACACTAGCCCTTACAACCAACCCTAAATCTCCATTTTCTCCAAACTTACAGTATATGAACCATGATGTCATCCACCCTCCAGTCCTCGCCTTGACGGCTGGTCGTCCTCGGAAATCCACAGTTCCATCTTTGGTATACTCTTCGTCTGTACGCCAGCTTGAAAATGTTACATCAGTACCATCTCTCCCCTCTTCATCCGCCTGTGTAAAGTAAATTAAAACAGTAAAACTAGACAATCAAATGATCTCTGTGCAAATAATACAAACCAACCATAATCGAAACATTCAGTAGATACCCCAAGTCGTCTCAGTGGGCATAATCATTAATAGCCAGAGGAAGTTTATTTTCATTGTCGCGAAATTGAATGAACATACACCAGAGACCTCAGAGAACATCCACAACAAAACACTGCTCTCAGGTCTCAGTTTCGGAGGAAAGCATGCTACCATAAGCTCAATTATTTCCTTCAATAGATGTTAATAAAATTAAAAACAAAATATTGAATATTGAGCTCTGCGTGTTATCCATCCAAGTAACAGCAGTGACGATTGCCGGTGAAGGACTCAAAAGAAACACCCGGGAAATGAAATTTATTAGGGTTTCAAAACCAGAGGACTACTATCTTTAATTATTTAACAGAACACAAATTTTTTTATCAGCATGGATATCCCGGCCATAAACCAACTAATCTACGTCGTGGAAATTATCCAGGTTAAATAAGTACTCTAAAACCCATCAGAAGCTGATTCTCTCTGAACTGTAAACCTGAATGTTTGAGAAGAGACTTGAATTTATTGCTAGAAGGATTTGTTCATTTAAGAACAAATTAACAGGAACCAAGTTGGATAGAGCAGAACTATCCACATTATAACTACAAAGAACTACCAATTACCAAGTCAAGTTGCAAACTCCTATACTACTCATTTGATTAACCTGCACAGAGGTCATGCATAGCTGCGAAAATTGCTTCTAAATTATTGTCCTCCCGATGCTGCGCTCTGTGCAACATGTGATTCGTTCTTTCGCTCTAACTCAAGCTTTGAAACTATTGAAAAAAGCTGCAAATCCTCAACAGTAATTTAATAACTACGTCGACTGGTGCATTTCCACAGAATTACCGAATCAATTACACAACAGAGTCTTGAGATTTATTTTCACATGGGAAAATTATAAATGCACAGGAGTGACATAAGGAACTGACGTATTTCCAGAGAATTCTTCGCAATTCAACCGTGTGAAGATTCTTCCCAGGAACAACATAGCCACCTCCTACTCGTAGCTTCCTGTTTCCTCAACACGAAGCGTCTAACAAAATGCAGAACGATTCCTACCCAATTCTAGGT
Organism: Physcomitrellopsis africana; assembly: GCA_036785485.1. Lineage (NCBI taxonomy): Eukaryota > Viridiplantae > Streptophyta > Bryopsida > Funariales > Funariaceae > Physcomitrellopsis > Physcomitrellopsis africana. The sequence continues at coordinate 553,315 of JAWRVF010000065.1, read as the reverse complement.
TGAAGGCTACAGCCCGTTCTATTTGGAAACTGCTATTCACACCAAAAACCAACAGGCACACAAACTTCATCAAAGCGGTCGCAAGAAGAGCAAAAAAAAGCCAATCGAAGGCAAGGCTGGCTTAACCCCGCATTTCGGCTGCGCAAGCGCAAGAAAATAACGAAAAACAAACAGGCTACACAGAGAGAAAATCTCAACAACTAGCCCTCAATACCACCCAAATGGACCAGACCCTTCAGGGCAGGGAAAGTCCAACCCACTGCGACCAGGTGAATGATCTCCGACACCATCGAACTTACTGACCACACAGCGGCCAGTCCGGTACAATCTCAGGGGCCCGAAACAAAAGCTGCATGTTCATGGGACTCACATCCCACGAGGGCAACAAAACAGCATCCACAACGAAGGGATTCCGCCACATTCCACGCTGAGAAATACGAAAAAGAGTGAGGGAACTACCATTTCTTCAGCAATGCCTCTGGTGCCTACAAATTTGGGCAGGAGAGAGACTCATGCAAGTTCGACATGTGAAGCAGCGAGTGAGCTTCACAATGAGGTTGGTTCCGACAGGACGCGTGTGTTTTGTAGCACAAAAATGGCAACCCCCTCGTCGCCGAGAGCTTCAATCGTGCACACACAACTGCAGCGAACTCGGAGACGGGCTGATGGTTGCCGATGCTGCCCTCTGTAGTAATGGGGCCACGTCTGTCGATTCCGGAGAGGCTGTGCGTGTGTTTGTTTCCATTATACTTGGGAAACCTTTCTGATGCAGACACACGCTCTTACACGCAACCTCCAAGGCACCAATCGTGATAAGATTCGAATTCTCGCTTTTGAACGACAGTTTCATTGGTATTGGAAAGGGGGACGACAGACACAGAGAGACACTGTATAGCCAGGAATTTTGTTGTTTTGTTTGATCGTTTGAAATTTGAGATTCTGCTTCCGGTTAGAATTGCTTGTACAGGAGTGCTTTTTAGGTACTTGTTGATGATTACTAATAAAACTTTTTCTTAAGTTTGTTTTAAAAAATATTTGTATAGTAATCCATACTTGTTCACAAGGAGTAATAATAATAGGGTGTATTGGCTGGAGATAATATGGAAGGGAAATTCAAATTTGAAAATAGTGGGCAATACAGGAAGAAAATGAATTAGAGAAAATGTTCTAATAAAAATAAAGTGGTCGAATGATTCAATAGTAAATCTAAGAAAAGTCAACTGGACTAATGGTTCAATAGTAAATCACCACATGGTTTTTTGTTTTACATTTTATAATTTATTTATATTTTAAAAAAATTTATGTAAAATATATAGGGCACAAATATTTTGATACCTCCCTTGGATATTTTGATACCCTGTGATGACATCAATGACCTCATTGGAGTTTCCTTGCGACACTAACATCATACTCCATGAGTCTAGTTTAATGACATTATTTTCATACTCATGTAACCACTTTGCCATTGATGAGCCAATTTAAGGCTGTCCAAATTAATAAACACCCTTGAGTGAGCTACTGTGCTCTAACACAGTGTTAGTGAACTCAGTGAGCATTGACATTTAAATGAACATCCTTAAGCAAGCCATAATGATCTAACACATTGTTAATGAACTCACTATGCATTGACATTTGTTTACACTCGCTACAATACAAAAGTGGCTAAATATTTCCATTAGATGACTTTTTCAAGCACAATTTGGGTGGCTCTTTGGAAGGAGTCATTTTGTTGGGCTTAAACTTCTTGGTCTTTTCTACTAATGCTTTCTTATGAGAAGCTAATTGCCTCCCAACTTAGGATGAGCTTGTAAAAAACTAAATGCAAGTATCAAAACGTTTGGACCAAAAAATAACAATTGATACTAAATCAATATTAGATATAATATAATAGATCCATGTTGGAATTCTAGAAGAATCGGCAAAGCAAGATTATATTGTTGTATTATGTGAAATCTTACTTGAGAATGCTTTGGGCACTTAGTTGTAGAAGATAAAAAGAAAATTGCAACAATAAGTCCTAACACCTATAATAGAATTATATATAAATTACAATTAAAGATTAATAAATATGCTCAATCATTAAAGAAGTTTAATTAAATTTTTAATTAATTATAAAAAAAATAAAAAGAATTCCTAACGGATATTTTAAAAAATTATAAAGAAATAATAAAGAATTCTTATAAAAATATTAATATAAAAATCTAAAAGAAATATTAAAATATTTTTTTAAAAAAAATATTAGAAATAGAAATTATAGTCAAATCCTAGTCAAATCCTAGTCAAATCCTAAATCCTAAATAAGCCCTAATAAAATCCTAATGAAATCCTAAATAAATCCTAATGAAATCCTAGTCAAATCCTAGTCAAATTCTAGTCAAGTCATAATAAAATCCTAACAAATCCTAACCAAATCCTAATCAAATCCTAACAAACACTATAGCAAATTAAAACCTCAATAAAAAATATTTGAACTATTTATTTTGATTTAAAATTTGCACACCTTTTAATAACTAATTTGGTAACAAGTACAAAATTTTTGAAGAAGATCCAACTCACCAAATAAAAGACAAATAAAAAATTCTACTCAGCTATAAGCTAGCCTCTATCTCCAATCTTGATGTCAATCTCTTAGTGCCAATATTTTCTTTTTTTCATTATTCAATTGCTTCCAAAATTTACATACAAGTCTATTACTCATATACACAATTTTCACTTCAATCCAACTCATAGATTGCTAGATATCTTAGAAATCCTCACTAATCTTTAAAACCCAATTTTTAAGACTTTGACCCACTTAAACTTTAATAACCTTCAATCTAATTATTCAATCAAGCTCAAATTTATATCATATACTTAATGCAACTACAATTATAAATGTACAAATTTTTACTTATAAATCTACAACCAAACTCACAAAACTCTTAAAAATATAAACTTCTTTTTATTTCACAAAAATCCAAGTCATCCAAAATAACCTTGATTTTGTAAAGTTCTTATAAAGTTAATATCTATTTAAATCACTTATAATTAATGCTCAAAGAAATTTTTTAAGATTTGCTCTCAAATTTCACTCTTTGATCTACAAAAGAGTTTTTCATCTGCCATAAGCATGCAATTTTATATCTCAAGATCTAATTTTAAATCAGATGCATAAGTGGACCTCTTTGGATATTAATTCTTAAAATTTTGAGATAAATTTTATTAAAATCTATTTTTAATTCTTTTTAAAAGATGTCTATATTATTTATTTTTCTAATCTATTTTATTTTGTCTTATTTATGGCTATAAAAAATAAGTAGAAGCCTTTTTTATAAGAAGACAACATTAGCATTTTTTAATTTTTACTACTTTATCTATTATCTATATTTTTTTACTATATCTTTTTAATTAGGCTCTTCTATAATAGAATCAATATTCTTATCTTTTAGCATATAGTCGTATTACAACACAATAGCATGGCAGAGTATGTTAGAATATAGGTTTTGAAAGCACAACTGTATAAAAAAAGCTATGCACTAAATGAGAATGTATACTAAATTTATACAATAGTGTGTTTGCTATTGCAGATCACCTTATAGCTGCATCGACCACAAGTACATGATTGTTCTTGCATGTAGTATGTATATATATATCTCTTTAATGGTTTAATGGATGTTATTGCTTTACAAGTCCACCTTAGCTATTTCACGCTTGTTGTGTCACCATGGACCTGGTAACGAGCTATAATGCATGATTCCCTTATTTTTCTTTGTATCTCAATTTGAAACCTGTATATTATATTTGATGAATTTTGTTATGTGAATTTGAACGTGAATTAGCAATATTCATGGTGAATTTGCTATCATCGCTTATATAAAAAGTAATATACAAGTATTAAAAGCCACCAAATTGATCCCAATAGACAAAGAATCAAAGATTTATACAAATTTCAACATTCATTCATCTAAAGCTTGAAATTAGTGTATAATTTTAGAAACTCTACAAATTGATGAAAAAAATCTATTTGTATTATACAAATTAGTCAAAAAAATCAAAATAAAAGTAAATTATAAGATTAGTGAGTAATTATTTCAACCCAAGCAAGGTTGCAAAAAGAACATGTAAATACACCAAAATCCATAATTACTAATAATTCTATTGACAAATGTAAGTTATATAATTTTTATTTTCAAAAATTAGAAAATTTTATATAAGTTCTTATATTTAAAAGATGTAAATGAATTCAAAGTTTGATAAAGAAAAGAGACATGATTAATTATATAATAATATCATTTACATGGTTATGCAAAGAACTATCTTTATGAAGCTATGATTGATATTCTCCAACTTTGCTCACATGATTTGTGATATGTTTTAAAAGATCAATTCATTGGCTTTATTTTTTTAGCTTATTGGATTTCTCTCCTATGCGTAAAATCAACAACAAGTTAAAATCTTAGTTGCTTTAAACAACTACTTCAAGGTTGCACTTACAAGACACACATTCAAGAATTTGTTGAATGCTTGATAATCTCATTAACAATTATTGCTTTAATAATAGATATAAATTAATTTCTATATATAAAATCTATTCTAAATATATATCAATTCAAATTTTTAATTAATTGACTAATTGCATCTTAACTTATAATGCAACTTATATTATAACTCTTTCTTCAATTATTTCTTCTACTACAATTTATACTATTAAAAAAAATATTTTTGGATAAGATTTTATATTATAGACAATAACTATCTCTTTATAATTGTCACATTTTTTTCTCTTTAATATGATTTGTTTATTAATCTCAAAGATAGATAGATTTCTTTAGGTTGAATTAGAGCTTCCATGTATTTTTTTTGCTCCTTTTGGCCACCTGTTACTAGATATTATTATTAGAGGATTTTGAATTAAGGCAAAATCTTCACCAATTCCATTTTTCAAAATATTTTGGTGTTCAATTTATATTATAGTCTATTAGTGGGGCAGCTAGATTTAAATCATAGTTTCAAACTTTTGAACCAATTATAAGCTTTTTTTGTACAAGAAGTCACAATATAATGTATGTGTCTAAATTGATTTCTCCAAGTTTTTATTTAAATAGAATCTAAGTTGTTTCCAAGTACTCAATGATATTTTTTAGTAAGATAACATCCAATTTTATTATTATCTAATCTAAAGTAAAATCTTCTTTTGTTGCAATATAGAGTTGTCCATTTTTTGAGAAATTCCTTCTATTTTTTATTTGTTATAAATAATTTCTTATATTTGGCTGTAACATTTTTATTAAAATATCAAATATATATTAGTAACTAAGAAGCAAGATATTTAGTTGTTACAATATTTATTAAAACAAGCTCTTAAATATTTAGAAAAACTTCAAGTTACAACTATCTAAATATCTTCTTCATACTTTTTAATGCCCATTAATAATTATCTTTTGTTTTAGCTCACATAAAAACAAAAAATTCTTTAAAGCTTTTATATGTACTTGTTGCACCAATAATATGGAGCATTGGCATATCAAATCGGTCGGTTTTGTATATTGAGTCCAAAACAAATACTGTTAGATGTACTTGTATTAATTTAATGGCATCAAAAAAATTTAGAATAGATGAAAAGTATAATTTTAATGATATAATTATGATGATACGCTTGATAGTAATAAATTTATCCATCTTCTTTTAGTGCCTCAATTGGTTTTTATCTATTAAATTTTTCATAACATAATTTGGCTATAATATTGGCAATATCTCATATAATTGCCTTTGTTGCTGGTTTACTTTAAGTCAATAGTATGAGGATCTTTTTTGATAGAACTACAACATCAATATAATTGATCATTGATAATTATTATTCTTCTGATAAAATTCTAGCCTTTAAATGACCTCCAATATTTATAGCTATTGTAATTGTATGATTATGAAATAGATTTGTAGTATTTATATACCAAAGACTATCACTCTTTAATTTTCTAATCACAAGGAATGAACATCAAATGTACCTTGTAGTTATATTCTTTATAATTCTTCCATACTTTAGTTGTTTTAATTAATTTTCATGTTTTCTATCCATATTCCATTTGATCCTTACTTTTAAACTATAGATACTAGAGACTAAAGACATAGCATATTCCTTACACAATGCAAATTGGATTACATCCCTTAAGAAATTGCTTCTTAGACGTATATTTCAAAGTATCTTTAAGTATTCTAAAATTGTATGAAAGTTTGAAAATATCAAATTTTTTTGCAATACTATCTAAAAGCGGTTGATACAAGTTTTTGTAAGCAAAAATTGCACCCAAGTATAAAGTACAAAGCTATGATTTTTGATTTGTATCTCACATAGATGCCATTATAAAGATATGTTTGTTATTAAAATAAAAAATCTTTATTTTGACTCATGCAAAAAGTCTACCAAAAGAATTAATTAATATAAAAAATCAATAAGCATGTAATCTTAATTAAGTGGTTAGCATCTTGAAATTAAAGACTTCTTCTTTTTAATAAAAATTTGTATTGCTCAAATCCACCTAAAAATCAATAATTTTAATAAAGCATAATTTCTTATTTTTAATTAGAAGATAGATTTTGTGCATATATGATATTGATACCTATTATTTAATAATCATCTAAAAAACCACAATATACTTTTGACTCTTGCAATTGTAAACTTTAAATAATAAAGACCACGTTCAACTTGGTACCATATTAATTATCCATACAATATAACTAAATTGATACAAAAGAAAAAAAAATATAACTTTTATTCTTGCATTGGCCTAATTACTAACACAATATTAGTGCGAGATATTGCAATAAAAGTAGCAACATAATGATACATCTAAAAAAATCCCATGTCTATAAACCACTTTGTCCTCTACCAATTACTCCCATCTCATATTGGAAGTATGAAAATATAACATGTTGTCACAACTTAGCTAACTATCCCAAGCCTTCACAACTTAGCTAATTATCCCAAGCCTTCACAACTTAGCTAATTATCTCAAGCCTTCACAACTTAATTAACTATTTCAAGTCTTCACAACTTAGTTAACTATCTCAAGCCTTTATAATCTATATCAGAAAATAAAAAAAAACCACATAATTATATACAAGAGTTAGAAATATAAACATATATCTATTGACTTATAGAACTAAAAAGCTCTACATATGTCTCTATAAAAAATAAAATATATATATAAAAAAAATCTAACATATACTAACCACTAATTGGTTATGAGCTATTATCTAAACAACTTACTATGATTACAAAAAACTCTATATTTTTTAAAGTCGCAAATAGGTTTGCTACAATTACAACTCATGAAATAAATACTAAATCACTAGATTAACCCAATTGCCTCCTATTTACATACCATTGATTTATCAATAGTACCATATAATAGAAGTATTAGAATATGGCAGTCCTTCCTCTAACAACTGCTTCCAATTGTAATATAATAGATGTATTTTTTATAATAATATATATAATAATATATATAATAATATATATATATTTAATACATGATACTTGAAGAATTTAGAAAGTACAAAAGTAATATCCAATTAAAAACTTGGTTGGATTAAGCTCATTTAACTTACCAAAGTTGCAAAGAGCTTGCTGCAAAATAGTTCTATAAGGATAAAAATCATACTTAAAGGAATCTTCTTGTAAAAAAATATTAGTTGAAAAGACCAAGAAATCTAAATTTGGCAAAATAAATTCCATCAAAGAGTCATTCAAATTATATATAAAAAAATTATTTAATAGAAACACTTTTTTATTTTTATATTATATTAAACAAATATAAATATCAATATTTAGTGAATTTATCAATAGAGTGTTTGAACACAATGGCTTGCTAAAGGATGTTTATCAATTTGGACGGCCTTGAATTGGCTCATTAACAACAAAGTAATTCCATAAAGACAAGAACATTAAACAGTTTCAAAGATTTGGCATGCTATTGTTGTGTTATATACATTTTCAGCTTGAAAATGTACTAAACATTTGATTGTAGAAGGATTTTAACTTACTTTGAGGTTCTTATAATCTAAAAGAATTCATGAGGTGTTTAGAAAGATCTATCCTAGCAATCTTGATTTTCTTTAGAATTCTTAATTTAATCAATTTTTATTTCTATCAATTTTTAATTATAATTAATATAACTATAAATAAATTAAATAAGATCCTAAATAAATTCTAAGGTACCATAAGTACATTCTATCAATCCTAAAAAATTCTTAAATATATTTTATTAAATTCTAATTAATTCTATATAATCCATAAATAAATCTTAAATTATCTTTATTTTATCCTAAAATAAACCTATCAAATCTTAATAAATCCTAATCAAATCTTTAAAAAATCCTAATCAAATTTTAAATAAATTCTAATTGAATCATAATAAATTTTAATCAAATTTTAATCAATTTTAATCTATCTTAATCAAATCTTAATCAAATCTTAATTAAATCTTAATAAATCCTAATCAATCCTAAATATATCCAATAATAGATTAAAATCTTTATAATTTTTTAATTAGTCATTGACTTCATTCAAAACTTTGTATATTTTCAATCTTCTAATTGAAATTAAGAAGAATTGCACTTACCAATTAATAAGAATAATTGGTAACAACAATAAAATTAAAAAAAATTGCACTTACCAATTGATAAAAATAATTAATGAAAATTAAAAAATTAAAAAGAATTATATTTATCAATTAAAAAAAAGACAAATAATTTGCTTAGGTGTCAAGCAACTTCTTTCTATAATCTTAATATTGACCTCTTAGCACTAAGATGTCATTCTTGTACTATTAATCTCTTTCCAAATTTTCATAGATGTTGTTAAGGACATGAGAATATAGAGCAAGAAACTTGAATTGGAACAAGGTTTCAAGAAGAAACCAATAAGAACTTGAATTAATCAGATAAGTACACGAACAACACTAAGAGAAATAAGCTAGAACTCCAAGAAATATGTTGTTGAGATTGAAGAACTCTTTAGCCTCAACTCCTGTATATATTCTTATCTAGGATGCTTCTTGAGCGGCTTCTATCAAACTAAGAAGCTTCTTAAACAACTTCTACCAACTAGGTAGCTTCTTGAGCTCTTTCTACCAACTTGAGAGCTTCTTGAGCTCCTTCTACTAATTAGAAAGCTTCTTGAGCTACTTTCATCAACTAGGATGCTTTTCAACCGACTTTTAATAATTCAAGAAGCTCTAGAATGTTTTATAAGGTTTTATGAACCTCCAAAGTATATGTTCCTAATATCACCTCCTTCTCTAGCAACGAGTTCCAAGAAGAGCCCATACCTTTGAAAGTCTTTCTACATATATAAAAAATCAAGGATATACTACACTAATAAAGCTATGTATTCTATTCTTTGTTTCTTAGATAATAGATTCTATTAATTATTGGAGAAATCATCTATGGCCTTGAGTTAGTACCTCCATTCTTCAAACATTCCATTCAAAGATTTGATCTTCATTATGGCCTTCAAAACATTGTCCAAATAAAATCTTAAGCTTAAAAGAATTCATCTTTCTAAGCTCAAGCAATATTATTAAAGCTTGAGCATTAGAATTAAGACTTGTATGGTTGGATCTTATTCCTATTAGCTCTAATCAAGGTCATACTTGGTGCTGAAATGTATCATCTTTATTTTGCTGAATTGAAGGTTGTAAAAATTGTATTGGTTCATTCAAAGTTTATGTGATAAGTGAATCTTCTAAATCTTGTTCTCTCAATGCTTAAAGGTTTAACATGGTGATTGACTTGCTTCTACTATTTTATTCTATCTTGGAACAAATGACTACATATTGATACAGGCTTTAGTTTAACTCTCCCCCTATTATGAATACTTTTTGAATCTAATCTTTATTAAGAAGTAATCATTGAACATGTTTAGATTTGTGGAGATAGAATTGATGAAATTCTTATATCTTTTGAGGTGCATTGGTAAGATTTTTGGCTGATTCCTATGTACATTTATTAGTATCATAGCCTTACCAATGAATAAGATATTCTAATTTTTTCTACCTTTGTTGTGAATGAAGTATTTTTTCAACTTCATATTCTTCATGGTCTTTAATTTTGATACTAGGCGACAATTGTTGTAGTCTTATCAGAATATGAAACTCTATAAAAGGTTCTAAAAGAGAAACATAAAAAATTGGATGTATTTTCATAGAAGATGGTAATTCCAAGCGATATGCCATTGGATTAATTTTCTTTTGGATAGAAAATGGTCCTAGTTTCCAATAATCCAACTTATCACATGACCGCTATTGTATTGTAATTGCTTACAATATATAAAAATTAGTCAAAATACAAAATATATTCATAAATTCTAGTATATGTTAGAATGGTTAAAAAAGTAAATTAAAGAGAGTTGGTGTAAGAAACTTTATTTTAGATTTTTACTTAATTTGATTATGGGATTTAAATTATATAGAACCTAAACATTTAGTATGAAGCCTTGAGAGAAGGTTGGAGCCTAAAGATGAACAATTAAACTACTAAGAGGCTTACTTGGAAGGATAAAGATAAAGAATGAATGAATGAAGTTAGGGGTGAAGTTCTTCATTCCTATTAGTTAATGGTCATGCCCAATAGGCTTTAAGGAGGCTGCTTGCAATAAGAACAAGGATTTTTGCAACTTTAAGGAGGCCATTCAAAAATTGAAGAGTAGAATTAGAAAACTTTTTTTTTAGGCTACAATTTTGGTATAAAAATTGAGAGATTTGGAGTTTTTATGAAAGAGGAGTAGGTGCTTGAAATTAGGGTGTACAAATTGTATCTGCTATCATTCTTTTGAAGCTTTGAGGAGTTACATGAGAGCTTTTGGAGATCAGAAGGTATGGCTAGAGAGGTGATTTTAAGCTCTACACTTAATGTAGAAGAATTATTATATTTAGAGTCCTAAGAAGGGGATATTAGGAGTCAAAGATAGTAGATTAAATTCTAAGGCAGTAAGTAGGTCATTTTATTGATAGTGATGGGATTTGCTATATCTTAAGTTTCTAGATGAAATTTTATCTCTAACTTTTTAAAAAGATATATTATTATGCTAAAAAGCTATAGATTAAAGTTTTATAGCATTTGAACTTTTAGATTGTGAGATATGAAGAATTTAGTGCACGGGTATTTGTAAATAAGGGTTTGAAGCTATTGCTAGGATTTTGACGATATCTAAAGATTGGTAAAGAATTAACAGTTGAAATTTGTAGTATTAATTTTAAAGACTATATTAATACTTCATGTAAATGTCTAGTGGATTTGGATAATTGGATTAAAAATTATGGATTATTGAAGTTTACAAAAAATTCCCTATCTATGGGAGAATGAGGGTTTTATAGTATTTCTTATGTTTTGAGTGGTTTGATGAAATAAGTCTTATGTATTGGGTGTAATAGCCCTATGAAGAAATCTTTTATATAAATTTGGAGATTTTGTTATATTTAGATCTTGATTGAGTAATTAGTGGCAGCTAGAAATCCAACGCTTTTTTGAGGCAAATTCTCTCTACCACGACATTTTTGGTGCTTCCACTGAGAGAGCCTTAAGGCACTAATTTCTCTACAAGTGAAGATGGAGGATCAAAATCTAGGATTTGGATTTCTAGGAGAGGTGGTTACTTAAGACCTTTTCAAAGCATATGCCTAATTTATGGAAGAAAAGCAACATGTGTAAGATAATGATAAGAGCACCACCAAAGCCTTCCAAGGAGTGGTAGATAAGGTTGAGAGATTTGAAGGGAGGAACATCACCAAGTTCTTGAAGGTTTATACATGTGAAATGGAAGTGTATCAAGTTTCAAAGATAAAGATGATAAGCACTTTTGATTTGGCAGTGATACCAGAAATTAGAGAGAGGATGCACAAATTGTATAAAGGGATTCTATTATGGAAGAAATTTGAAGAATTCTTGAAAGATGAATTTTTTAAGGAAGATTTAGAAAGAATGACAAAATAAATTTTTTTAGAGTAGATTAAACAAAGGCCACGGAATCAAATGGCTCTAAATGAATAAATTAGGGAATTTGAAATAAAGTTTGGTCAATTATCAAGGCATGAGAAGGAATTGATGGAAACCATGAAGAGTGAGCTATTCTTGCAAGCAATTGATGAATACTTGGAGGACAAGCTGCTCTTTCATCTAGCAGATAAAACAACTAAGAGTGGATTTATAAATAATTGAAGGCTAATAAAAGAAATAATAGGACTTGTAGCTAAACATTAGAAGATCAAGACTTGAGGCTATTTATTAAGGTTGGAATCAATATCTACATCTAAAAATCTAGTGCTACCTCAAAAGGTGATTAAGACTATCAAAGATGACACTCTTGAGGAGTTAATCAAGGGCATATAAGATCTAAAGGTAGAAATGATTGAATTGAAGAGATCTCAAATGGTAAGCTCATCTAATACATCAGAAGGCTTGAAGGGATTTGTGGAAAGATACATATGGTGTGATAGTCTAAATCACAAGCGAGGTGATTGTGATACTTATAAGATTGCAATCAAAGAAGGTATTATATATTTTAAAGAGGACAAGATAAGGCACTGATGAACCTTTGAAGACCAACTTTGAAAAGGAAGGTATGAAAAAGCTGATAGAAGAGTAGACAAACAAAAGTGGTACCATACATGAAAGAAAAGTAGAGTCTTATTCTATTACAGTTGAGCAGAAAAGTATTAAGGCTGTTTCTTCACCAAATAAAAAAGTCATGAATAGGAAAGCTAAAGCTATCAAAAAAATGATTGGATAGCATGATCCAATTGATGCCATAAGCATTAAAGTATTTTTGGATAGAAACCAATAGAATGATAATTTAGATGATATAATAGTTGAAAAAAAGAGGAATAGAGCTATTTATGAGGAAGATGTTGCTGAGCTTGCAAGTAAGAGGAAGTCTCTAAAGAACAAAGAAGCTTCTCAAGAGACAAATCCATAAAAGATACCTTCTTTTGTTCATTCTTGTGATACACTATTACTAAAAGAATGGTGGGAGAAAGACAAAATGAAGGAGAAGGATGATGCCAACAATGTCAAAGCTGAAGCTATTATGGCAGAAGTATTGGATACTCGCGTAACTATGAATGAAGAGGAAGAAATTGGCCAGATATTTGCTCTCAAATGTAATTCTATGGTTAATGATGGCTACTAAAAAGAGAAAAAAATTGGCTTTAATGAGGCTCAAGAAGAGAAAGTTGAAGAAATAGAAGAATTTTTTAATGGAGAAATGGAAAATGAGATTTTATAAATATTTGCTGGAATAAATATGAGTAATACAAGGATTATTATGGATACAACATGTATCCAAAATCAAGGTGAATTTGAATATGGAGGAGCGCAAGGCTTAAGAAAAGAAGCCCAAACCATCTAAATTCAAGAATGTGAGGTTGAAGAAATAATAAATGAAAAGATGGTCCACAAGGACACAAAGGTACTTATCTATGCTGATAACTATAACTTTGAGTGTGATTAAGAAAAGAAGGTGGATTATTATCATTTATTTTAGAAAAAAATGAAGCTTGGAGAGCTTGGAGAGCTTGAAGATATGATTTTAATTATTCATAGTTTTCAGATAAAAATCATATCTAGGAGACTTTTTGATAAGGAAAAATGGTCCATTGAAATAAATTAGAAATCGATACTAAGAGTTTTAAATAATATAGAAGATAATTGAATAAGGATTTTTAATGATACTTGAACCACCAATATAGTACATGGAAGTAATTTGCTTGAAGACAATTTAAGTTATATATAGTTACAACAAAACAATACAATGAAACATATATATTTTATAAATTGGATAGTACAATGTTAAAGATACATGCGGCTTGAAAGCAAATCAAAGTAATCTATAGAAGAGATGATAAATTAATTTCAAATAATCCTTCAAATTTTGAAATATTAGATGTAGACCAAGTAAGAGATAGAAAAGAAATGAGAATAATGAAATAAACGGAGATGGTTAGGTTGGCACATGCCGGAGGATGTGTAGGTTTAGAGGGGGTGGATATCGTACTGTAATTACTTACAGTATGTAAAAATTAATTAAAAAATATTATATATTTATGAGTCTAGATGTGTGTTAGAATGATAGTAAATTAAATTAAAAATGATTGATAGAAGAAACTTTATTTTATTTTATTTTTATTTATTTTGATTATGGTATTTAAAAATTATAAGATCTAAATGTTTAGTATGAAGCCTTGAGAGAAGGTAGGAGCCTAAAGATGAAAATTTAACCTAGTAGGAGGCTAATTAAGAGGGATGAAATCAAGGCATGGTCGGATGAAGGCAAGGAATGGGGAACTTCATCTCTATTGGTCGAATACCATGCCCAATGGACTTTGAGAAGGCTACTTGCAATCTTAACAAGGGTTTCGGCAACTTCAAAGAAGGCATTAGGAAATTAAAAGCTAGGGTTATAAAGTTTAGAATTTTGGCTACAATTTGTATACAAAAATTAGAGGATTTGGAATTAGAATAAGGAAGTTATAGCCATTTGAAGTTAAGGTGTCAATTTGAGACATTTTGTTACTCTTTTGAGTATAGGAGGAATTGTACGATTGCTTTTGGAGATTGGAAGGCGCATCTAGAATGCCAATTTTAAGACCTATATCTTTTATGAGAAAATTATTGTATTTGGAGTTCATATGAAGGAGCTATAGGGAATTGAAGGTGGCACTTTCAAATCAAAAGTAGTAAATGAGTGGTTTTGCTTATAGTAATGATTAGAGCCATAACTTGAGTTTTCAAACAAATTTTTGGTTCAAATTTCTTGGAGAATGTGAAATTTTGTGTTAAAAAGTTATACATATAAATTTCGTGGCATTTGAGCTTATAGTTTGTGAGATATGAAAAAATTTGTATGCGGGTGTATAAAGACAAGGGTTTGAAGCGACTATTAGGATTTTCAAGATATCTCAAGATCCGCAATAAATTTTTAGTTGAAATTTGTTGTGAAGGTTGATAAAAATATATTAATATCTCATATGAAATTTTACTATGTTTGGACAGTCGGATCAGGAGATATGAGATTGAAGTTTGGAAAAGTTTCCACATAAGGATATATAAGGTTTTAGAGGATTTTACCATATTTTGGATGTTGTTGGTTACTTGAGGCTTATGTATTTGATGTAATTGCTCCAAAAGGAAAAATATATATATAAACTTAGAGCTTTCCTCATTTTGAAGCTTGATTGAGAAATTACTGAGAGCTAGAAGCCCAGCGCTTTCTTGAGGCAAACTCTCTCTACTCCGACACCGCTTGGTCTTGATATTCCATCGAAGAAGCCATACCTTATCTCTAATATAAAAATAGATAGTTGATTTTTGAATTTATCTGCACATGTCTTGTAAGTATCTTGAGCTGCTTCCAATTGAAGCTTCAAGTTTGTTTGGTATTGCGATAGATACTTTGTAAATCCTTTAGGTATTAGATTATAATTCTTTGGCATATTCCATAGATCAAGCTTTGGATGATATTTATAGTTGGAGTAAAACGATATTTGCTAAATTGAGACATAAAAAGTATTATTATATATAAATCTTGTTAATGATAGATACAAGATCCAATTGTCTTGTTGATAGTTGATGTTGCATTATAAATACTGCTTTAAAATTTGATTAATTTATTTTATTTGACCATCAATTTGAAGGTGGAAAGTTAAAGAAAGTTTAATGTCCACCTTTAATATTTCAAAAAAACTATTCCAAAATTTAGATATAAACTGGAGTCCTCAATTGGATACGATATCATCCGATAGGCTATGATATCAATATATATTGTCAAAGAAGAGCCTTATTATTTCTTCACTAGATGTAGTCTTCTTGCAAGGAATAAAATGAGCCATCTTTGTTAGTCGATTAACCACCACAAAAATATTATCTAATAAATTGGATGGTAGTAGATCCGTAATAAGATCCATTGAGATAGAAGATTATGACTGTCTTAAAATAAGCAAGGATTGTAAGAGTATATAAAGACAATGTTGAGGATTTTTGGACCTTAAATAGATGTTGTAAGAGAGCACAAAGTCCTTTACTACCTTTTATATTTGATGCCACGAAAAATCTTGAGAAATAAATTTCAAGGTCTTATTAAATTTAAAATAATCCATAACTAGAAAATCATGGCAAGATTGAAGAATGAATGGTTGTATTGGTCCTTCTAAGATATACAAACATTCTTCAAAATATAGAAGGTCTTCATTAAGTTTGAACTTATTAGCATTTTTTTTGAGGCAATACTTGGCATCAAAGGCCAAAGCATCATTAATGGTTGTAGCATGCACCTCATTGAGGAAATTAGAATCAATAGGTATCAATATAATAGTGGCGCAAAGGCAAAATTGCTCTGGTTTCAACAAAGTTGTATATTATTGATTAAATGCTACCTCCCCTATTTTTGATATAAGATATGATCTACTTAATAAAGCATAAGACAATCCTTATTGTTTTCCAAATCAATAAATAATAACAAAGTTAAATTAAGATAGCAACATATTTGATTAAGCTTGGCAGTGATTAAAAATCCAAGCTGATATAAAATATTCTAAGTTCTTGTGATTTGTACATACAATCATAGGATGCATTGTTCTTTTGAAAAAATGATGCTATTTTTGAAAAGAATCTATAATAGCAAGAAGCTTACTATTGTTGATTTCATAATTAATTTTGGCAGTACAAATTTTTTTAGAATAAAATACAATAAGATAGAATTTATTGTTTATATCCATTTGTGAAAGTATGGCCCCTAGTATAAAATTCAAAGTATCAATCTCCATATAGAATGTTTTTATAAAGTCTAAATATACCAAGCTTGGAGTTATAATAAATGTTGTTTTAAGGTCTTGGAATGCCTTTTTTTGCTTAAGGCCCTTATTCTAACTTCTCTTTATATATCAATCGAATAAGAGGGGTGGCAACTTCAGAATAATTAATGATGAAGATCCGATAGAAGTTAGCAAATCCAAAAAAACATTATATATCTCTCACAATATTCAAAATGGCCCATTGTATAACCACCTCTACCTTCTTAGGATCCATTGTCAAATCCTTAGTGAATACAATGTATCTCAAAAATTCCATCTTAGATTGATGAAATATATATTTCTCTAATTTGGCATATAAACTTGCATTTCATGACTTTTATAATACCAACTTGAGATGCCCCTCATTTTTCTCCATATTTTTTGAGTAGATCAAGATATCATCAAGATAGATTACCACAAATTTATCCAAGTGCTCTTGAAAGATGTCATTTATTAAATGCTGAAAGATAGCAGGTGTATTTATTAGTCCAAAGGACATGATATTATATTCAAAATGTCTATACCTTGTCCAAAATACAGTCTTCCATTCATCTCTCTCTTTGATCCATACCAGGTTGTATATTCTATGAAGATCTATCTTAATATAGATCTTGGCTTGGCCAAGTTGTTCTAAAAGTCTTGAGATTAATAATAGTAAATGATGATTCTTCACCATTATCTTATTCAATTTCCAATAATCAATGCATATACACAAGGAACCATCCTTCTTCTTTACAAAAAGTATGAATGTATTTGTTGGAGACTTTAAATACCTGATGAAGTTCTTTATAAGGTTTTCATTAATATAATCCTTCAATATTAAAAATTCATTTTGACAAAGATTATACATTGGACTAAAAAATAGTTGCGTTTCTTCTAAAAGATCTATAACATAATTATATGGTTAGTGCTCCGACAATATATTTTTTTAATTTGTCGCTTTTTTATAAAAAAATTTTGTAAGGATTTTTATTGAAAATGTTATTCTTTGCGACCTCCAATCTATAGATGGATTATGTTTTTTCAACCAAGATAGTCCAAAAATAATAGGATTTGAAGGAGTTTTAATAATATTAAACATAATTTAGCTTCTATGATCCTTGAACGATACTTCTGTAAGCGTGGTTTCATGGATGATACTACCAAATAATAAGGATTGTCCATCTATTTCTTCTACATGAATAGGTTTGGATATCTATATTAGAAGAATTTTATTAAGCTTAGTAAATACCTCATCTATAAAATAAACAGATGCCCTTGAATCAAACAAGGCATTTGCTTGAAACTTTTGAAAGCCAAAATACAAAAAAATTATTAAATAATAAGTAGGTTGAGTAAAAAGAGAGGAGCTTGAATAGTTTTGTAATATTGGATTGTCTAATCACATAGTCCCTACTATAGCTGAACATCATCATTTTCTTATATAATTGTACTTTTGGTTTTAATAATATATCTATTTTGTTTCTTCGGACAATTCTATCATAGATGCAAAATATAGACTAAAAGTCTAAATATGAAATTCAAGAAGAACTGGCAAGAATTAGGTTAATCAGATGAATACAAGAACAACACCAAAGAAATAAGCTAGAATTCCAAGAAATGTGTTGTCAAGACTGAAGAACTCTTCAGCCTCAATTCCAATATATATTCCTACCTAAGAAGCTTCTTGATCAACTTCCAGTGATTAGGAAGCTTCTTACACAACTTCTACCAACTAGAAAGCTTCTCAAGTAACTTCTATCAACTAAAAAGATGCTAGAAGATTCTGGAAGGTTCTAGAGAATTATAAGTATCTTCTAAAATGTTCTTGAAGGTTCTTATAAGCATGTCCTTGACATCACCCCCTCTTCTAGCTTCGAGGTCTCCAAGAAGCCATTTGAGATGTATGCTCACAAACGCAAGAAATTAAAGATTTGATGCATAGTCTTTGTAATATATTCCAGTTGTTGTTCACAAGGCAGATGATTCATAGATCCTTGTAGCCACTGGTAATGACAAATACCTTCCACTTAAGACCATGCTTGAACTTTTGTGTCTTCATTGTGGAAGCGACTTAAAATTATTATTTTGCCACTACCTTCATGAGCTGGTTCAACTTCAAAGACAATCACAAGTGACCTGCTACTTGGTATTCTTCGACGTCTTTTTGATTCTTCTAATTCTTCATCTCGAGGTCGATGTTGTAAGCTATTCGATTGAGATGGCATTACTAGTGTAGTATCCTCATTCTCACTAGCCATATCTAAATACACTTTGAGATTAGATATCTTGATACTACAAGAAAGCAAAATGCCATAAGTTATATTTCAATAAGATCTGAATCCGTCTTATATACATTCTTTCAAAGAAGGTTTCATCTTCACGTTTCGTCAATGGTCAACTTTTGATTTATTAGGATATCGTCGATGAAATTCTTGTATCTTTTACAGCGCATATATTATATTTTTTGCTGGCTCCCAAATCCGCTCATTTACATCATAGCCATGCCAATGAATTAAATACTTCAACTTTCTCTATCTCCATCGCAAATCAAGGATTTGTTCTACCTCATATACCACGTGGTCTTCGATTTCAACATAAGGTGGTGGTGGCTGTATCCGTCCTGGTAAATTTGAATCACTATAAGATTCTAGAAGAGAAACATGAAAGACTGGATGTACTTTCATAGATATGGATAATTTCAGCCGACAAGCCACTAGATTGATTTGCTCCTGAATGCAAAATGGTTCCAACCTCCTATAATCCAACTTATTGCAAAGTCGAGTAATCTTGATGTTTTGTCGCAAGAACCAAATTTTATCTCCAATTTGAAAAGTAGGAAAATCCTTTCAAAATTTTTCTACAGAAGCTTTGTACGAGTCTTAAGCTACCTGTAACTGAAACTTCAAGGTGGTCTAGATCTCTATTAAATGCTTTGCAAGATCTTCAGCTATTGGATTTTCATCTTTGGATTTATCCAATAAATCAAGTTTTGGATGATATCCATAATTTGTAAAGAAAAATGTTTATTATATTGAGGCATGGACCAAATTGTTGTACGTAACCTCCGCCAATGGTAGATATGTAGTCCAATCGTCTTGTTGATAGTTGATTGTATATCGTAAATATTGCTCTAAGACTTGACTGACTCGCTTTGTTTGACCATCAGTTTGAGAATGGAAGACAGAAGAGAGTTTGATATCTATCCTCAGTATGTCAAAAAGCGACCTCCAAAACTTCGATATAAATTGAAACCCTTGATCTAAAATAATGTCATTCAATAAACCATGATATCAATATAGATTGTCAATAAACAATCTTGTTGTTTCTTTACGAGAAGTTATCTTTTTGTATAGAACAAAATGTGCTATCTTTATAAATCAATCTACAACCACGTAAATAGCATCAAATGTTGCATCAAATGTAGCAAATCTGTGATGAAGTCCATAAATACTCAAGACCACGGTCGCTTTGGAATTAGCAGAGGTTGTAAAAGCCTGTAAAGGCAATGTTGAGGATTCTTTGATCTTAAACAAAGGTCATATGATAGCACAAAGTTCTTCACTACCTTCTATATTTGAGGCCACTAAAAGTCTTGGAAAATCTTCAAAATATAATAATCCATCTTTAATTTTAAATTTGTCTTTGTGAAAGCATTGCTTCACATCCAAGATTAATAAGTCCACAGCTGATGCTCCACAGACTTGTTCTAAAAAATCAACATCAATTGGCATAATTATGGAGGTGGTGTGGAGGCAAAACCGTTTTGGTTGTAGCAAAGTTATACACTATTGATCAAATATTGCCTCTCCAATTTTGGGTGCTAGATATGATCTCCTTGATAACGCATCCGATAGTCTTTGGTGCCTTTTTAGCTGATATGTAATGATGCAGTCGAATCAGGATAATAACATATTCCACTGAGCTTGGTGACGATTCAAAACTCAAGCTGTTGTAAAATACTCCAAATTCTTGTGATCTGTATATACAATCAGTGGATGTGCAACACCCTCTAATAAATGACGCTACTCTTGGAAAGAATCAACTATCGCAAGTAGCTCCTTATCATAAATTTCATAGTTGATTTTTGCTGCCGAAAACCTCCTTGAATAAAATACAACCAAGTGAAGTTTATCATCCTTCTCCATTTGTGATAATACAACTCTTAGCACAAAGTCAAAAGCATCTGTTTCCAAATTAAAGGCCTTTGTCAAGTTGGGATGTACCAAGATAGGAGCTGTCATAAACATGAACTTTAAGTCTTAAAAAGCCTCTTGTGCTTGGATACTCCACTCAAGCTTGTCCTTGGATGTCAATCGCATTAATGGGGCTGCAATTTGAGAGTAATTTTTGATGAAAATGTGATAGAAGATGGCAAACCTAAGAAAAAATTGCACATCCCATACGGTCTTTGATACTGCACAATCCATTACTGCTTGAACCTTCTTCTGATCCATCAACAATCTTTCATCCAAAATAATTTAACTAAGAAATTCTACCTTGAGTTGATAGAATACGCATTTCTCTAACTTGGCATATAATCCCGCATCCCAAAGTTTTTGTAACACTAACTTCACATGACCCTCATGTTCTTGAACATTCTTGGAATAGATCAAAATATCATCGAGGTAACAAACAACAAATTTGTCCAAATACTCTCGAAAAACATCATTCAACAAATGTTGAAATATAGTTGGTACATTGGTCAATCGAAAAGACATGACATTATATTCAAAATGTCCATACCTCGTCCAAAATACTGTCTTCCATTCATCTCCCGCCTTTATTCGTACAAGATTATAAGCTCCACGAAGATCTATCTTGGTGTATATTTTGGCTTCACCAAGTTTTTTCAAGAGCCCGGATATTAGTGATAATGGATATCAATTCTTCATGGTGATTTTGTTCAAGCCTTGATAATCCATGCACATTTATAATGAGCCATCTTTCTTCTTTACAAAGAGGGTAGGTGCATCTGCTAGAGATTTAGAATGTCGAATGAAGTTCTTCGTAAGATTCTCTTCAATATAATTTTTCAATATTGAGAGCTCGTCTTGTGATAAATTATAGACTGAGCCAAATAGTGGTTGTGCTCCCTCTTAGAGATATATAGCACAATTGTACAGTCAATGCTCTGGTAGCATGTCAGCATTCTTCTTCTCAAAGACATCCTTGAATTCTTCATACTGCTCCGGACATACCAAAGTCGGAGTTGCATCTTTTTGAGCTGGCATTGCGAAGATGACAAGAAGTGTATTATGCTTGGCTTCCTTCATGAAGGCCCTTGCACCTATGAACAAGGATTTTCTTCCAGACATTATTTTGGCAAGTTCCACCTTCAAGGATTTTATTGAAAATGTCACTTTCTGCAACCTCCAATTTATCGATGGATTATATTTATCAAGCCAAGATAGCTCTAAAATGACTGAACATGAAGGGATCTTGATAATATTAAACACAGTGCTACTTTTATGATTTTCAAGACATACCTTCAATGGCTTAGTTTTATGAGTAACATCACCAGAAGACAAAGGTCGACCGTCTATGACTTCTACATGGACAAGCTTTGGTTTCTTCACAAGAGGAAATTTGTGAAACTTGGAAAATTCTTCATCTAAAAAGCAAGAAGATGCTCCTAAGTCTAGTAGAGTATGGATTTACAGTTTTTGAATACCAAGAAATAAAGGTACTATAAAGCAATGAGAAGGTTGAGTTGAGAGAAAGAGACCTTGATTAATTTGAGGTGTTGAGATATCCAAGTGTATGGTCCCTATTGTAGCTAGGCGTCCTTGTTTTCCTACACACTCATGCTCCTAAGTCTTGTTGTTCGAGGCATCTGTTTTCTAAGGCAATTTCTGGCTTTATTGCCTGCCTCTCTACAATATAAGCATAAGTTTTGCTCAAATCATTGCATCTTTTTTTCAGCTATGAGAGGCTTGAAACGTACTATATTGATTTGCATGTCTTCTATTTTAAATTGAGCTTCCACATTCTTGGTAGGAGCAGCCAAGTAAAATTGGTTTCCTCGTGGATACCGTGTAGCTCTAGAATAATGGTCTTGACGACATTAAAAAAACTGATTTTTGCACTTTATTGCTAGGCTGATTGCTTCGTTGAGTGTTTCAAGATCAAATAGAGATAGTAATAAATCCTTCACATTATCGGATAAAGATAATTCGCCTTGAGAAAATGTCGGGTTCCTAGCTACTACTAGAACTAGCAGTAAACATGAGAAGAAGCCATGTAAGTATCTTCTATACTTGCACAATATTTGTTCAAGCTTTCAAATTATACTTGTATTATACTTATACAAGACTTGTACAAATATAAAATATAAATCTTTGAATAATACTTGTATAAATACTTATATAATACTTATATAAATACTTATATAAATACTTATATAAAATAATATATAATCCTTGGTATAATACTTATACAAATATTATGTATAATACTTGTAAAATACTTGTATAAAAGATATAAGCAAAGTGTGTATATATTCAAATATACCTCAAAATACAACCGTATATGAGGAATACAAGTTATACAACAAGCTAAAACTAAGTAAATTACTAAAAATTCATCAAAAGTCGAATCAAGCATGCTTATAGCCTATTGAAAGCCAATGATCCATTGTAAAACATATCAAAATTTCACAAATAGATGACTTACCATTTAAAAGTTATGGCTAAAAGAAATAGGCACCAAAATTTCCCAACAAATGCAAAGGCAGCAAAGCTCTTCTTCACTTCAGCCTTTGTTGTGATCACTTCCCTTCTCCAAATTGGACATGCAATAGCTTTTTAGAAAGCTCACTCCATCATCTAACTTATTCTAAAATTTTGCATGCATGCCTCTCAAACTCTAGATTTTGTAGCTAGTTGATTCTACTCTTCAAACCCTAGCAACAATTTGCCCTCTTTGACACTTCACGGGTCATAAAACTTTCATCAAAGCTCCAAATGTATTGATTTTTGTTTTCATAGAAAGCTTATACAAGCTTATATAAGCATTTAAAATATCAAAAAGATTGAAGAGATTTTCTGACTTGGGTGGTTGAACAAAGTCTCTGCCCCTCTTCATCAGGTGGCAGCAAACCCTTTCCCACTCTTAAGCTCACAACTTTTGCTCTCCAACTGCAAATGCTACAAAAGATGTCTTGATAGAAAGCTAGCACAATTTTTCACACTCTCAATAAGTTTCACTAAGAAAGACTTGAAATCAAACTTACAGTGGTAGATCGAAGCTTTTGCCATCACTTTTCGATAGCAGCAGACCTCACTCTACTAAAACAAGCATAATTTTTTGCTCACAACTCTAATACAAGAAAGTGAGTAGGTTCTAGAATCCTTACAACTTGAAGAACAAAAAATTTAATTTTTTCTTACAAATGCTTCTATATCCTTGGAGCTATCTCTCTCCAAAGTTCACCACTCAAAACTGCCAATTCCTAGGTCTAGCAAGAAGAGTATATCCCCCTTTCTTTCCATATTAGACTATGACACGCCCATAAGGGAAGCCAAATCCTATTGGACAAGTCCTATTCACCGCATGCTCTTCTTTCTTATCCCTCACAAGGTCCATTCTACCTCAAAAGTCAACAAGAAAGATAAAACAACCTTTATGTTTCTTCTAATTACAAAAGAGTCTATTCTAGGATATAAGTAAGGTAGGAACAAATCTAATAGCCATCTTAATTCACTAACTAAGTTTCTATAATAAATCCTCTTCTTATAATATCTTCTAAAATAACTTCTAGCACTCTCACATGTAATAACAATAAATACAAGATATATATTATTTTTACACACTACATGTAAATGCAGTATGACAACGTCATCTTTGAGTCTCAATAAAATTGACTCACTAGCGCTTCTACTCCGTAATTGATATCACAGGCAAGTTGTTTGAAGCCCAATGTATAAACTGATGCAAAGCATGATCCTTGATGTACAGAACGAATCTTGGTGGTTGTCGACCGAGCCGTATCATGCTCTCCAAATATCTCCTCGAATACTTTTAAAAAGGTCTCAAAATTACTCAAGATAGAAGACCTTTTCTCAAATAAGAAGGCAAATCAAGACAAAGCTTGTCCAATAAACAATGTCCCCACTAATCTAACTGTGATTCTTCCATTGAATAGCATTCCAATTGCAAGAATGTTATCAATTGAACTTGATTTACAAAACCACGAAATTCTGATTTAGTACCATCAAACTTCTTTGAGAGACTAATTCGAGATTCTTTGTATTGTAGTGTAATCAAATTCTCACATTGACATATAGATGGCAGTACTTCACTAGCTAGAGGTAGTTGTACTATAGTCTGAGTCACTCCCACTCTTGTAGCTCCAGAGAGCTTAGCAAAATTTCCTTCAATTTTAGCAACTCTAATTGCTAGAGTGTTAAGGGCATTGATGATCACATCTAACTTTGACTCTGAAGATTCTACCATGTTAACGTCTTCTCTACCAGCCATATTAACTAAAGAAAAAGGAATCAATACCGGTCCAAGGGAGTATAATCTGCAATCCTTAGAATGCTCAAGTATCTCCAAAGAGAGGGGTAGTCTACTCTCTGCCTCAAAGAACTAAGCTTTGATATTGATAGAAGGGCAGTCTTGACAAACTGTGACAGATGTAGAATATAGACTAAAAGTCTAAACAAGAAATTTAAGAAGATATGGTAAGAATTAGGTTAATCAAATGAATACAAGAACAACACCAGAGAGATAAGCTAGAGTTCCAAGAAATATATTGTCGAGACTGAAGAACTCTTCAGCCTCGACTCCAATATATATACCTATTCAAGAAGCTTCTTGATCAACTTCCAGCAATTAGAAAGCTTCTCAAGCAGCTTTTCAAGCAACTTCCACCAACTAGGAAGCTTCTCAAGTAACTTCTATCAACTAGGAAGATGCTAGAAGATTTTGGAAGGTTTTAGAGAGTTCTAAGTACCCTCTAGAATATTCTAGAAGGTTCTAACAAGTATGTCTTTGACAAATTGCCAACTTTGTGGCCTTTCTTGCTACAATACAAATTGCCATCCAATGCTTCTTTTTTTGTAGATTAAGAAGTTTAAAACATATTGTATCAAATTATATATATTCTATTTTTTAGTGTGAATTTAAAATACTTGTCAATATAGCAGGATTATGTTGAATTGTATGTTGTCTTACTGAAGCCCATGAATATTAATCTTGACGAGCTTGAAATAATTGATTATCACATTTTATGGCTTGATTAATGGCTTTATTAAGTGATTGTAGATCCAAAAGTGACAATAAAAAATCTTTCATATTATTTTTTAGTCTCTAATAGAAATGACTCATTAGAACTTTTTCATCCTAATTGATGTTGTATACTAATTGCCTAAAATTAGATATATAGATTGATTCAAAGCGCATCCCTTAATGTAATGCTTGGATCTTAACTATTATCCAATGAATCTTATAATATTTTCTAAATACTTTTGTAAATATTTCCATAAAAATTTCAAAGTTACTCAAAATTGGTGATTTCTTTTCAAACAAGAGAACAAACCATGATAATGCTTGCCTTGTAAATAAGGTGCCAACTAATCCAACCCATGATTTTTTTATTAGATAAGTATCAAGTTGTAGGACAATTATTAATCAAATTTTATTGACAAATCCTTAAAACTTTGAACGCGTACCATCACATTTTTCCATAAGACTAACTCGAGCCTCCTTATATTGTTGAGCAGGTGGATTTCCTTGGCGTAGCATAAATAGTACTACATCCTCAAGCACAAAAGTTAGAGGTAGATGCAATCTAGATTATGATACTCTAGATGTTGCATCATTATGAAGTTTTGTAACAACTCCTTCAATCTTCGCAATCCTTGTAGATAAAGTAATAAGAACATTGATAATAGCATTTAAGATTTGGTTATACTAATATCTTGACGTCCAACCATTCTAATAGAAAGAAAAAATGAATCTATAAGAAGACAATATTGATTTAGAAGAGGATAATCCACAACCTTTAAAATGCTTTAAAACCTTCAAAGAGAGGGGTGATTTACTCTCTCATAAGAAAGACAAAGCTATGATATTGTGATGAGAAAAATATTAATTTAGAGGAGGGTAATTTGTAACCTTTAAAGCATTAGTATATCTTTGAATAGAGTAGTAATTCACTTTCTAACAAGAAGGATCCAACTCTAATCTTGAAGATGAAGTTAGTCTCAACAAATTATCAAGAATACAAAAATATAAAATAAGAAATTTGAATTGAAACAAGATTTCAAGAAGAAACCAACAAGAATTTGAATTAACTAGATGAGTACACAAACAATACCAAGAGAGATGAGCTAGAATTCCAAGAGATACGTTGTCAAGATTGAAGAACTCTTCAACCTCAATTCTTATATATATATTCTTATCTAAAATGCTTTTTAAGTCGCTTCCATCATACTAAGAAGCTTTTCGAGCAGCTTCTACCAACTAGAAAGCTTCTAAAACTCTTTCTACCAATTTAGAAGCTTCTTGAGTTCCTTCCACTAACTATGAAGTTCTTGTGCTACTTTCACCAATTAGAAAGCTTTTTAATTAACTTTCACTAACTCAAGAAGCTCTAGAATATTTTAGAAGGTTTTGTAAACTTCCTAAGTATATATCCCTAACAAATGTTGGAATTTGTATTAGCTACTAATCTATCAATTATTTTTTTAATCTAATTGGAAAATTATTATAGATCTTAAAAATCTTTAATGGCCTTCAAATCTCTAGTTTTTTATATCCTAAGTGTAAGCAAGATCTCACCACCTTCATTGTATTTGTAATCTAGTAGATCAATCTTTTTCACATAAAAAAATTCTAATAGGTTTTTTCTTTTACTCCTTAAGTTGCTCATTCAATGCTTCAATCTCCCTTCTCTGCTATAAACTCCACTGCCACAACTTCTTTTCTATTACTTCTAGTCTTTTTATTTATTTTTTTAATTTTTAATTTTAATTTTTATCTTGTCTTTTTAAAAACCTTGTATTATTTCATAACTAAGAGATACTAGAGTCACTTTGTCCATAGCCACTGTCACTGCTTATTCTTTCTTGCAATTGTCTCTTCTTAATAAATCCATTGTCATATTGTAAGATGTTTATATAGCAAAAAAGTATGAATAAGAATAATTTCTACTTAATACTTAATTATCTTGGTTCAGTAGGAACTTAAGATATTTAAAAAAAGGTTTATGAAAGCCTCTTATATTATTTTCTTATTTTAATAGCTAATAGATAAAAGTTAGTTATTAAATTTTCTTTCTAGGTTGTACAAACTTTGTTATTATTTTTAAAAAGCCATAAGTTAATAAAAATAGGATAGAAAAGATAAATAGTTAATATGGTTGATACTAAGATTAAGTTGAAGATAGGATTAAGCTTAAAAATCCTTAGAATAAGTTAGATTGATACTCGGGGGTCGACCGTGTATGAGACATGGTTGAAATTAGATCTCTAGCCACAAAAACTTCAAGAGTATGGAGTCGATTCATTTGGAGATTGACAACTAGGATAGGAGAATTAGCTTTAAACTTGTTTAAGAAATATTAGGTTGGTTTCTATAGGGTTTGGAAGGACTTAGCAATTACTATTTAAAGTCAAGATTTATATTAGAGGTTAAGTTTTTATGCAATAAAGTTGGACTAATACTTTCAATTATTGTTTGAAATTTAAGTAATATCTACAATTAAAAAATTTAACAGTGTATGGATGATTGAGTGTGCTTAGATTGAGTAAAAATTTGTGACAATCTAATGGTGCAATCAGAATTTATGTGATCTTTAGTATAAAGAGGTACCAGAAATTGGCAATTTAGGATTATTTAGGGATTTTGTAATATCTAAAGATGTATTAGTCAAATCAAGGTGAAATTTATTATAGTATTGGAAGACTTAAAAGACAAGCTATTTACCAATTTTTGGATGAAATTTATAATTGGAGAAGGAGAAATTGCTGCTGGAATATCTATATTAACTTCTAAGTTGGCGGCCAAGTGACATTAGTGCGGTTTCTGGTGAATTTTTAATAATTTGTAAGTTGATTTGGATTGAGACTTTCTAAGCATATAGAAGACTTATGTTTATATTTGTGTGCAAAATTTTACATCAAATTAATAGTTAAATTAAGATTAATAGCTTATTAAATTTCAGTGATTAATGTTAAGACTTGCAAGAAAAATCCTAGTTGCTTGATTGTAATAAGTAATAAAACAATCATGGTTTATATGTAGATGAAGTTATGAAGAGGAATGTTTTTAAATACTTTGTATTGACTTAAGCACTTTTATATTGTTATTCAAATCATATTCTTCTTATATACATGTGAACCATCAAAACAGCTCAGTTCTTTATTTTTATTCCAAAATCAATCAAAATCCAATAGTTATAATAAACTAATCAGTATTTATTGGTGGCAAAAATCCTTGTTAAATGGATTATTCTTGCTAAATAGATGTTCTTACTATTCTAAAAAATAAGTTCGATGTATTAATAGAAAATTAGATAAAAAATTATCTAAATTTAATAATAGGATGATCATTTAGGATTAAAATCAAATATACTAGTTTAATCTATTATTAAAAGATAATAGAATTCCAAAATTTAGAATTCTATAAATTTTGATGATTTTTGAGAATTATCGGCTTTTAAATGTTATGAGTCAAAATTGTTTAGCAATTGGTGATTTTAATTACCATATTAAAATATATCTAGTTGAAGAAAATACTATGATTATATTTAGATTATCATTATTCATCTAAGTTCAATTTAGAAGATAATAGTAAAAGTTTCAAAATGGGGCAGTAAAAGTTGGTGTCTACTGCCCTTTTGGTATGGAGTAGTGATTTTGGAGGATGAGATCTACAGTTTTAAGAAGAGATTGAAAGTAAAATTTATTGGAGAAGAATTGCTCTAAAGTCTAGTTTTTGAGAAGCTAAGGCTTATTCATGGGCAACCTAGGACAAGGTGGTGGCAGCCGTTTTAGTGAAGGGGGGTTTGTTGTTAGACAATTTCAGAGCACCAACTTTGAGAAGCCACATCTTCCAAACCAAAGCGAGTTTGGAGCTGAAATTTTGGTTGATAATAGAGCTTGAAGTTACCTTTCCAAGAAATCTAAGCATAATTGAATTCAATCAAGGGCAAGACAACAGCAACTACTTTAGTGAAAGGGGGTTGATTCCTTGGATTGGAAGCATCACTCGGTTAGGTTTTCATTTTTTTGTACAATTGTTTGTAATTTCCTCCTAGCACCTTATTGAATGATCTTAATACTTATTAGTAAATATTTCTTGAGCTAATTCCCTTCATTATCCTACTCCTTCATTTTTTTACTTTTACTTGGAAGTTTTCTATTGGAATTTCTTCTTTTCTTGTTCACTTTTACTATCAATTAAGTTATATTTTTAACTTTTACTTTTTTATATTTTTCTTTTATATTCATCATTCACTTTTTATCTTTTATCCTTTTACTTGTGATTTTTACTTTAATCTTTTATATTTTATTTTTTATTATTTATTTTTAATCTTTTATTTTTTACTATTTATCTTTAATCTTATATTTTTTACTATTTATCTTTAATCTTATATTTTTACCTCGATTCTTTTATTTTTTTATCCATCTACAATACTAATGGTGTATTATCTAGAAGACACTTAGATAGAGTGCTACAAATGCTAACAATAAAGAAAATCCATAAAAATTCTAAAAACATTAATTTTTTCTGATTCAATCAACTAAAAAACATAAAAAAAACTTGTGGTGAGTTTTTTAGCTCACAATGGACAAAATATATTAAGGATTCTTGGATATATGTGAATTATAATTTCACCTTCTACAGCCAAGTGCCTAGCGCATTCCCAAATAGGACAACATGTAATACAACACTGTTATACTTCTCTACTTATAGAAAAAAATCTTCTTCTTCTGTAAACTTTGCAAGTATATATTTGCTTCATGTTCCACTTATACTCTATATTTCTATTTATATTATAAGGCCTTATAGTATAAATAAGATTCAAGACCAAAGAGCACCTCAATCTTGCCAACACAAGTCTTAGAGCAATCCAAAATATTGTCTTGTTCTTGATATCAATCTAGTCCTCTATTCTTGACCTAGTTCTTATTCTTGTCCATCCAGTTTTTTGTTTTTGAAATTTTATAATCTTCTCTTTATTTCTTATCTAACTCGCTATCTTGCATCTTTGATAGTTTGATAAGACTGCTTACATAATCATATCAAAGCTTTAATCTCTTCATAGAGAATAGATTATCTCTCTTCAAGATATTATTGTATTCTAGAGGAGTGCGGACTACCCCCCTCTAGACTGATATGCTTACTTATTTCAGTTGATTTTTTTTCAAAAAGAGTAGATTATCTCTTTTTTAAAATATATTATTATATTTTAGAGGTTGCGGTGTCGGGGTAGAGAGAATCTACCTCAAGAAAGCACTGGGCTTCTGGCTGCCACTAATTTTTCAATCAAGCTTCAAAAATGAGAAAAACTCAAAGTTTATATATATATATATTTCCTTTTTGAGAAATTACATCAAATACATAAGCCTCAAGTAACTAACAACATCCAAAGTGTGATAAAATCCTCTAAAACCTTATATATCTTTATGTGGAAATTTTTTCAAACTTCAACATCTTATATCTCCTGATCCAACCGTCCAAACATGGTACAATTTTGCATGAAGTACTGATGAAATCTTATCAACCTCTACAACAATTTTCAATAGCAAATTCATTGCGGATCTTGAGATATCTTGAAAACCCTAACAATCGCTTCAAACCCTTGTCTTTATACACCCGCATACAAATTTCTTTATATCTCACAAACTATAAGCTCAAATTCCATGAAATTTGTATGTATAGCTTCTTAACACAAAATTTCACATTCTCCAAGAAGTTTGAGCCAAAATTTTGTCTGAAAACTCAAGTTATGGCTCAAAGCATAACGATTAACAACACGGTGTGCTTACTGCCTTGGAATTGGATGCGCTGTCTTCAACTCTTCATATCTCCTTCGTCTAAACTCAAAACTTAAGAATTCCTTCGTAACAGACGTAGATCTTGAAATCACCTTTCCAACCGCACCGTCCGATCTCCAAAAGCCTCCGTACAACTCCGCGAAATCCCAAAAGAGTGACAGTATGTATGAAATCCACTCTTTAACTTTGAACAAGTATAACTTCTTCACCCTAACTCCAAATCGCCTAAAATTTCCTCTCAAACTATACCCAAAACCCTAAACTTTACAACCCTACCTCTGAAATTGCAAATCCCCTTTTTGAAGTCACTGAAAACCCCTGTTAAGGTCGAGGGCAGCCTCCTCAAAGCCCATTGGGCATGGTATTCGACCAATAGGGATGAAGTTCCCTATTCCTTGCCTTCATCCGACCATGGCTTGATTTCATCCCTCCCAATTAGCCTCTTACTAGCTTAAATTTTCATCCTTAAGTCCCCACCTTCTTTCAAGGCTTCATACTAAACATTTAGATCTTATAATTTTTAAATACCATAACTAACATAAGTAAAATAAAATAAAATAAAGTTTCTTCTATCAACCATTTTTAATTTAACTTACTAACCATTCTAATACACATCTAGATTCATAAACATATAATATATTTTAACTAATTTTTACATACTGTAACTAATTACAGTACGACAGCGGATTACCCTCTTATAAATTAATTATCTAGAAGTATTCTTTTTAGTATAGAAAATACTACACTAATAGCTTATTGATTTTTTTTTTTTTTTCTAATATAGAAATAGATCATATTAATAGAAGTGCATCCTCACAAATAGAGAATAGAGTGGCAAGTCTTGCAGATCTTTGAGCTTTGTTGGATATTATATAAAAAGAAATGATATTTTTTCCGTAATTCAAAAAAAAAACTACAAATGGAGCAAGTATCTGAAGAAGCTAAGCAAGAGATTCATAATTTACAACAAGAGTTTATTCGATTGAGGGAAGCAAGCAATAGACAAGCTATGCACATAATTCCTCTAGAAGTTCCAAGGGTTGTCATAAAAGAGCCAAATGTTAGTATGCCTAATAAATTTGATGGAACAAGATCCAACTTTCATAGGTTTGTACAACAAGTACAACTTTATTTATGACTATATCCTTCTCATTATCCAGATGGGTTCACTCAAGTCGCTTTTGTGGGCACCTTTTTATCAAAAAGTGTTCGATCATGGTTTGCACCACTGTTGAAAAAGAATTCTCCAATCCCATATAATTTGGAGGCTTTTATAAAAAGATTTATTGCTACATTTAGAGACAATGATCAAGAGAGGGTGGCAAAAAAGAAGATTCAAAATCTACGACAAGGACAATGTTTAGTGGCAATTTATGCCATAAAATTTCAAAAATTTACTTGTGATCTCGATTGGAATGATAAGGCTTTTATGACTCAATTTTATTATTGCTTAAAGAATGATGTGAAGAATTTATTAATCACAATGCCAAAAATTGAAAGCTTAGAAGAACTCATAGCTCAAGCCATTACTTGTGACAATTGCTTATTTGAGTTACAACAAGAGAGGCAATCAATTTTCAGCAATATCTATCAAAGAATGTTTGTTACATCTTCTAGAGTATTGAAGAAGCCATTAACATATCCTAAACCTATGCACATTGATGCAACTCAATTCAAGCCATTAATACCAATAGAAAAGACTACATGTCAGTAAGAGAATCTATATTTATATTATAGAAGATTCAATTATAAGGTAGCATATTGTCCAAACAAATCTAGAAAATTCAAGGCATGAGATATAACATTTGAATTAGAAAGGTCAGAAAACAAAGACGTCTAGCCATAGTAGGGACCTTGCAGTTGGACACCCCTAAATGTAAAGTACCAAAAAAAGATCTCTTCTTACCTTTGGATCCAACATCCTATTTTATACTTCTTGTATATATAAAAATCCTAAAACAAGAGATTTTTGCTAAAATCTTTTTAGATACTAGAATCTCAGCATGCTTTATGGATAAGAATTTTGCAACCAAACATAATCTAGTACTTGTAAAGAAGACCCATCTTACATCTATTAAGCAAAGAAAGGGATTATATTTGCATTGTATGCTATTCCAATAAAAGAGCCAATGGAGCAACTGAAGTAGGATATTCCTAGTCAATATCACGACCTTGAAGATATATTTTGAAAAAAAAAAAGCAGACATATTATGAGAACATCGTCTTTATGATTATACAATCAAATTACAAGATGGAATTCAACCTCTATTTGGTCCAATTTACAATTTGTCACAAATAGAGCTTATAACCTTGCGGGAATATATTGATGAAAACCTAGTAAAGAATTTTATTAGACATTTAAAATCACCTATTGGAGCTCTTATCTTGTTTATGAAGAAAAAAGATGGTTTTTTACGTATATGTGTTGACTATTGAGATTTGAACAAGGTAATTATAAAAAATTGCTATCTATTACTATTAATCTTAGGATTATTGAAACAATTAGGACAAGCAAAGATCTTTACAAAGATTAATTTGAAAGGCACTTATAACCTAGTCAGGATTAAAGAAGAAGATCAATGAAAGACAATATTTCGTACAAGGTATGGACATTTTAAATACAATGTTATGCCTTTTAGACTTATAAATGCACTTGTAATCTTTCAATATATGATGAATGATATCTTATAAGAATATTTAGATGACATTGTAGTCATTTACTTAAATGATATCTTGATCTTCTCTAAGAACAAATAAGAACATAAACATTATATATATAAGGTATTGGAAAAACTACGAGAAAGTGGATTGTATATCAAATTAGAGAAGTGCTCTTTCTATCAACTATCAGTCAAGTTTTTGAAATATATTTCTTCTAAAAATAAAATTTCTATAGATTCAAAAAAGATACAAACTATTATAGAGCGGAAATAATCATTATCAATCAAAGTTGTGCAATGTTTCTTAGAATTTGTAAATTTCTACAAAATCTTTATGAAAGATTATTCTAAGATTGTAGCTCTATTAATACGGCTCACAAGCAAGGATAAATTTATTTGGAATAACAAGGCTGAAGAAGCATTCAAGAAGCTAAAAAAATCTTTCACTTCAGCCCCTATACTTATTTATATAGATTCAACAAAACCATTCATTCTAAAAACAGATGCCTCAGATTTTACACTTAGAGCTGTATTTTCTCAAATTAGTGATGATAGTCAACTACATCCAATAGCATTCCGCTCTCAAAAAATTTCAACTATAGAGATCAATTACAAGATCTACAACAAAGAACTATTTGCAATTGTTGATACTTTTGAAGAGTGGCATCATTTGCTAGAGGGGATTCAATACAAGATCAAGATATATACTAACCACAAAAATTTAGAATATCTTATGAGTGCTTGAGTTTTAAATTGCCAAGAAGTACCATAGAGCATGTCATTATCTCAATTCAATTTTGTAATTACATATCGTCCGGAAAAACTTCAAGGGAAAACAAATGCCTTTTTTTGACAATCATATCTTGCACTAAGAATAGGAGATATTATATTGGATCAATAAAAATCAGTCATGTTGAAGCCATCCAATTTGCAATTGAAGACATTGATAATGTCTACCTATACAGATACAACTCTCAAGATAGAAATCTAGAAAGCAATAAAGATAGATCTTGTAAGTTAAATCCTGCCACCTTCAATTGTGTTTGTAATTCGATGGCTTAATTTAACTTACACCTCTATAACCTAGTCCAATTACTCTACTTGTAATTTAATAAGATTATATAATCTTAACAACATTGAGCATCGAGCTAATTGATATATAAGATATATTAATTGAAATTTCTTTTTTAATTATTTTATTTATTATTTATTATTATTATTATTATATTTTTTATTTTTTATTTTTTTATTTTATTTTTATATATTTAAAGCAACAACCTGCTTGAGGTCTAGGCTTGAGTCCAAGTATCTCAACAATCTATTGACTCAACTCACTTGGCTCATCCTCCATTACAAACATACCTACTATTATATTACATTCTAACCGTGAATCAATTCTAATACATCCAATGTAGTTTCATACATCTTCACGACAAACTCTCCACGTTGTCATACTGTAATTGCTTACAATATATAAAATCCAATCAAAATATATAATATGTTCATAGGTTCTTATATATATTAGAATGGTTAGAAAAATAAATTAAAGGGAGTTGATATAAGAAACTTTATTTTAGATTTTTACATAATTTGATTATGGGATTTAAATTATATAGAACCTAAATATTTAGTATGAAGCCTTGAGAGAAGGTTGGAACCCAAAGATGAACAATTAAACTACTAAAAAGCTATGTGAAAGGATAAAGACAAAGTGCGGATGAATGAAGACAAGGGGTGAAGTTCTTCATTCCTATTGGTCAATGGTCATGCCTAATAGGCTTTGAGGAGGCTGCCTGCAACAAAAATAAGGATTTTAGAAATTTTAAGGAGGCCATTCAAAAATCAAAGACAAGGATTAGAAAGCTTGTTTTTTGTACTATAATTTTGGTGCAAGAATTGAGGGATTTGGAATTTTTATGAGGGAGAAGTAGGTACTTGAAGTTAAGATGAATAAATAGTATCTACTATCACTCTTTTGAAGATTTGAGGAGTTGTATGAAAGCTTTTGGAGATTAGAAGGTGCGGCTAGAGAGGCGATTTTAAGCTCTACACTTGATGTGGAAGAATTTCTATATTTAAAGTTCTAAAGAAAGAGATATTGGGAGTCAAAGATAATAGATCAAATTCCAAGGTAGTAAATAGGCCGTTTTATTGATAGTGATGGGATTTGCCATATCTTGAGTTTCTGGAAGAATTTTTATTTAAAACTTTTTAAAAATATGTATTGTTATGCTAAAAAGCTATATATCAAAGTTTCATAGCATTTAGACTTTTAGATTATGAGATATGAAGAATTTAATAAACAAGTGTTTGTAAACAAAGATTTGAAGCTACTACTAGGATTTTGACAATATCTAAAGATCGATAAAGAATCAACAGTTGAAATTTGTAGTGTTAGTTGTAAAGACTACATCAATATTTTATGTAAATTTGAAGTAGACATGGATGGTTGATTAAAAGTTATGAATTAATGAAGTTTGGAAAAAATTCCCTCCCTATGGAAGAATGAGGAATTAAGAGCATTTCTTATGTTTTGAATGGTTTGAGAAAATAAGGCTTATGTATTGGATGTAATAGTTCTATGAAGATCTCTTTTATATAAATTTGGAGGTTTTATTATACGTGGATCTTGGTTGAATAATTAGGGGCAAGTAGAAGCCCAATACTTTTTTGAAGCAAATTCTCTCTACCACAACAACGTCCACCACCGAGTTATTTCTTGAACCTCTGAGAGACCACCACTCCTTTGCAGCTACAATTTGTCGCCTTGTACTCTCTCTTATCTAAATTTGTTCAATCAACACTTCATCAACAACCTACTAGGACCCTTGAATCAGATTGAACATCTAGCACAAGAAGGCAAAAAATTCAAAACCACCACATCTCTAAACAATTCAATGTCAACCGCTGCCGTCTTTTCGTAATTGTGACCGCTAAGGTCTATATTCCAAGTTGATCTTACTCAACATTTAGTCCAAATGCTATACTATGCAACTATCATTAAGATAAAATTATTCCACTTCCTTGCATGTATCTCTTCCATGTTTTGCCAGTGTTGCCTCTTTATTCCCTCAATACAAGCTTGACGACCTTCAACCTGCAATCGAATAATTGAAATGCTAAAGTTTCCTGTATATACAAACGATGCTACCATGCGGTGTGCACTAAGTCACCACTGCCTGTGGAATATTTATCTTTATAATCCTGTCATGCATGCATATAAGCCCACATAATCTTGCAAGCCTCATACCAAATTCAATTCACACAACAATTCACGATATTCAATTCACCACCTTCAGCTTGTGCAATGTATGGATTCAAGCTAATCCAATAAGCAGAATTGTAATATAATTAATATCATATATATTGAGATTTCCGAACAACACAAGAATCATTAACACTACTTCTGACCCAATATGAAACCTTCTTGAATCACTGCATAGTCCTCGCCTATTACCTGCTCAATCTTGTGATTTGCCCTTCTACTCTAATCTTGTGCAAATAAAAAAAATCAAAAGATATTTCAAAATGGCGTCTCTGCTTTCCTCATCCCTCCATTCATAACAAGATCATCTTTTGAATCTATGTAGTATTCCTCGTTGCCATCAATAACAATGTCGAATAGAGAGAATACGCCTTGCAAAAACACTGGATTCCTAGCTGCTATTAGAATAAGTAGGGAACATAGGAAGAAGCCATGCAAGTATCTTGTATACTTATACAATATTTATTCAAGCTTCCATATTATATTTATATTATACTTATACAAAACTTATATAAACATAAAATATAATCCTTTGTATAATACTTGTACAAATATTTGTACAAATATTTTATATAATATTTATAAAATAATTGTATAAATACTTAATATAAATATAAGTATCTACACTTATATAATGTATACAAATAGAGTATGTATATACTCAAGTATATCCCAAAATTCAATTGCATATGAAGAATATAAGTTATACAACTAGCTGAAACTAAATAAATCACTAAAAATTCATCCAAATTTCAAATCAAGCATGCTTATAGCTTATAGAAAGCTAATAACACATTATAAAACCTATCAAAATTTCACAAATAGAGGTCTTACCATTTAAAAGTTATGGCTAATTAAAGTAGGTACTAAAAATTTCCAGCAAACTACAAAGACAGCAAAGCTCTTCTTACTTCAACTTCTATTGTGATCACTTGCCTTATTCAAATTAGACATGGAATAGCTTTTTGAAAAGTTCACTCTATTATCTAACTTGTTTTTAAATCTTGCATGTATACCTCTCAAACTTCAGATTTTATGGCTAGTTGAAACTACCCCTCAAATCCTAGTGACAATTTGTCCTCTTACTACTTCATAGCTCATAAAAATCTTATAGAAGCTCCAAATGTATTGATTTTTGTTTTTATGGAAAAATTACATAAGCTACTATAAGCACTTAAAATACTAAAAAGATTGAAGAGACTATCCAACTCGGATAGTTGAACAAAGTCTCTACCCCTCTTCTTTGAGTGGTAGCAGACCCTTTTCTACTCTCAAGCTTACAACTCTTTCTTTCCAACTCCAAATGCTTTAAGAAATAGCTTGATAATAAGTTAGCACAATTTTCCATACTTTCTACAAATTTCATTAAGAAAGAATTGAAATCAAACTTACAGTAGCAGCTCAAAATTTCTGCCTTCACTTCTTGATAGCAACAAACCTCACTCCACTAAAACAAGCATAACTCATGACTCCAAAATAAGTAAGTGAATAGGCTCTACAATCCTCTCAACTTGAGAAATACACCTTCTAAATTTTATTACAAAAGCTTTAGTACCTTTGGAGCTATCTCTCTCCAAAAATCGTATACTCCAAAACTGAAAATCCTAGCTCCAGCAAGAAGAGTATCCTCCCCATTTCTTCCACATCAATCCATGCCACGCCCACATGGGCAGCCAAAATCCTATTGGATAGACCTTATTTATTCCATATTTTTTTCTCTTATCTCTTACAAGAGACCATATTACCTCAAAATCAACAAGAAAGATAAATCAGCCTTTATCTTTCTTCCAACTACAGAAGAATCTACTCTAAGATAAAAGTAAGGTAGAAATAAGACAAATAGCCATCCTAATTCACTGATTAAGTGGCTAAAACAAATCCTTCTATTAGAATATCTTCCAAAATAGCCTCTAGTACTCACACATAAATAACAAAAATAAATAAAAAAATATAATATTTTTATATACTGCTTGTAAATGCAGTATAACATGCACCCCGTCTAAACCTGCACATCCTTTGATTTGTGCCAAGTTTAATCCTCTTCATCCTCCATTGCATCTATTATCTCTTTATACAATGCTCTTGAGTGAATTTTAATCATAATATTGGTACAATCATTTTTTTCTTCTTCAATTTGTAATTTATATAAAACTTGCATTATATCATTTTCAATGCCTTTTTTCTCATATACTCCAAAAATATATTCACTATTTAAAAGAGCCTTTATTCTTTTTAGATTTTTTTCTATCTTTTTAATGATCTTCTTATTTATAGGATCTAGATTTTTCACATCTATGAAACTCACAAATCCACACTTGGTCATTCTAACAAATCCACTTTCAATGTTATGTACATTGGGGAGCTCAAAAGTATTTGGTCTTTCTATACCCGTAGATCCCCATTTTCCACAAGTGCAATTCAGAAATCTAAAAAATATAGAAGATAAGGCAAAGGCCCATCTCTAAGATAAACTGGATGCCTCTCATGCTTAGACTTCACTGTTAAGAATTGCATAGATTTCTTACCATCACAGCTCCGAATTCATGCATAATGAGATCCATCATTCAACACCTTGGTTTCTATTCTTGATGCAATGATCTAAGGCAATCCTAATATCGCGAGATAAATACCATTATTTTCAACAAAAAAGTTTTATTCTACTTCTATATCTCCAATCTTTGTTGCAATTGCCAAACAAGCTCCAAATAATTGTACTCGCCTAAAATTTGTAGCCCTTATAATCTATCCATGATTAATATCAATTGGCCATTTATCCTTCTCATAAATATTTTGAGATATAATGTTTATTTCTTAGCCATGGTTCATAAGAGCCAATGCGGAATTATTCAATCTTCCAAGTTTCACCCTTATCTCTGTGGTAGCTTTAGCCCAAAATAATTGAATATAATCTATTGCTTCTTTGTCTTCTCTATCAATCCCATGTACAATCAAAGGTCCTCACTTCTACCTCAGTATTTTTTCCATATGCTACTACGGGTACTATTCCATCTACTATTCTTTCTTTTTGTTCTTGAGTAGGTAAGGTCTAGACCTTTATGTCATAGCCTCTCATCCCCTCTTTGCATCTTCTACCATCTTCTCACATTCTATAAAACTTTTATCTTTGATTACATCACTCTTGTTGCTGACCATATAATTTTGTATAAATATTTGTAAGATCTCATCTTCCTCCTCATCAGACAAATAATCATCTTCCACTACCTTCTTACATTCTACAAAACTTTTATCTTTGATTACATCACTCTTATTATTGACCACACAATTTTGTACAAACATTTGTAAGATCTCATCTTCTTCCTCATCAGACAAATAGTCATCTTCTTCTTTAATCATTTAACCATTACTAGCCTATTCTTCTAAAGCTATTGGATCACACATCAAAGCAAATACTTGTCCGATTTCAAACTCTTTATCTTTGATCATATATGTGTCTAAAACCTTGACCATGACTGTTTCAATTATCACCTGTCTCTTTCTCTTAATGACATCAATGATCAGCTCATAAAAATCTTTTTTAGCAATGTCAAGAGCCTTTCTCAATGTAAATTCAACCTTGGCATCTAAGATTCTTTCTTTCAATATTCCCTTCATGTCAATGGAAGACTCAATGTCAGATTGAAGCTTGTAGGCAGGTCCCTTATCTTTTCCTTTAGAGTCAGCTTCTTTTTCCTATCCCTTGGTGTTATTCATCCTCTTCTCCTACTTTTCCTTTGGAAGTGGCTCTTCTCTTGGATGAACAAAGGCAGATAACCTCCTAGGTCTTTGCCGTGTATGGACTGTAGGACCTTCTATCTTTTTACCTTTTTTGAGCTCATGTGTTTTTTTCTCGGATACTGGCTCCTCTACATCATCATTCTCAGAGATTCGTTCCATCTTCTCTTCAACAAAGATATCATAATCTTTATTAATGTCTTAAATTTGACCCAAAAAGATTTTGATGCTAGCTGCTTCAACAAGGTCATTTCAACCAATCATATTTCAAATGGCTTGAGCCTCTTTATCCAAAGTTTCAACAAACAGAGCTTCTAAAGCCTTAATTGTATACTGCTCCACCTTTATATGGTGTCGTGGCAAAAGTCCGCTTCAGGTAGATGCAAGGTCCTTCTTTACAACCAAGTTGGATCCAATATGCACAAACTTTCTTAAATTTTTCTTTTATAGTCACAAAACCATGCGTATAATAAATCAACAAACTAGAAGCTTAAAAATTTATAAATCAAAATCCAGCCGTTTATATAAGTTCAAATTTTGGAAACGTAGAGTTCACTTCTTTAGTCATCTTCACAAAAATTCTCAACTGTGAATTCATTACCGATCACCAGATATCATCAAAATATTAGCAAGTAATTATATAAGTAAAAACCAAACCAGAAACTTGAAAATTCATAATTGAAGATCCAACTATTCAAATAAGCTCAAAATTTGGGAAAGCATATTTCATACCTTTGACCATTTTCACATAATTTTGAGCCATGAATTCATTGCTGATCGTTAGATAACACCAAATCCTTGGCAGATACTTTTAGAAGTCAAATCTCAACCCGAAACTTGAAAATTCATAATTTAAGATCCAGCCGTTCAAATAAGCTCAAAATTTGGGAAAACATAACTCATACCTTTGATCCTCATCACATAAATTTTGAGCTATGAATTCATTGCTGATCGTTAGATATCACCAAATCCTTAGCAGATACTTTTAAAAGTCAAAATCCTAGACACCTGAGAACAAATTTTCCATTACTCCCTAATCAAAGTCTCAATTGATATGAGATTTTAGATATAGACTCTTTATAGTATAAGTAATATGTACACAAAAAATGAGCTTCAAATTCTTCTTGAAACTCAAGTTTTAGCTTAAAGCAAACCCTTCTGTTTATCTAACTTCTTCAAAACCCCAGTTTAGTTTGCTGGGTTTAACTAGCCATAACTCACTCATTTTAAACTCATTTCTATTAATTCTTGGATGTAAGATGTATAACTTGAAGTCTATTTTCTAACCCATTTTCTTGATTTCTTGCTAGTATCCTAAAACTTCTAATATACCCTGAAAAGTGATAGTAGGTGTCATATTAGTAGTCTAAGTTCAAACAAGCATATCTCTCTCATCTAGTCTCCGAATCATGCGTTTCTACTACCTAAACTCATGCCAAGAAGAAGCTCTCTCTCAATACTTCACTAGATTTGCCAAAAAACTCCGTCTTTGTCTCCTCCGAGCTCGTCAAAGAAGTCGCAGCCAAGGTCTTCAAAGTCCAAGTCAACAATTAATAGTTTAAAGTTATAAAAACCCCAAATCTAATCCTCCAAGTCAATACTATTAATAGTAGCTGACTGTTGACATCCAAATCTACTATTTATCCTTGATAAAATCCTAAATTCAACCTCAAAGTCAAAACTCCTTATATCTACAAATATAACCCTGAATTTACTAAAATCTAAGATTGAAAAAAAGATAAAAGAAATAAAAGAAAGTTTCAAGGCTAAATCAAAGTTAAAGTTAAGATTAAAGATAAGGTAAAGTTTTAACCAAAGAAAAAGAAAGAAAGTGAGAAATTTTTCCTAAACTATATAAAAACTTAGATTGGTAAGAAGAAAGAAAGAACTTAATAAAATTTTGAAGAAAAGATAGTTAAGTTAGGTTTTTATATATGGATGTATTTATTTCACGACAACGGAATGTCTCAGCACCTTATTTATATAAAAAATTAGACCTTCCCATCTTTTCTTCCATAAGCTTTCTCATCCCTCCTTTATCAAAGTTGGTATTCAAAGGCAAGTTAGTAGATGCATCATGAATCTTACTATCTTTGAAGACAATAATGTCTGCTTTAATAGCTTCATCACATGGTTTATAGCTTTAAAGATTGTGACTGTCTTCTCCATCACAATAAATACATCTCTTCACAAATGATCTTGTACCTTCA
Organism: Physcomitrellopsis africana; assembly: GCA_036785485.1. NCBI lineage: Eukaryota > Viridiplantae > Streptophyta > Bryopsida > Funariales > Funariaceae > Physcomitrellopsis > Physcomitrellopsis africana. The sequence goes on along the minus strand of JAWRVF010000065.1, from coordinate 509,635 downwards.
GATGGTTGAGAGCCTTGGGATTTTTTTAATTCACTCGTTTCCACCTTCAAATCCCTAATATCCTTTATAAGCTCATCAAAAATTCTTTCATCAACTATCTTAGCCATCTTAGGAGATATTGTTGAAGAGGTTGAGGCAAATGATACCTTGGAAGCTTTTGTGGCAAGCTTTAATACTACATCCATCTGGGTAGTCACACTTCTTGATCTCACTCTCTCTTGCTTTTCCACAAGAGTGAATGTCTCTTCTACTCTCCTCTAATCGTTGGTAAAACCTCTTTGAGTAGCTCGGTCACCTAAAAGTAAAAGGAATCTATCCTCCAAAGCATCATCTGCTGTCTATAAGAACTCTTCAACCTTCTTAGTATCAAAAAGAAGCCTTTCTGCTAAAGACAATTGATTGTATTTCTTCTCAAAATCTCATAGTAATTCATTTGGATCCATAGTATTTCCAAGTAGTTATTCAATCCAGTCAAAAAAAGACCTCTTGGTCATCCTCTCAAAATCTTCTTCAAAATACTCATCACGCAATCTATCTTCAAATGTCATCCATGTAATTATATTTGTATCCCTTCAAATTTCTTCCACTCTCTTACGAACCTCAGGCACAACAACCAAGGTGAACGTCTATATCATTCAAGCCTTGAGTATATCTTGCACTTCTATCTCATAAACATAAACCTGCAAAAATCTAATGATGTCCTTCCTATCAAATCTCCCAATCTTGTCAACAATACCCTTTTAAGCCTTGGTAGCTCCGTTGCCTCCAACTTGAGCTCTATATTGTTCCATGTCACGGACATAAGATTTATTCCAATAATTACCTAAGTAATATAGACCAATAGAAGTAGATAAAATAAATTGATTTGATAATATTTGATAGAAAAGCTTCGTAGAAGCTTTATAGATGCGGAATCACTTTTATACATGTCTATAGGTGATTAGTAGGTTAAAAACTTGGTCAGCAAGCTAGCCACATGGCACACATATTGGTAGCTTGTGGAACAAGCTAGCCATGTGTCACATATGTTGGTAGCTTGCGGAACAAGCCAAGTACGTGGTGCATATGTGAGAAACTTGTTATACAAGTTTGACACGTGTCTTGCAAATTAGACACATGTATGAGATCCTATAGAATATCGCCACATAGCTCTTAGTTAGATAGTATTTATAGAAGCAAGAATGAAACCTTCTTCACACTTGTCAACTCCTTTCCTAATCCTAGTCTAGTTTCAAGAGTCTTCATGTTTCCAGTCTTTGGTAATAGCCATTCTAGTTTCTCTTTGAATATATATACTTTCTTATTCCTATTTTGTGACTTTTATTTTGATACATTTTTCATTAGATTATATATCTTTTTCTAAGTTCATGTCCTTGACAGATTGACAAGAATATAGATATTGTATCAGAGCTTTGTCTTTTCTTGATTAAGAGTGGATTATCCTTTTCTCTTGATAAGACATAAGCATTTTAGAAGTTGTGGAGTACCCACTTCTAAATTGATATTGTTTTTAGAATTTTTTCTTTTGAGTGTGTTATTGTGTATTTTTTGAAGTGAGAGTAGATACCTTCCTTCCTATTATATTATCATGGCAGAGCTTGTGAAAATGAAGAGTGCAATGGCACAAATGCAAGAACAAATGAGAGAGCTAATGCTTGCAATGCATCAACTCAATTTACCACCACAAAGAGCAACAAGATTAGCAGGAAGTGAAGATATAGAGATGGTTGGAGGTGCGTCAATATCTACTTCAAATCATACTACCTCACCTATGATAGAGCACCGTTCAAACATTAGAAAACCAAAAATTAGTTTGCACAAGAAGTTTAATGGCATAAGATCTAAGTTTCGAGGATTCATCAATCAGGTACAAATGGTTATTGAACTTCAACCTCAAAGTTATCCTATGCAAGGATCTCAAGTTAGGTTTATTGAAACATTACTTTTGGGATCTACTTTATCGTAGTTTTCATCTTCTCTTGAACGACGTTTGCGTAATATGTCCAAATTTGCTCGAGAATGCTCCGGGCACCTGGCTGTGGAAGATAAAAAGGAAATACACAACAACAAGATCCTAATAATTCTAATAGAATCCTAAACAACTTCTATTAAACCTTAACAATATTAATTAAACTTTGATCCAACTTTTAAAAAATTACAAAAGAAGAATAAATGAATCATACATTAATCATAAAAGAAAATCATATATAAAATAATAAATTTAGAAAATACTATAAATAAAAATCTTAAAATCTTAAGTCAAACCTTGTTCAAACGCTAGTCAAATCCTAAGTCAAATCTTGTTCAAATCCTAAGTCAAACCCTAAATCAAATCATATTCAAATTCTAAGTCAAACCTTGATCAAACCCTAATCAAATCCCATTTAAATTCTAAGTCAAACCTTAGTCAAACCCTATTCAAATCCTAGATCAAATCCTAAGTCAAAACCTAAGTCAAGCCCTAGGTCAAATCTTAAGTCAAAACCTAAGTCAAATCCTAAGTCAAATCCTTATCAAATCCTAATCAAATCCTATTTAAATCCTAAGTCAAATCCTAGTCAAATCCAAGGTCAAATCCTAAATCAAATCCTAGGTCAAATTCTAACCTTAAATCAAACTTTAAATCCTAAACAAACCCTAAATCTTAAATCAAATCCTAACCAAATCTTAAACCAAATTCTAACCAATTCAAATTATCCTAGGAAAAATTAGAATCTCAATATCTGTTGATTAGATTATTGATCTTATTTAAGACTTTGTACATCTTTCAACCTCTTAATCAACAACAAGTACAACAAATTTAAAGGAAATTAAACTTATTAAATGGAAGAAAAATCCTAAAAACTTTTCAGGTATTGGCCGGCCTCCTTCTCCAACCTTGATGCTGATCTTCCACTGTTGATTTTTTTCTTCTTCACCATTTAATCATTCTCAAATCACTCATGTATATAGAAAAACAAATCTACTATCCATACACACAAAGTTTATTCACATCTAACTAGCAAATTGCTCAAGGTCTCAAAAATCCTAACTAACCCTCAAAACTTAATTTCCAAGACCTTGACCCGCTTAAACCTCAATTACGTACAACTGAACTATTAGATTCAGCTCAAAATCATAGCACACATTAACAAAAACAATATCCAAAAATCCACAGAATTTCAGCTATGGATCTGCTACAAAACTTTTGAAATTGCCTAAAATATCAACCCTATTATATTTCACAAAATTCCAAGTTGCCCAAAACAACCCTGACTTTGCAAAGCTATTACAAAGTCATTTCTTATCCAAATCATTCCAAATCAATTTGTATACAAAATCTTATAAGTCTACTCCCTAATCTTGATCTTTGATCTCTAAAAGCCTCCTAGATCTAACGTAGGCATGTGGTTTTGTGCCTCGGGATCTAATTTCAATCCTAGCCCATAATTGGTCCTTTCTAGGTATCTATTTTGAGATTTTTGTGGTAAATTTTCTTGAAACCTCTTCTTAATTTCTTCTTATATATGCCTATATTATTTTATTTCTCAATCTACTTTATTTTGCCTTATTTATGGCCCTACAAAATAAATAGAAGCTCATTTATAAAAAAGAGAGCATTAACACTCATTAGTTTTACTCCCTTTTTATTATTATCTATTTTTTTAAGATAATTTGCTATAATATTTTGAATTAGGATCTTCTATAATATACTATTTTCACACTCTTTCATCTAATAGTCATATTACATCATGACAACGTAATCCAATATTGGATAATTTGGAGGCATTTTTAATGGAATTTCAATCTATATATGGAAAATATGATGCAATCTGTGTTGCCACCAACAAGATTCGCATCCTACGACAAGGCAATTGATCATTGTCATTATACGCTTCCCAATTTTGACAACTAGCAAGTGATATCAAGTGGGATGATGCTGCACTCATCAACCAATTTCACTACAGATTATAATATGGGATAAAAATTAATGCTCAATTTATCCAATCCTCAAACATTGAGTCAAGCAATTGATTTTGTTGTGAAGTGTGACAATCGACTTTTTGAATTTTGATCCGAGAGTCGTACAAGAGAGCCTCAATGTTATTATTCAATGGCAACATCAACATCCTCACAAAATATACATTTGGAAGTAAAAGACATGCAAATTGATATGGTATGTTTTAAACCTCTTATTAAACAAGAAAAGATTCAATGTTGTCAAAGAGGATTATGTTTATGTTGTGAAGAATCTAAACACACTCTTCAACATTGTCCAAAGAAACGATACAACTACAAAATAAGGAGTACGGTTGTCAAAGAAGACAACATGTCAGAAAACGAATTTCTCCAACTACAATAGGGACCGTGCAGTTGGAACCTTGTACAATTCCTAGTAAAGGTCCTATTCTCTGCTCAAAACCCTCTCCTTGTTTTATAATAGATGTATATTTAGAACCAAAAAATTACAAAGCCTCTGTCTTATTAGATTCAAGAGCCTCAACATGCTTTCTAGATGAACAATTTGTTAAGAATTGTAAAAAACTTTTAGTACAAAAAACTAAACCCGTACATGTAGAAGTCATAGATGATCATCTACTGTCTTCTAAAGATGTCACTCATAAAATCTATCCCATAAAAATAACAATAGATGGTCATAATAGCTATGTAACCTTTAACATAATTAAATCTCTATCTAATCTAGTCATTTTAGGTTTATCATGGCTAGAAAAATATAACCCTCAAATAGATTGGAATTCTTGTAGATTTAACTTTTCTCAGCATATCCTGATGATTAGGTAAAAAGCTATAAGTCTAGTATAGTAAAACCCGTACTTATAGGTATAAAAGCTTTTATACACGCTGCCGGGTAGTGAGAATTCGCCTTGGGAAAACGCCGGGTTCCTAGCTGCTACTAGAACTAGCAGGGAACATGAGAGAAAGCCGTGCAAGTATCTTCTATACTTGCACAATATTTGTTCAAGCTTTCAAATTATACTTGTATTATACTTGTACAAGTCTTGTACAAGTATAAAGTATAAACACTTGAATAATACTTATACAAATACTTGTATAATACTTATATAATCCTTGGTATAATACTTATACAAATACTTATACAAATATTATATATAATACTTATAAAATACTTGTATAAATACTTGATATAAATATAAGTATATATACTTGTATAAAAGGTATAAGCAAAGTGTGTATGTATTCAAGTATACCTCAAAATACAACCGCATATGAGGAATACAAGTTATACAATAAGCTGAAACTAAATAAATCACTAAAAATTCATCCAAAAGTTGAATCAAGTGTGCTTATAGCCTATGAAAAGCCAATAATTCATTATAAAACATATCAAAATTTCACAAATAGATGACTTACCGTTTAAAAGTTATGGCTAAAAGAAGTAGGCACTAAAATTTCCAAGCAAATGCAAAGGCAGCAAAGCTCCTCTTCACTTCAGCCTTTGTTGCGATCACTTCCCTTCTCCAAATTGGACATGCAATAGCTTTTTAGAAAGCTCACTCCATCATCTAACTTTCTCTAAAATTTCGCATGCATGCCTCTCAAACTCCAGATTTTGTAGCTAGTTGATTCTACTCTTCAAACCCTAGCAACAATTTGCCCTCTTTGACACTTCACGGGTCATAAAACTTTCATCAAAGCTCCAAATGTATTGATTTTTGTTTTTTTAGAAAGCTTACACAAGCTACTATAAGCACCTAAAATATCAAAAAGTTTGAAGAGATTGTCCGACTTGGGTGGTTGAACAAAGTCTCTACCCCTCTTCATCGGGTGGCAGCAAACCCTTTCCCACTCTCAAGCTCACAACTTTTGCTCTCCAACTCCAAATGCTACAAGAGATGTCTTGATAAAAATCTAGCAAAAATTTCCACACTCTCTATAAATTTCACTAAGAAAGAGTAGAAATCAAACTTGCAGTAGCAGCTCGAAGTCTCTGCCCTTCTTCGTCGGGTGGCAGCAAACCCTACTCTACTAAAATAATCATAATTGTTTGGTCACAACTCCAAAACAAGCAAGTGAGTAGGTTCTAGAATCCTCACAACTCGAAGAACACACCCACTAATTTTCATTACAATTTCTTCTATCTCTTTGGAGCTATCTCTCTCCAAAGTTCACCATTTAAAATTACCTTTTACCCTCGGTCTAGCAAGAGGAGTATATCTCCCTTTCTTTCCATATTAGACTATGAGACATCCACATGGGCAGCCAAATCCTATTGGATGGGCCTTATTCACCCCATGCTCTTCTTTCTTATCCCTCACAAGATCCATTCTACCTCAAAAGTCAACAAGAAAGGTAAAACAACCTTTACTTTTCTTCTAATTACAAAAGAGTCTATTCTAGGATATAAATAAGGTAGGAACAAAACAAATAGCCATCTTAATTCACTAACTAAGTGGCTATAATAAATCCTCTCTTTATAATATCTTCTAAAATAACCTCTAGCACTCACACATGTATTAACAATAGATACAAGATATTTAATATTTTTATATATCGCACGTAAATGCAGTATAACAACGCAGCAAAATAAAAATCAACTTTTGCTATTTATGCTACATCTGTTTTTGATGGTGGAAAAACATTAAGTGGCATTCCAAGCCAATATCCGAATTATCAAGATGTTTTTGAGAAAAAAAATACAGATATTCTTCCGGAGCATCATCTATATGATTGTTCAATCGATCTCAAGAAAAGAACTCAGCCACTATTTGGACCAATCTACAATTTATCACAAGATGAGTTGGTTGAACTCAAGGCGTATATTGACGAGAATTTGGCCAAGAATTTCATACGCCATTTTAAATCTCCAGCAGGAGCTCTAATTCTATTTGTGAAGAAAAAAGATGGATCATTACAAATGTATGTTGACTATCAAGGATTCAACAAGATCACAATCAAAAATAGATATCCATTATCTTTCATATCAAGACTCTTTGATCAATTAAATCAAACTAAGATCTACACAAAAATAGATCTAAGAGGAGCATATAATCTAGTACATATCAAAGAAGAAGATGAATGGAAAACTGCATTTTAAACTAGGTATGGACATTTTGCATATAATGTCATGTCTTTTGGACTTACAAATGCACCAACTGCTTTTCAACATCTCATGAATGATATTTTTTGTGAGTTCCTAGATAATTTTGTCATCTGCTACCTAGACGATATTTTGATCTATTCTAAGAACGTAGAAGAACATAAAATACATGTTCGTCAAGTATTACAAAAACTTAAGAATGCACGATTGTATGCCAAGATGGAAAAGTGTGTATTTCACACCACTCAAGTTGATTTCTTAGGATACTTCATTTCAAATGATGGTCTCATAATGGATTCTAAGAAAGTCCAAACAATCACAAATTGGAAGATTCCTAAGACGGTAAGCGATATCTAATACTTTTTGGGATTTTTTGATTATTATTGGATCTTCATCAAAGACTTCTCTCAAGTTGCAGCTCCACTTACATATTTGACCTGTAAAAACAAACTCCAATGGAATCAAAAAGCAGAAACAGCTTTTGAAGCTCTGAAGACATCGTTTGTTTTTGCACCAATCTTATATCGTGTTGACTTTTTCAAGGTATTTATTTATGGAAACAGATACATCACACTTTGCCTTGGATGCAATTTTGTCTTAAATGGGAACAAATCATAAATTTCATCCAGTAGCTTTTTATTCAAAAATATTTTCAATAGCCGAGATCAATTATCAGATCCACGACAAAGAACTTCTTGCAATCGTGGATTCCTTTCAAGAATGGCATCATTATCTAGAAGGCGCTTCCAGTCCAATCATCGTATATATGGATTACAAGAATCTTAAGTATTTCATGTCGATACTTATGTTGAATCGACGTCATGTTCATTAGAGTATGTCTTTGTCAAGATTTGAGTTCATTATCACTTATTGATTAGGAAAACAACAAGATTTGTCCGATGTCCTTTCTAGACGTTCTTATTTTGCACCAAACGAAGGAAATACAGCTTTTAAGCAACAAAAAATAGCCCTCTTGAAACCAAAGCAATTTCATCTTCGAACAATGAAATCAACATTGACTGTTGATTCAACTTTTCTTAAGCAAATTCAGTCAAGTATGTCCTCAGACCCTCTTGTTCATGATATCAAGAATAATTCTTCCAAGGCTCATGATTCTTCTAAATTCAAGTTCAAAAATAACCTACTATATTTCAAAGAACGCCTATATGTTCCAAAAGGAGAAGCACATTTACGTGTTCTTCAAGCACGTCATGATTTTCCAACAAGAAGACATTTTGGATATAACAAGACTTTGGAACTTATATCAAGAGATTTTTGGTGGCTTCAAATGTAGAAGGCAGTCAAAGACTTTGTACAATCATGTGATATTTGCTCAAGATCCAAGATTCCTCATCATCGACCTTTTGAGCTTCTTCAGCCATTATTTATTCCAGAAAAATCATGGTCTTTTGTTTCTATGGATTTCATCATAGATCTTCCAAGCTCAAGATCTTATGACTCTATATTTGTGATAGTAGATCGGTTCACCGAGATGGCACATTTTGTGCCATGCACAAAATCTATCACAGGTGAAGAAACAGCTAAGCTTTTCATTGATAATATCTATTGCTATCATAGGTTACCTAAGGATATTATATTGGATAGGGGAACTCAATTTGTGTCAAGATTTTGGAGAACACTTCTTAAGATCTTAAAAATGGACATAAAGTTATCTTCAGCTTGTCATCCTCAAATTGACGGACAAATAGATCGTGTGAACCAAGTCTTGGAGCAGTACTTAAGATATACTATCAACTATTAACAAGATAATTGGATAGCTTTTCTGCCATTGACAGAGTTTGCTTTTAATAATATGATATATTTTTTTATCCAACAAACACCTTTCTTTGCCAATTATGGTTAGCACCCACAACTTGATGCTTTTGACTTTTCAAAAGTTGATAATCCAATGGGAGAAGATTTGGCAAATCGTTTGCTAGAGCTACATATAATAATGAAGGTGCAATTAAAAGAAGCTCAAAAACGACAAAAAAAAAATGTAGATAAGTATAACAAGGAACAACCACAATTCAACGTGGGGGACAAGGTATGGTTACTTTGTCGCAATATCAAGACTACTCATCTTTGTGATAAGTTGAACTATTGTAGGCTTAGACCTTTTCTTATTTCTGAACAAATCAATCTAGTTGCATATCGATTACACCTATCGCAGTCCATGAAGATCCATCCTATATTCTATATTGTCGTACTGCATTTACGTGCAGTGTATAAAAATATTAAAAATCTTGTATCTATTGTTAATATATGTATGAGTGCTAGAAGTTATTTTAGAAGATATTATAAAGAGAGGATTTATTATAGCCACTTAGTTAGTGAATTAAGATGGCTATTTGTTTTGTTCCTACCTTATTTATATCCTAGAATAGACTCTTTTGTAATTAGAAGAAAAGTAAAGGTTGTTTTACCTTTCTTGTTGACTTTTGAGGTAGAATGGATCTTGTGAGGGATAAGAAAGAAGAGCATGGGGTGAATAAGGCCCATCCAATAGGATTTGGCTGCCCATGTGGATGTCTCATAGTCTAATATGGAAAGAAAGGGAGATATACTCCTCTTGCTAGACCGAGGGTAAAAGGTAATTTTAAATGGTGAACTTTGGAGAGAGATAGCTCCAAAGAGATAGAAGAAATTGTAATGAAAATTAGTGGGTGTGTTCTTCGAGTTGTGAGGATTCTAGAACCTACTCACTTGCTTGTTTTGGAGTTGTGACCAAACAATTATGATTATTTTAGTAGAGTAGGGTTTGCTGCCACCCGACGAAGAAGGGCAGAGACTTCGAGCTGCTACTGCAAGTTTGATTTCTACTCTTTCTTAGTGAAATTTATAGAGAGTGTGGAAATTTTTGCTAGATTTTTATCAAGACATCTCTTGTAGCAGTTGGAGTTGTGAGCTTGAGAGTGGGAAAGGGTTTGCTGCCACCCGATGAAGAGGGGCAGAGACTTTGTTCAACCACCCAAGTCGGACAGTCTCTTCAATCTTTTTGATATTTTAGGTGCTTATAGTAGCTTGTGTAAGCTTTCTACAAAAACAAAAATCAATACATTTGGAGCTTTGATGAAAGTTTTATGAGCCGTGAAGTGTCAAAGAGGGCAAATTGTTGCTAGGGTTTGAAGAGTAGAATCAACTAGCTACAAAATCTAGAGTTTGAGAGGCATGCATGCAAAATTTTAGAACAAGTTAGATGATGGAGTGAGCTTTCTAAAAAGCTATTGCATGTCCAATTTGGAGAAGGGAAGTGATCACAACAAAGGCTGAAGTGAAGAGGAGCTTTGCTGCCTTTGCATTTGCTTGGAAATTTTGGTGCCTACTTCTTTTAGCCATAACTTTTAAACGGTAAGTCATCTATTTGTGAAATTTTGATATGTTTTATAATGAATTATTGGCTTTTCATAGGCTATAAGCACACTTGATTCAACTTTTGGATGAATTTTTAGTGATTTATTTAGTTTCAGCTTATTGTATAACTTGTATTCCTCATATGCGGTTGTATTTTGAGGTATACTTGAATACATACACACTTTGCTTATACCTTTTATACAAGTATATATACTTATATTTATATCAAGTATTTATATAAGTATTTTATAAGTATTATATATAATATTTGTATAAGTATTTGTATAAGTATTATACCAAGGATTATATAAGTATTATACAAGTATTTGTATAAGTATTATTCAAGTGTTTATACTTTATACTTGTACAAGACTTGTACAAGTATAATACAAGTATAATTTGAAAGCTTGAACAAATATTGTGCAAGTATAGAAGATACTTGCACGGCTTTCTCTCATGTTCCCTGCTAGTTCTAGTAGCAGCTAGGAACTCGACGTTTTCTCAAGGCAAATTCTCTCTACCCGACAACGTGTCACTACTTGAGCCATACAAGACAGTAGATATACAAAGAAGAAGACAAATGCCACCGCCTCCTATAGAAATGGACAACGATGAAGAATTCAAGGTTGAAGAGATTTTAGATTCAAGGCAGCACCAAAATCAATTAGAATATCTTGTGCAATGGCACATATACAATATTAGTGAATGCACATGGGAGCCATCCAAGAATCTAGCAAATGCATCAATAAAAGTCAATATATTACATTGACAACATCCGTCAAAGTTACTATAAAGAATCAAGAAAAGCTTTGCTATAAAGCAAAACAGGTTGAATAGAGGTTTTATCCTATCTTATATATTGTTTGTTTTTTCTTTAGATTTGTTCATACTAAAGAGATGGAGGATCAACAATCAATGAATTCAGCTCAAGAGCCATCATTTGTTGATTTATCAGATGAGACATTACGACTATCACAACCTTTAAGACGACGGAATAGAGATGAAGACCCTCAAGAACGACATGTCCTTCCTTGGATTGATGGCGAAATATAATGTATTTGATATCACGACCTTGGAAGAGACTCTCGATATTTAGTGATACTTTTAAAGGTAAGAACTACTCCTGATGGTGTTCCTAATATTTTCTTTGAAGGGAGTTATGAAGGCCTCAACAATGATCAAATAACAGGGTGGTCCTCTCACCTTGATATGGGACATTATCGATGGCTGAAAGGACCTATTAACTACCTTCGAAGGGAACAAAGATTAGAATATATGGCAAGCACAATTTGACATATCTTGGACTTCCTCAATATGTAATCACCGTTCTTCATGGAACTCGTCCCTAGAAGGGAGGATAATGTTATGGACATAAGATTTATTCCAATAATTATCTAAGTAATATAGACCAATAGAAGTAGATAAAATAAATTAATTTGATAATATCTGATAGAAAAGTTTCTTAGAAGCTGCATAGATGTGAAATCACCTTTATACATGTCTATAGGTGATTGATAGGTTAGAAACTTGGTCAACAAGCTAGCCACATGGCGCTTAAGTTGATAGCTTGTGGAATAAGCTAGCCATGTATCACATATATTGGTAGCTTGCGGAACAAGCCAAGTACGTGGCGCATATGTGGAAAACTTATCGTACAAGTTTGACACATGTCTTATAAATTAGACATGTGTATGAGGTCCTATAGAATATTGCCGCATAGCTCTTAGTTAGATAGTATTTATAGAAGCAAGAGTGAAGCCTTCTTCACTTTTGTCAACTCCTTTCCTGATCCTAGTCTAATTCCAAGAGTCTTCATGTTTCCAGTCTTTGGCAATAGCCATTCCAATTTCCCTTTGAATATACATACTTTCTTAATCCTATTTTGTGACTTTTTTTTTATACAATTTTTATTAGATTATACATCTTTTTCTAAGTTCATGTCCTTGACATTCCATAAATATTGCCAAAGCTGCAAGAATGGTGTCCATGTTTGCTTGGGTTCCAAAGAAAGACCCAGCAATATCCCCCATATTACTTTAGCCAAAACTAGTAGCTCCAAAGCATCTCTCAATGGAAGCACCAAATATGTCGGATAAAGAGAATCCACCTTCGGAAAACATTGGATTTTTAGCTAGTACTAAAATTACTAAGGAACATAGGAAGAAGCCATGCAAGTATATTATATACTTATACAATATTTATTTAAGCTTCCATATTATATTTATATTATACTTATACAAAACTTATATAAATATAAAATATAATCCTTTGTATAATACTTGTACAAATATTTGTATAAATATTTTATATAATATTTATAAAATAATTGTATAAATATTTAATATAAATATAAGTATCTACACTTATATAATATATATAAATAGAGTATGTATAAATTCAAGTATATCCCAAAATTCAATTGCATATGAAGAATATAAGTTATACAACTAGCTGAAACTAAATAAATCACTAAAAATTCATCCAAATTTCAAATCAAGCATGCTTATAGCTTATAGAAAGCTAATAACACATTATAAAACCTATCAAAATTTCACAAATAGAAGTCTTATCATTTAAAAGTTATGGCTAATTAAAGTAAGGTAGAAATAAGACAAATAGCCATCCTAATTCACTAATTAAGTGGCTAAAACAAATCCTTCTATTAGAATATCTTCCAAAATAGCCTCTAGCACTCATATATAGATAACAAAAATAAATAAATAAATATAATATTTTTACATATTGCATGTAAATGTAATATGATAGCGGGACAATTTTATATGTTTCTCTTGTGCCTTCATTTATCTTCTCATGGCAAGATCTGAGTCTTTTCTTCTGCTCCTTCCACAACATGCTCAAACAATTTTACCGCTTATTTAGTACATGGACTGCCATGCGAGCCTTGAATCTCTCTTGTGATGTGACACAATGTCATTCTAGATGCACCTTGATGTGACTCTCGGCTTCAGATACAATACATGATAATGGCCAACCTCAAGATTATCCCGCCCACTCTAATGCATAATCCAGATCCAGCATAAGATCCGCTTCCTTTTTTAAATCTTTGCGGCTCCACTACACTCAAATTCAATGTCTGTTGATGCTATTTACATACTTTTCTCTCTTGTCTTATTTCCTTCATCATTCAAACTTCATCCAGTGCCTTTCGCTAAATTTTATCAAATCCATCGCATTGAAAATCTTAAAAATTGCAATACTCTTGCTATGCTAGCATAATCTCAGATTTCAATACTCATCTTCTCTTCATTGGATTCACATTGTCTCCAACATTGCGCTCCCTTACGCTCCCTTACACTCCCCTTCTTCTGTACAATAATCTCATCCGCCAAGGTTTTTGGTGCGATTCTCCGATCCTCCTTGTCTTCTGGTCTTGTTGCTATAATCTTATTTATTGTGCTCTTATGGCTATACTCACCCTCAAATTTCACGTTCTGTTGCTTTTGGTTTTTTTTTTTTTTTTTTTTTTTTTTTTAATTATTAATCCACTTCGCCGCATTGAATCCTTGCTGCTTGATCTGCCTATCTACTCACACTCTAAACGCCAACTTGTCCCAATTTTCAAAGTATAAAAATTGTCGCCAAAAACAAAAGAATGTTATGACTACTTCTTGCCGCCTTTTCCTCTCTCGCCTACTACTTCTCTTTTCTTGAACCTCCTATCACCTAAAATCTAGCTCTATGTTCTTTTTTTTCCGCTCTTTCATAATATCTAGCTCTCTGCTTCTCTTACTGGTCTTCATTTTTTTCCGTTCTTTTGTCTTTACTGCCCTTGCTTGCCTTCTTCTCTCTTTGCTTCCAAATCCTTGCTCTTCGCCATCTTCTAGGCATTAGAGTGATGACAAAGCATTCATTGAAATCTAGGGAAGAAGTAGTAGGTATCTATGACATATTAGAACCAACAACTCTACTTTAATTCCGCATTCCCAACTACGTTGTCCTCTTGTGCCCTTGTAATCCAATGCCACTCTACTACTAAAAAAATCTTAACCATCTTTTATCCTCTCTCTATACTTTTATCTTTAATAGTCTAGAACCGCTCACCAATTCTTCTACATCAACTCTACGAACAACAGATTTCGATAATAAACTGCTACTTGGAAATCTATATTACGTAGTATTAGGACCATTAACGGCAATTTTTCTTTACTTGTGCCCAAAAGACACTTTAAAATAACTAAAGACAATACATCTTTAATATGCTAATCGGCGACATGTTTATGTCTCTACTACTTCCAATGTTCATGGTGCAAACCACTATGACTGATTCAATCCTACCGCTCGACAACTTGTTTATTTAAATTAATAAACTTCTCTCAAACCTTATACAGCCCCATGCGTGTCGTGAAGTCTTGCTTGAGAATGCTCCGGGCACCTGGCTGTGGAAGATAAAAAGAAAATACGCCACAACAAAATCCTAACAATTCTAATAGAATCTTAATTAACTTCTATTAAACCTTAACAATATTATTCAGCTTGATTCAATCTTAAAGAAATTATAAAAGAAGAATAAATGAGTCATTCAATAATCATAATAGAAAATAATATATAAAATACTAAATTTAGAAAATACTAAATAGAATCTTAAAACCACAAATATATATTCAAATTTTCATTGATACTAGTCAAGCCTTCAGGCACTTAGTCATACCTAAGTCAAGTAGCCAGTGAGCCCAAATCAACCCTAAGTCAAATCCTAGTCAAACCCTAATCAAATGGTGACTGTGTCCAAGCCTAAATTAAATACTAATCAAACCTAGTCAAGCCTAAGTCAAACCACAGTCAGAGCGCCCTAAGGTCAAATCCTAAGTCAAACCTCAGTCAAACCCTAATCAAATCCTAGTCAAACCCTAATCAAATCCTAAGTCAAACCCTAATGAAATCCTAACCCTAATGAAACCCTAACTCAAACCCTGGTCAAATCTTAGTCAAACCCTAATCAAACCCTAAGTCAAACCCTAGTCAAACCCTAATCAAACCCTAAGTCAAACCCTAAGCAATTTCTAAGGCAGTTTTAGAACCACAATAACTACCAAACAAACCGTTGATCTTGATTGAAATATTTCATACACCTTAACAATTAAGTTAAAAACACACACACCAAGTTTGAAGAAGATCCAACTTACCAAGAAGAAGAAAAACTTACAAATTTGCTCGGGTATCAGCCGGCCTCCTTCTCCAATCTTCACGCCAATATTCCAGTGCCTAAACCTCCTATTTGCACCGTTCAACTGCTTCCAAATTTCACAAGCATGTAGGAAATTAAGTCTTCTACACACACACATAAATTTCACCCCAATCCAACTGATAGATTGATCAAAATCTGCGAAACCCTAACTGACCTTTAAAACCCAATTCCAGAGACCCCAACTCACATAAATTTCAATAACCTTTGATCAAACCGTTAGATCAATCTCAAATTCACAGCACACATTGACAACAACAATACCCAAAAACCCACAAATTTCCAGCCGTAGATCTGCTGCAAAGCTTCTGGAATTGCCTAAACCATCAACCCTAATTTATTTCACAAAATCTCAAGTAGCCAAAATAAACCCTGACTTTGCAAAGCTATTACAAAGTCGTTTTCTCTTCAAATCACTCAAAATCAACTCCTATATAAAACCCTTCAAGTTCACTCCCTAACCCCAATCTCCGATCTGCAAAAAGACCCTCCATTCGCCGTCGGCACGCGGTTTTGTGCCCTGGGGTCTGGTTTCGACCCAGGTTCTTAACCGGCCCTCTCCGGATATCAACTCTTGTAGTTTTGAGGTAAATTTCTCTAAAACCTACTCTTAACTTCTTATTAAACATACCTATACCAATTATTTTTCTAATCTACTTTGTTTTACCATTTTTATGGCTTTACAAAGTAAGTAGAAATCCCTTTTATAAAAGGCAGCATTAGCACTTTTTAATTTTTACTACCTCCTTGTCTATTATCTATTTTTCTAAGATAATTTTCTCAAATATTTTCATTTGAGCTCTTCTATAATATAATCATTCCTCCCCTCTTTCACCTAGTAGTCGTATTACTACACGACACCGCTTACACAACTAGCTATATCACTTAACCAATTCCATACTTGTGATGGTTCAACATCACTTATTCTTATTAATTCTAATCTCCTATCATGTTTCCTCTTGTACCTTAACCTCCAACATCTAAATTAGTTTCTTCGACCATGTATGCTAATTACCAAATTTTAAGTCTAATTCCATGCTAATTCCACCTTCTATCTAATATTTATCCTAATTACTATGTGAGGCAATTTTTTTCTCGCTCATAGATCCATTTATAGAGAATATTCAATAATATCTAAAAAATACACATGTGAAAGAAAATAATAATTTTAAATTTAAAGATGGATTGTTATATTTCAAAGATCTCTTATATATTCCCTCAAGCCCTACAAGACTTCAAATTCTTCAAGCACAACAAACCTTCCAACAATTAAACATTTTGACTTCAATAAGACCTTAGAATTAATATGAAGAGACTATTGGTGGCCTCAAATATGGAAATTGGTGAAAGAATTCATCCAATCATGCAAAATTTGTATCTAAACAAAGATCCCAAGACACCAACCATATGAACTTCTTCAACCCCTTCTAGTTCTTAAAGGCCTATGATAATTGTTATCTATAGACTTCATTACACACCTTCCAATTTCAAATGGAAAAGACTCAAATTTTGTGGTGGTACACCGTCTTACCAAGATGGTGCATTTTATCGCGTACAACAAGACTTTTTCTAGGGAAGAAACAGCAAAAAAATTTATTAATAATATTTATCAAATATATGGCCTTCTAAATGACATTATTTTGGATTGAGGACCACAATTTGTATCAAATTTTTGGAGAGGACTATTTCAACTTTTGAAGGTCAAGATCAACCTCTCATCCACTATTGTATGGCATAAACTTCTATTTAGGAATACATTGGGTACCTGGCTGTGGAGAGTTTATTTGAAATTTATTGGCTAAACTCCAATAAGTGATTTGTCTTTAATAAACAGGACAAATAATACAATAATATTAAAAAAAAAATTATATAGATATATTCTCTTGTATTCAAGTAGGTTTGTACAAAAAAGATTCAAATTTCCACAAAAACCCTCCAAAACTTTATTCACCCACAATGACTTATTTCTTTTTTATCTTTAGAGTCCAATAACTCTTGACCCAATCATTTGGTTTCTATAAAAATTTCTTCAAAGTGTAGATGATTTTCTTAAGTTTTACTATAAAAAATAATCAATTATTAATTCTTTTTTGATCGTTTGATATCTCAAAAATCCTAGCAAGTGCTTAAAATCCTGCTTAGACACACCCGAGTATTATTTTCTTTATATCTTACAAATCCAAAATCCTAATGCCAAAAAATTTTTACACATAGTCTTGTGACATAAACATATATACTCTTAAAAAATTTGAGCCAAAAATCTATCAAATTGCTTAAGATATAGCTCAAAATATAACCACTAGTTAAGTAGGGTCACTTACTACCCTTAGCTTATAAGCATTGACTTCAACTCCTAATATCTCCTTTATTCTAACTTAAATTTCATTAAACTAAACATAAAAAGTATAGCTGTAAAAATATTCTTCTCAATTCTAGTTTCCAATTCTCTATTGCTCTCTATATGTGAGAGTTATGTCCAAAATAGTGACAATACATACAATTTTGACACCCTAATTTTGAATGCCTATATCTCTTTCATAAAAATTCCAAATCATGCAAGATTTGTATCAAAAGCATATCCAAAAATCCAAACATATTGATCCTGGCCTCTGATATTCGATTCTCTTCCAAAAAAAAAAAAAAAAACCCTAATTCCTAATAAACCCTTACGCAGCCTCTTTAAAGCCCATTGCATATGATTTTTGGCCAATCGGAATAGAAACTTCTATCATCCATCTCCATTCATTCACATGGATGGCCTAACTATCCCTTTTTACACTAAAAATTCTTCTCTAATCCTTTTTCTTATAAGATTTACATAATATGTGTTCTAAACACCAAATAAAAGAAGCAAACAAGATCTTAAGGATCACCAATGTCTGACAAAGGTAACTTAAGATATATAAAAGTTATTATCAATATAAATCAACTTCAAAATTATTATCAAAAAATAAATAAAGTTATATAAATCTCATTAATAGCCCTATTAAATGGATTCCTTCTAAATTAATAACCTAATCACATCTTATAACCAATAAAATTCATTGATATGGCTTTCATTTAACTATATAGTAAATTATATATTAAGTATATATGTACAATTTTTTCACATGGTAGCCATACCACAACACGACACCACTTATCATCCTCAAACCAACGATCAAACAAAATAAGTGAATTAGATCTTAGAACAATATCTTTATTACAGTATAAATTACCAACAAGATGATTAGACAGACTTTCTACCATTGGCTGAGTTTGCATACAATAACTCTGAACATTCTTCGATAAAGAAAATTCCATTCTTTTTAAATTATAGATACCACCTTATAGCAGATCCATTCCAAATTAAAGATGTGGAAATTCCTGATGTAGAAAGTCAAGCTATCTACTTAAAAACCATCTACAAAGAATTAAAATTCCAACTACAAATGGCTAAAGATTGATATAAAGACTACACAGATATTCATTGCAAGAATCAACCGAAATTCAAAGTAAGAGATTTTACTTGGCTACTCCAACAAAATATACAAACAAATCAACTGTCATAGAAATTAGATTATCAAAGACTTAGACCTTTTATAATTCTATACTAAGTAAATCTAATAAGTTTCTGTCTTAAACTACCAAGTAGTATGTACATTCATCCATTTTTTCATATCTTGCTTTTAGAAACCTATTATAAATCAAATATTATTAAAAAATTATTCTACCACCAACTCCAATTGAAGTCAATCAAGAGCTTGAATATGAAGTGGATGAAATATTAGATTTACATATAAGAAATGGATGATTGGAATATTTTATCTATTAGAAGGGCTATGGAGTTAGTGAAAGAACATGAAAACCCTCAGATAACCTTAAGAATGCACTTAAAAAAGTTTGCAAATTCCATCAACGATATCCTAAAAAATCTAGATTCAATTGTCATTAAAGATTTTGTAGACAGTAACATCTCTTGGCTTCTAAATGATGTTTTTTAACAATAGCAAAAGACCAATATGAAAAAGAAAGAGCCATGCCGAGACCTATACTTGTATTTTTTCTAAAATAGAATAGATTCTACTAGAAGCTTATTAGTTATCATATCAAATCTTTGCATTTCAAGGGAATTGTACAAATAAGAGTCAGAAGACTTTTTTGCCATACAAGTGGCTGAGAAATCATTGCAACTTTCACAATTTGTTGGATTTGAAGAATATAGACAAGACAAATAAGAAATATTCTAATATCAAATAAGGCTATGTTTGGAATCTTTGGAGATACGGCCTCATTACAAAAATCTTGATTCAAATGCCCAAGCTTTGATAATACTCCTTAAAGTTGGAAGGGTGACTCTAGATCGACCAAAAATTATGTTCAGGGGATATTTTGAATGTCACAACAAAGAGAAAATTCTTAGATGGGACATTGGTTTAATAGAGGTTATATCTTGAGGTCATTGACACCATCTCAAGGATCCTATTAAACCAATAACAAATGAATATAAGACAAAATATGTTGCTTCTCTACTCCAACAAATTTTAGATTTTTTACATATGTGATTTGATCATTAATTGCTTCGTCTTCTCATGAAACTTGTTGCTAAGAGGGAAGTTGATGTCACAGACATATTTTAAATTACCACTTTCTAGAACTTTCTGTAGTCTTTTAAAACCTTCTTTAGCTTTCTAAAATCTTTTAGAACCTTTAAGAACCTTCTTTAGTCTTCAAAAAAAATTCTATACCTTTTGAAAATCTTCTAGAATCTTCTTTAACCTTCCAAAATCTCCCGTAGATTTTTTAGAGTCTTCCAAAATCTTCCTCAAGCTTCTAGAATTTTCTAAGATACTCTTAGAAGGTCAAATAAGACATAGGCTTTATAGTATAAATAAGAAGCAAGATTGAGGAGCACCTTAGTCTTGCCAACACAAGTCTTCAAGCAATTCAAAGTGTTGCCTTGTTCTTGGCATCAATCTAGTCCTTTATTTTTTATTTAGTTCTTATTCTTGTCCATTCTGTACTTTATTCTTGAAATTATTTTGTAATCTTTTCTTTATTTCTTTATTAACCTGCTATCTTGCATCCTTGACATCCAAGAAAATTCTTGTATTATGATGATGCCACCTAATCCACCTATTATCATTTGATCATGAATTATAGAAATTCATTACAATATGATAAATTAGCCCATGTAATGTTGCATCTCTAATTAGCATCGATCCTGATACTTGCCATCTTTACATCTAATCGCAATCTATTACATCCACTTATACTCTTGTCCTTCCACTGCTTCACCTTCTATGAATCCAATTATTGACACCACACTATATGATGCCACAGTAAGTACCAAATCTAGTCAAATCTCCAACAAAAATGATCAAACCCAAAAAATCCTAGCTTTTTTAAACACTTCCTAAAACACCAACTCCAGATTTTTTTTGTTCTAAACACCACATGAAACCAATCAATTCATCGAAAGATATGATGCAAGGGTGGAAGCCCTCCTCTCATTCTATTATCAAATTTTATCATCGCCACCGCTACTACCACTTCTTCTCACACTGTCGTGTTGTAGTTCAGCTACCATGTAAAAAAATTGTACATATATATTTAATATACAATTTACTATGCATTTAAGTGAAAGCTATAATAATGGATTTTATTGGTTATAAGATGTGATTAGGTTATTAGTTTAGAAGGAATCTTCTTAATAGGACTATTAATGAGGTTTACATAATTTTTTTTTTTTTTTTTGTAGTAATTTTGAGATTGATTTATATTGAAAATAACTTATATATATCTTAAGTCACCTTTGTTAGACATTGGTGACCCTTAAAATCTTAGTTTACTTCTTTTATTTGGTGCTTAAAGCACAAAGTATGTAAATCTTATAAGAAGAAGGGTAAGAAAAGGGTTTTTAGTGTAAAAAGGGTAGTTTGGCCATCCATGTGGATGGATAGAGGTAGATGATAGGAATCTCTATTCTAATTGGCCAAAAATCATGTCCAATAAGCTTCAAGGAGGCTGCCCGAGGCCTCATTAGGAATTATGGTTTGATTTTCGAAAGGAATCAAACATCAGAGGCTAGGATCAATAAGTTTGGTTTTTTGTATATGGTTTTAGTGCAAATCTTCCATGATTTGGACTTTTTATAAAGAAGTTATAGGCGCTCAAAGTTAGGGTGTCAAAATTGTACCTACTGTCACTTTTTTGGGCATAACTTGTGCATACAAAGAGCAATAGAGGATTGGTGATTAGGATTAGAAAGAGCACTTTTTTGGCTATACTTTTCATATATGGCTCAACAAAATCCAAGCTAGGATGAAGGAGATATTGGGAATTGAAGTTAGTGCTTGTAAGCCAAGGGCAGTAAGTAACCCCGCTTAACTAGTGGTTACATTTTGAGTTATAGCTTATATAAATTGATAGATTTTTGACTCAAAATTTTTAAAAGTGTATATGTTTATATCACAAGACTATATAAAAAACTTTTGTGGCAATAAGATTTTGGGTTTGTGAGATATAAGGAAAATAGTACTCAGGTGTCTTTGAGCTAGGGTTTTAAGCACCTGAAAGGGTTTTTGAGATATCGGACAATTGGAATCAAATTTATGATTGATTTTTCTTTGTGGTGAAACTAAAAAATATTATCTATACTTTGAAGAAAATTTTATAGAAACTAAATAGTTGGATCAAGAGTTATTAAACTCTAAAGTTTAGCAAAAAATAAGTCCTTCTGGGTGAACAAAGTTTTGAAGGATTTTTGTGGAAATTTGAATTCCTTTTATACAAACCTATTTGAATACAAGAAGGTTTTATCTATACAAATTTTTTTTTATAATATTTTTATATTATTTTTTTTTTTTATCAAAGATAAATCACTTATTAGAATTTTACCAATAATTTTCAAGTGAATTCTCTACAACCAGATACCCAATGTATTTCCAGATAGAACATCACGCCATATGACAACGTATTCCTCAAAACATCCAAAATCAAAAACTCCTCTCGTGACTACTTTCCCTTGCTAGCTGTAATCCTCTAACTCTGCCTTCTATTGTGACTCATCAAAAAAAAAAAATTCTAAAAACCTTCCGTTTGTAACTCTTCTCACATTATAACTACTCTCTCTCGCTAGTCATGAACACCTTCTGCCTCCGTTGATACTTTAAAATGCAACTTATCTCCAAACAACCTCAAAATCCTTGAGTATCAATTCAGCCTATAACCTTGCCTCTCCACATTGCCTATAAATTTATCATTTTCTTGTCGGCCGTGAACTTTGCACTGCATGCGATTCCTAACAGCACCATGGTCAATAATCGTCGGGACCCATTGTTAAGACTTATTTTTATTTGTTTTTTATTTTTTATTTTATTTTTTTTCAAGTTCCAAACTCACACTTATGGGAGATAACAAGGACTTAGTATAGGGCTCTTCTCCACTCCATTTTCATACAAAAATACTAACTCCAGAATAATTATTATTTTAATTAAATTTTCTCTATCTTTAATTATTTCAAAGCCCATGTTTTTTTTTTTTTTTTTTTTTTTTTTTTTTCTACTCACTAATCTTAATTTCCATCCCCTTCTCATGTAAGAATAGTAATTACTACTTCTCTATTCTTTTTTTTCTTTTTTTTCTTTTTTTTGTATTTTCCTCCTCAACAACACATCTCGTGGAGCTCTAGCTCACCTCTCTAGTGTTAATTTGTACTCATCTGATTAATCTAGTTCTTGCCAATTCTTCTTGAACTTCTTGTTTAGACTTTCAGTCTATATTCTGCGTCCATGACAGTTTGTTGAGACTGCTCTCATCTTAGATATCAGAGCTAGTTCCTTCTTGTTGGAGTGTGAATTATCCCTATTCTTGAAGGTACACTAATGTTTTAGAGGTTGTAGATTACCCTCCTCTAAACTGATATCTTTTTTGTTATAATATTGGAGTCTTATTCTTCTTCGAGATGGTGGATTATTCCTCTTCTTGAAGATCTTAAGGCGTTTTAGAGGTTGCAGAGTACCCTTTTCTAAACCAATATTTCCTCCTTATAGAAACAATTACTTCTTTTCTCTTAGAATGGCCGGAGGTCAAGACATTAATATGAGTGAAAGTTTTGAGTCTTAGCTGGACGCCATTATAAATGCTCTTGCTACATTATCACAGAGAATTATGATGATTGAAGGAGTCTTTGTAAGACTTCATAATGATAGAGCATCCAGAATAGCACAATCTGGGCTTCATCAGCCTCAAGCTTTTGCACCAAAAGAAGCAGCTTTACCTGTGGTTCAACGAGAACCATTGCTTCTACAATAAAAAGAGCCTCAAATTAGTCTTCTAGACAAGTTTGATGGTACATGCTCCAAGTTTGGAAGTTTTGTCAATCAAATCAAGTTGATAACAGCTCTACAACCCGAACATTATCCGACGGAGGAATCACGCATTGAACTAGTTGGAACTTTGCTTATGGGATAAGCTCTATCGTGGTTTGCTCCTCTGTTCAAAAAAAGATTATCAATTTTAAACAACTTTGAGACTTTTTTGGAGGCATTTGTAGAAGCATTTGGCGAGCATGACAAGGCTCGATGGGCTACAACAAAAATTAGGTTGCTACAAAAAGGGACTCGCTCCGCATTAGTCTATACATTGGATTTCAGGCAATTAGCATGCGACATCAACTGGAACAAAGAAGCATTGATGACTCAATTTTATTGGGGTCCAAGGGACGATGTGAAGGATTTGTTATCATCTCTTCCTGATCTACAAATGCTCAACAAAACCATTAGATAAGTTGTGAAGTATAATAATCGCCTATTTCAGCGTCACCAAGATCAACGCTCCAGACAATATACAAGTCGTCACGGCGCAATTATATCGACAAGTAGCCTAAATTCACAATCGGAGGTGGAGGACATGCAGATTGATGCAATATGTATCAAATCCTTTATCCCAGAAGAAAAGAAGCAACGTATGGAAGAAGGTTTGTGTTTGTATTGCGATGGAGAAGGCCATAGAGTTGGAAGCTATTCTAAGAAGCAAAATAGACGCAGCATCAAGACTAGATGTGCTATTGTTTGAGAAAACAAGGATGCCCGGCCACAATAGGAATCGAGCGGCTCGACAAATCAATACCAGGTTCCTCTCTTTCTACTCAACCTGCCCGTTGTTTTACAATTCCTTTGTCTTTTGGCCCTCAAAAACTAAAAATCTTAGCCTTATTAGATTCAGGAGCATCTGCTTGTTTTTTAAACCAAGAATTTGTTAAGCGTCACAAAATTCTCCTAGTACAGAAATTCAAACCTGTTCACATAGAAGTAATAGATGGACGACCTTTATTATCTGGTAGTGTCACCAATGAATCAAAACCTATAGAGGTGACATTTAAAGACCATAGTAGTTATATTATTTTTAACATTATTAGCACCCCGTCAAATCCTATTATTCTTGGTCTTTCTTGGTTAGAAAAATATAATTCATTCATAGATTGGAGGCTGTGGAGGATAACATTTTTCATAGAACAATCTAAGGACAAGCCTTGAAGAAGACCCCAAACCAAAGAGTCCTTATTATTGGAGCAAGAACGTTTGTAAGATCGTGCAAGGAAGGCACACCATTAGTCATTTATGCGATTCCAAGTACTGGAGAGCAGATTTCAACAGTAGGTATACCGGAATAATACAAGGATTTTCAAAACGTGTTCTAAAAGAAGAATGCTGACATGCTACTGAAGCACCGATCATATGATTGTGCCATAGAATTACAAAAAGGAGCACAACCATCTTTTGGCCCAATCTACAACCTATCGCGGATGGAATTGACTAAGTTGCGGAAATACATTGATGAGAATCTAGCTAAAAATTTCATTTGTCATTCAAAGTTGCCAATTGGGACACTAATCTTATTTGTGAAGAAGAAAGATGGCTCACAACGGATGTGCATGGACTATCAAGGTCTCAACAAGGTGACAAAGAAGAATCGCTATCCATTACCTTTGATCTCTAGTCTTCTGGAACAACTTAGACGTGCAAAGATCTTTCCAAATTCACTATCAAATTTAATTATTAAGATTCTAATAGATAAAGATTCCAAATTTAATATCATGATAGAAAAAATAACTTCTGATTTTAGACATATCATATTTGAAGAAACTTTGCAAATCCTTCAAATGGCTAGTTAATCTCAAATAATTCCAAAAAGAAGATTATCATTGATACCAACCATAATATGGAACACCATGTATTTACTTAGCTATGTCATTATTCCAATAGAATTTGAAAGTTTGTTTCCAGTATTATTAAGACAACCATGGCTTTATCTTGCAAAAATGGCTATTGATTGGAATACTAGAGAATTCAAGTTTAAAATACCTTCCATCCAAATTTTATAGAAATCTGAGAAGTGTCTTGAAAAAAAAACGATTCAGATGATAGATACTCTTTGAATTGAATCATAAGAGAAGAAATTAGTAGCAATGCCAATTATTTGGTAGAAATATTTGAAGGATTGTAGAAAAGGACTTTGAATTTTTGGAAGCAATCTCAAAAGAAAGAGTCCTAATTATTGACAAAGAATTTTTAGAGAACAAAAAATAATTTAGAAAGAAAGAAAATTTATTTTTAGAAAAAATAGATAATATTAATAGCCAAATGGATAAAAGACTAAATCTAATATGAAGAAATTTCTACAAGCTACTAAAAGATAAAGAATAAACCTTTAAGTTAGAATAAATAAAATAGATGAAAACCAAAAGATCCTTCTATCTCAAAAAGACAATTTAGGAGGTGGAATTAGAAGTGTATGCTATAATATTGAAAGAATAATTAGATGTGTTTATTTAAAAAATATCGGACTTAATAAGAATATTGCCAAAACTAAGAAAATATCCAATCAATTTAATAAAAGGATCTATACTAATAAGACAAAGATAATATTATCTAAATTTAAAATATACTCTTATGATGAAGTAGGATTTAAATAAGCTGCTAGAAATTAGATTTATTTTTCCAATTAAGAACTTGGAATAGATTTCATCTATAGTAGTAGTTTTAAAGAAGACGAGAATTAAGGAAAAGATCAAAATCTAAATTTGTTAAGATTTTTAGAAACTAAATGCCATTGTTAATAAAGATTATTTTTTGTTACTTTTCATAGATATTATATACAATCATGTGGCAAAATACAAGTTGTATAATTTTTTAGATGGATTTTGATGATATAATCAAGTATTTATTTGAACAAAAGATAAATTAAAGACCACCTTCATTACTTAGTAGAGTACTTTTTTCTTCAATCAAATGCCTTTTAGATTATGCAATGCTTTTAAAACTTTCCAAAGACTCATAATTGATATTTTTTGAGATTTCTTAAGATACTTCATTGAAGTGTTTATTGACAACTTTGTAATATATAGCAACATGTTTTGACATGAAGAATGTTAAAGAAAATTTTTTGAAGGATGTCAAGAAGCTAATTTAAAATTCTACCTAAAAATATTTTTTATTAAAATAGAGACCGAAGTATTATTCAAGCATATGATGAACAAAGAGGGAGTATAAGTAGATGTAGACAAAATAAAGATAATATTAACTTTGATTCTTCTTACTTATATTTAAAAGATTTGAGATTTTTTTGATTATATTAGGTAATATAAAAGATTCATTGACTTGTATGCCAAGCTAGCTATACCACTAATTTAATTACTAAAGAGAAATGTCAAATTTGGTTGAACACCAACTTGGTAGAAAGAATTTGAAAAGCTAAAGAATAAGTTGATTTAAGCTCTCATATTGGTGCCACCAAATTGGTTTCTAGAGTCTTATATAACACTTAATGCATCTAGATTTTATCTTGGAGCTATTATGATGGAGCACAATTCAAAAAATAAAAAATATTTGGTATATTTTATGAGCAAATAAATGAGTGATATAATAAAGATGTATACAATTACAAAGAGAGAGATCATAATTTATGCTTGTAAGAAGCTTAGATATTATTTATTAAAATATAAGATAATATTCAATATTATTCATAACTCTCTTAAATAATTGATAAATAAATACAACCTTTCTAGTGAAATAATAAGGTGGATATTACTCCTACAAGAATTCAATTACAAAGTAGAATTTAAAGTAAGAAAATTTAATACAAATATAAATTATTTGTCTCAACTAAAAAGAAAAGAATCAAAGAAAGATATCTTAGCTAAAATGCCAAATGAGTTTTTAGATTATGTCTCTGAATTTCTATTCAAACAATTTAAGATCAATCTTGAACAAGAATTGAGTACATTTTGCTATCATATGGCATAATTTTTAATTTAAAAATACACTAGGTACCTAACTGTAGAGAATTTATCTATAATTTATTAGCCATGTTCTTATAAGTTATTTGTCTTTAATAAGAAGGACAAATAAATACAATAGTATTTTAAAAAATATATTGTATTAATAAAATATTTTATATTTAAATGAATTTATACATAAATTTTTTTTTATGATATCTTTAAAAAAAATAAAAAAAATAAAAACAACCTTATCATCCTTTATTAATCTAAATCATAAGTAATTAATTTTTTATAAGTTAGATTCTCAATAACATCTAAGAAAATCCAAAATCTCTTTTTGTAAATTTATTTTTATATCAAAAATATTTTCATGGTTCTATACATTAATCTTTTCACCTCTATAAAATCTTAGTTTTCAAAATAAAATCCTTTAATTTTCATAAAATATTCAATTATAACAAAATCCTTTAATACCTTATTTGCTTATAAAAGATTGATTTCTTCTTAAACTTTAGAATTCAATAATTCTTAATCTAGCTATTTAAATTTTTGTCAATTTTTTTTAAAATATAGCTTATGCCCTTAAGCTTTATCATAACAAAATTCAATTATAGATTCACTTTCAATTATCTAATATTTCAAAAATCCTAGTAGATGCTTAAAATCCTAATTCATAGATATTTAAGTATTATTTTTGTCATATCTCAAAAATTCAAAATCTTAATGCCATAAAATTTTTGTATATAATTTTATAATATAAAAATACATACTTTTAAAAAATTTGAGTAAAAATCTTATCAAATTACTTAAAATATAGCTCAAAATACAACCACTAATTAAACAGGTCACTTATTGTCTTTAGATTGCAAGCACTAACTTCAACTCACAGTATCTCTTTCATTCTAGTTTGAAATTCATTGAGCTATATATATTAAGTATAGTCAAGAAAGTAATCTCTTCAACCTTAGTTTTTGATCTTTTATTGCTTTTTGTACATGTAAGTTATATCTCAAAAAGTGACAGTAGGTACAAATTTGACACCTTGACTTTGAGCGCCTATATCTCCTTCATAAATATTCCAAATCATTCAATTCTTGTACCAAAATCATAGCTAAAAAACCTAAACTTATTAATTTTAATCTTTAATATTCAAATTCTTCTAAAAAAAAATTTAATTCCTAATAAGGCCTCAAGCAGCTTCCTTGAAGTCCATTGGATATGACTTTTGGCCAATAGGAATGGAGATTTCTATCATCTATTTCCATTCATCGACATGGATGGCCTAACTATTCTTTTTAATACTAAAAGTTTCTTTCTAATCTTTTTTTTAATAAGATTTATATAATATGTGTTCTAAATATCAAATAAAAGAAATAAACAAGATTTCAAGGATTACCAATATCTAATAAAGGTGGTTCAAAATATATAAAAATTATTATCAATATAAAATCAACCTTAAGATCAACATGACATTGTATTGTTGTGTTGTAACAAGGTTATAGGATAAAAGAGCAAAAATATACATATATTATAGAAAAGCTTAATTAAAGATTAAATTACAAAATTACTTTAAAAAACATAGGTAAAAAAAATTGAGAGGTAGTAAAAATATTTAGTATTAATATTATATTTTATTAAAAAAAAAAAAAAAAAAAAAAAAAAAAAAAAGACTTCTATTTACTTTATAGGACCATAAATAAAACAAAACAAGATAAATTAGCAAAAATACTATAATAGGTATCTTAAAATCAAAGTAAAGGATAGTTTCTAATAAAAATTTTCTAAGAAAACCTTAGATTGATACCCAACAAAGGCCAATTGTGACCTAGGATCAAAATTAGATTCTAAGGCACAAAACCATGCATCTACAATAGGTAGGAGGTTCTTTTGTTAATCAAAGAATGAGATTTGAGAGAAAACTTGATAAGAATTTTTTTTACTATTGGTTTTAAGGTTTTTAAATTTGCAATGACTTTTTGAGAGCTATGCAAAGTCAAGGTTCTATTTAGATAACTTTGATTATTGAGAAATAAAGTGGATTCACATTTTGAAGCATATTGTGAATTTTATAATAGATCTATAAGGTAAAAATTTGTAGTTTTGTGAATAAAGTTGTATTGAATATTTATTATAAATCTAAACTTAATTCAATATTTAGGACAAAGGTTATTAGAATTTAAGTGAGCTAAGATCTTAGAAATTGGATTTTCAGGGTCAGTAAAGGTTTTTGTGATTTTGAGCAATCTACCAATTAGATTATAATGATTCTTTTTTGAGCTAGTAGTTAACTTAGTTTTTAGTATTTTTATAAAATTTAAAACATATGAATGGTATAAAAAGAAGATATTGATGTTGAAAGATTGGAAAAAGAGAATGATCAACACTTGAAAGAATTAGAAGATTTTCTTTTTAATTGGTAAGCTCAAATTTCTTCAAATTTTATATACTTATTTTGAACTAATAGATCAAGAAATACAAAAATTTTGAATGAAGTTTAATAATTAATTCAATAATTATTTAGGTTTTAAATCTACTATTGGATTTTATTAGGATTTTATTAAGATTTATCTTAAAATTTCATTAGGATTTTATAAAGATTTTATTAAGATTTGATTAAGATTAATAAAAATTTGATTAAGATTTTATTAAGATTTATTTAGAATTTGATTAAAATTAAATTAGAACTTATTTAGGATTTTTTTAGAATTAGCTAAGATTTGATTAGGATTTTTTTAAGATTTCTTTATGATTTCTTTTAAAATATTTTTAAGATTTCTTTAAGACTTTAATATGATTTCATTAGAATTCTTTAGGATTTGTTTAGGATTATTAAAGATTCAGTTGGATTTATTTAAGATTATATTAAGATTATTAGATTCTTGGTTAGTTGCAATATACAAGTTTATCTTCTTCAGCCAAATATCCAGTGCATTTTCAAATAAGATAATAGGTAATACAATAGTGTTATGAAAGAACTTGTTTTACATTACCAAAATATCACCAAGTTTATTTGAAGCATGGTATTTTTAAAAGAACTCATTAGAAAATAAAAGAAAATATTTGCTTATAAAATAGCCTTGTTATTTTTTGTGGTTTGACTATCATGTGACAATAATGTATATATATATATATATATATATATGAATAAAATTTATATTAATAAATTTTAATTGATTATAAAATATAATTAGATTACTATTATAAAAAGAATCTAATTAAAATGGCTACTATTGAAGTTTGTATAATTTTATTTTTTTAATAATAACTTTGAGGTTGATTATATATTAATAATAACTTTTATATATTTTGAGTCATCTTTGTTAGACATTGGTGGCTCTTGAAATCTTATTTTATTTGATGTTTAGGACAGATAATAAATCTTATTTAAAAAAAGATTAAAAAGGAGTCTTGGTATGAAAAAAAATAATTAGATTCTCTATGTAGATGAATGGAGATGGATGATAGAAATTTCTATTACTATTGACTAAAAGCCATGCCCAATGGGCTTCAAGGAGGCTATCTAAGGCCTTATTAGAGATTAGGATTATTTTTTTGAAGTCATTTGAATATCAAAGGTTAAGAGTAGTAAGTTTAAGATTTTTAATATGGATTTGGTATAAAAATTAAATGATTTGGAATTTTTGTGAAGGAGATATAGACACTCAAAGTTAAGGTGTCAATTTTGTACCTATGTTAGTTTGAAGTATAACGCATGCATACAAAAAGCAATACAGAATCAAAAATTGACATTAGAAAGAGTATTTTTTTAGATATATTGTTTGTATATAGTTTGATGAATTTTAAGTTATAATAAAAGAAATATTAAGAATTGAAGTGAGTGCTTGCAATCTAAGACAATAAATAATCCACTTAATTAGTAGTTCTATTTTGTGCTATATTTCAAGAAATTTGATAATTTTTTAATTCAAAAATTTTAAAAATATGTATTACTATATTAAAAAATTATACACAAATTTTGATGGTATTTAGATTTTGGATTTTTGAGATATGAAGAAAATAGTACTTAGATGTCTATAAACTAAGATTTTAAATACTTGCTAGGATTATTGAGATATCAAGTAATTAAAAAAAAATCTACAATTGATTATACTTGTAGTAAAGCTTAAAGATATAAACTACACTTTTAAAAAATTTAACATAAATTGAATATTTGAATCAAGAGATATTAAATCATAAAATTTAAGAAGAAAAATAAATCTTTTGCAAGTGAATAAGATGTTGAAGGATTTTTGTTATAATTTGAGTATTTTGTACAAACTAAAGAGATTTTTTGAAAGCCAAGACTTTATAGAGGCATAAAAGATAGTTATATAGAACTATGATAAAATTTTGATATAAAGAAGAGGTTTTTGAAAGAAAATTATGGATTTTCTTTGAAGTTATTGAAAATCTAACTTATAAATAATTTGTTAGTTATGATTTTTTATAATTTATATAAAAAATAGAAATTTTTATTTGATTTAAATTGACTTTATTATTATAAAAATATTCTAAGATAGGATAAAATAATTTTAAATTTATTTTGGCATCTTAAAAATATCATAAGATTTTTTAGAATTTTTTTAAAAAGTTTAAAGTATATTTTGAAGACTTTGATTCTAAAAAATAATTTTATTACTTAGAAAGGCCATTATAAAGAATTGGAGCAAGATTTTAAAACCCTACAAGGTTTCTAGACTAATTTGGTATTTTTAAACACCATAATATAGTCAAAAATATAAAAAAAGATATTTTACTAGTAAAAATCATAGTAACTAGTAGCTATAGTAATAATTATAAGAAAGAAGGGCATATGTCTCATATGGGTAGCACCTTAGATGTAGACAAGAAGATAAGACTAAGGCCTTATGGCCCCTATAGGACACCCTACACACCACTTTATGAGCCTTGGTGAGGCTCAAATCCTTGACTTCTTAAATAAGTAATCCTTAAATTAAAATCCATTTACTTTATTTTTTTATTTTTTTACTTTTTATTTTTAAATCTTCATAACTTATTCATAGTAACTTGAAATCATATATTCTTTATAAAATTAGAAAGATAAAAGAATTTTATACATAAAAAAATATTTTTTACTTTTAAATTTTAATTTTATCAAGTAAAAATCCAATAAACAAACTATGACAAATTTTTGGAGTTTGTATTAGTTTGATTTTATTACTTTCAATTATTTTATATTTCTTCTTTTCTTGTTTCTTGTTGATTGTACCTCTCACTTCATACCACCAATTACAAGCAACTCTTAATTGAAGCCATTTTGTAATTTGGATTAAAAAGTGAATTTTACTCTCACATTGTATTAATTCATAGACTTAAAGGAGGTATGGGATTTACTTGAGGTTGTAAAGGATAGTCTTTATCATGCTCCATTTCAAAAGAAGCTTGTGACATATTGTCACCAACTTCTTCTAAGAAATTTGTTTCTGAAATTGAATCTTTTAATTCAATTAGAATTTGTAAAATATGTCTAGATTATAAAACATAGTTTATAATAGAATAAGCTATATTAGACTTAAGTCTAGGTGACATACAACTAACTATGCAATTAATTCAAGTATATGGATTTTTAAGTTAGTCACTCAAGACCAAAAAGACCTATAAGATAGTTCATAATAAAATAAAACAAAATAAAAAATAAAAAATAACTTTTATATATATATATATATATATTAATATAAAAATTCTCTCTTTTCTTATTTTATTATAAGGAACGTGGTTTTAACTATGTACAAAAATGAGATCTTGTACT
Organism: Physcomitrellopsis africana; assembly: GCA_036785485.1. Taxonomy (NCBI): domain Eukaryota; kingdom Viridiplantae; phylum Streptophyta; class Bryopsida; order Funariales; family Funariaceae; genus Physcomitrellopsis; species Physcomitrellopsis africana. Next base: position 475,986 of record JAWRVF010000065.1, on the reverse strand, counting down.
AATCTCAAGATAGTCATATCATTCAATAGTAAAATCTTTTCTACAAGTAATGCATGTGTTTCCAACTAAATATTAAGTTAAGATCTTGTATTAATCTTAAAATGGAAAAATCATCCATTAGTTGGAATTTATTTTATAATAAGAGATTGAAAAATTTTAAAAATCAATATAAAAATTGAAAGAGAAATAAAAATAAAAATAAGAGAGATAAAAGACTTATAATTAATACAGAAGAACTTGAAATCCTCACTCAACAAAGTCAAAGCAAGAAGGTTAAGAACAATAAAAACACTTCACATCCATATATACAATTAGAATCACCACCTCTCAACTAATGCATCAAAATATAAAGGTAAAATTCATCCCTCAATCCAAATTATAAAATGGCCTCAATTAAGAGTTGTTTGTAATTGATAGTATAAACTGACGAGTATAATGAACAAGAATAAGAAAAGAAGAAGGACAAAATAAATGAAAGGAATACAATCAAACTTATACACATTCTAAAAACTTGTCACAATTTGTTTATTGGATTTTCACTTGATTAAGTTAAAATTTAAAAGTAAAAAATATATTTTTATATAATTTTTTTTTTTTCTTTCCAATGTTGTAAAGAATATGTGATTTCGAATTATCATGAGTAAGTTTAAAGATTTAAAGGTTTAAAGATTGGAAGTAAAAAAATAAAATAAATAAATAAATGGATTTTATTTCAAAGATAATTTGTTTGAAAAGTCAAGGATTTGAGCCTCACCAAGGTTTACAAAGTAGTGTGTAGGGTGTTCTAAAGGTGCCACGAAGCCTTAGTCTTATCCTCCTACCTACATCCAAGATGCTGCAATCCATATGGAACATATATACCTTTCTTCCTACAATTACTACACTAGGTGTTGATCACCGTTTTTTTAGAATTGAACAAACCATTGTTTAAAGATAGATTAGGGGATTTGCCTCCATCTTTTACTAGATCCACATACAATCTCTATGCCATTTGGTAAGTAGTTGAGTTTGTGGAGATTACAAAAATCTAAATTTTAATTCATATAATGCTAATTGAAGTTAATTGAAGTCAATGATAATGCAATGTTGCAAATTTGCTAAGCTAGAATCAAAGAGGTGGGAGAGTAGATAAAGTAATTGAAATTTGAGAACTAAAAAAAACCCTAGAAGCTCGGTGCCCAATTCAGAATTCCGCAGAATTACAATTTCTGGTGAGTACGTATGAAATACATTTGTGCGATACTCTATTTTATACGTATTCATCAACCTCGGGTACTGTGCACTAACAAGCCCACAAGTGCGTTTTGACTTGAGAATGCGATCCTCTAGCAGAAACCCACAATCCTGGTGATCTCGATAGATTGTGAGTCTCGAAGTGTCTTCATATTCCAATGTTGGGTTTTATCAATCTGCCAAGTTGTTCGCACGCACAAACAGTGTGTGTGTTTTATTCTTTCTTGTGACGTTGTGGGGCATCAGGAGAGGTGTGAATTAAGCAAGGAGTCTCCACACCAGGCATAGGCTTACGATTCTGAGGTTCTCTGGCCTCGGCCGGAGAATTTTTCGATTGTTTCAGTCTTTTTTTGTGTATTTTACTTGCATCTGAATCCTTCACTTGTTGCCAGAGCTTTAACCCTCCCGATGCGCAACCACACCAGCTGAAGTTTTTGCCGTCGTGCGCTTGCGAGTCGACGACTGAATAGGAGTAGTATGGCTGATAATAGGACAGTGTTTTTGGTATTCATACTTCCTACCTTCCAATTTCCCTTCAATTTTCGCTTTAATATCAGATGTGGAATGTTTTTATATATGATATCGGCTTTGGTAGCAGTACATGTAGTTAGATAGTGGCCACAGGGTAAGCCATGAGAGCATGCTTGTATAAGCTGGGGATACGACATCAACTTCAGAATCTCTGTATTGCAGACTCAGTTTCCTTGAACAAGTTATGAGAGTTACAACAATCCTTCTAAGATTTCGAAACCCTAAGAACTCTTGTCCCTTACTGATTCCCACTTCGTTTTGTTTGGAATAGGTCAATATTTTCATTACGCATACGGTCCTACTACTGAACAATTTCTCTGCGGTCTGCGAAGACAAACTTGCCGACGTGCACTTGTGGGTTCTTTTTTCCATGCCTTTCATTCACTGTGCATAATTTTGCCACAATTAGCTCGAATGACTTTGTTTTTATGTGTGTTCATTAATTTATTTGTTTAGTTAGGTTACTTCCGTTGGTACTTGACGTCGTGGAACACTTTTTGTATGTTTTGGTCTTTCTTGTTTCTTCAGATTGCAAGCCTTTTACTTGGTGATTTGTTCGTTCATCCCTTACAGGATGTTAATCTGTGAAATCATTACAGCTGGTTGGCAAATTTAGCATTTTTTGAGGTTTAGCAGCTATGGATGTTGATGTAATGCGCTTTAAAGAACTTGGGTTTGATATTAGATAGGCATCAGTCTACAAATATCGGAAAGTTGAGTTTTCCTATGTTTACAGGAGGATATTACGACTGGAAGCAACCACCACTTTATTAGAGTCCAAGCTGGACAGTGTAGCTCGATCCCGGGCCGAAGCTGGTGAATATTTCCTTCATTTTAATATTTTCCTTTGTTGATTGATTAGCACCTTAAGTGAAATTCTACAATAACTTTGCTTTCTCTACACACTCCTGATTTTAGTTGGACCATCACTAAATTGATCTGTCGCTTTTACACGTGCATCATTGGTACATGAGTAATAGTTTTAGCTACAGCTTGTCAAAATGGTCTGGCTTAAGGTGCATTTTCACAAGGACCGAATATTTGTTTCTGGAATATCCAGGAAGAGCATCTGAAGAGCGCACTCAACCATCCGGCGAAATCCTGGCATCTTGAGTACAAAGTATTGAGACACGATGAGGGACGCGGTGGCTAAGGGGAAGGAGATGGGGGCACGGTACGCCGGCACGCAGGATCTTTTGCGTGTGTTCAACCGTGCTCTCGAGCTTTTAAACAGCAACACTCCAGAGAGTGATCAAGAGCTTTTGGAGCTTGTGAAGAAGTCGAAACGCGAAGTAGACAAAGAAACATCTGCTCCTCCTGTTAAAAAACCTCGTACGACTCTTCTTTCAGACTCTCATCTTCGTTGACTTTGAATTTCTTTTTTGATGTTTTCACCGTGATATGCGAACACATCTAACGGAAGGTGGATTTTATGCAATTGTCTCACTCGCGTTAATTCTCTTTTATGTTTCCTGACTTGTCTTCTTTTACCCTTGCTAGTGCCAGACAAATCGTGGAATTACGGTAGAAGTAATGGTCTGCAGAGGTTAGAAGATAGGCCGTTGCTTCTCTTATAAAGATAGATTCATGAATAAAGATACGGTAGACTTGGCTTTTGTTCTGAGGGGAGAGCGATCATCCCGCGAGGGCAATACTGACTTCTTGAACGTCGCAGCACATTTTTTGTTCGTCGCTATCTGCCACACACCATGAGTTTCTGTAGGCTTGACAAGAGGTGTGTGGATGATGGTTTCTGCTTTATGGAAAAAACTAAGAATACAGATTCTACAAGTGCAGAAGATCGAGATGAACTAACTCTAAGGATGACAATTCTCAGTAATGTTGACGTTGTGCAGGTCGAGGAGCTTCAGAGGTTGGCGATTTTCAGGCCTTGGGGCATCGATCTAATTTAGCCACACTTACTGGTGATCATGTAATCAGATGTTCACCTTCTGTAATTTCTTATTCCAAAACGCACAGTGGATTTGCCTGGTTTACATTTGCAACTGAGTACTATACGAGTAAAATTTGACTCGACTTGCATGACTTTTATGTCAGTAAATTTTCGTGAAATAAAATATTAGTGTCAATTGTTAGAGGTGAAAAGCTTGCACTGATTTGAATCAACTGGGTACCTGGTGCAGGGGAGCGGGCAGTCTGGGTCCGGAAGCGAAGGCACGCCTACGCAGTCCACGTCCGGTACCTCTGCTAGCGTAGCGCATGCCCAGGTCCGCCCAATTCAAGTAATACGGCATCCTGGACGTGGAGGTGGAAGAGGTGAAAAGCACAAGCGGAATAAGAGTAATCGTTAGGGTTGCTTTATGCAAGAGTGGGAATTCCCTTTGTTGTGTTCTTTCTCGTGGATATTGTGTAATCTGTCTTGATTCCTCACTGGAGGCCTTAGACTTGTAGATACGTCACCATTATGATAGTTTATTTCACTGCATTGCTCGGCGACCCAAATATTGACTTTCGCGAATGAAATACTGCCTCATGAATACTCCACTGACAGGTTTCTAAGCAATTACAATGAAGGGATCTCTACAGACATAAACATTCACTCTGAAACCTTTGAATAACAACACTATCTCTATGGACTGGACATGGCTAGTTATCGTTTTGAAAATAGATGGCACATGCGCATATGCGTACTCCACATATTCACCTATTAAGACCTTTTCTTTATTCCTTTTCACTGTTCGTCTTTCAGTGAACGCCTTAGCTAACCTGGTCCGTCTTGGTTCACGCCATCTGTTAGCTCTCTCATCAACAACAGCAATCATGTAGGAAATGTTGGACGCGTGGTAGATTCACATTCTTGTGTTCAAAGCATGGATTCTACCCAACCCTCTCCGGTAAATTGTATAACTGATGTTACGTTAAAGTCGCTTCTGCTGCTACCACGACAGGTGCCGAAGAGATCAGATCAGCTTCTAGGTGTTTGGCAATGGTTTGACTTTGAGGATTGTGAAGCATTTTCCTCGCCGTGGTGGGATTTTGAAGTAATATCACATTAGTTTAGCAAACAATTCCCGTTGCGACTCTAAACACATGAGCAGTGTGTTCCTAGGCACACGTGTGCGATGAGGTAGGCTTGGGAGACGACTACGTGTCCTTTCCACTTTTCGAGTGTCCTCTTCGACGGACATTGCATGGTTGCCAAAGTCCATCGCGTATTAGCATTTCAGACTTGTCGGGCTGGTACTGTTCGCAGGAACACTCCAGTTCGATGAGAGGAGCTTGTGTCTGCTTTCCTGGGTATCACTCCTCCAGAGTTCTTTTGTTACTTTAGCCCCAAACAGCATTTTGCAGAAAGATTAACACTTTCGCTTCCAAGTCATTGATCTCAGTTCCTGCCGTGTAGAACTTTTACGATTGTGGGCACGCTCTAATTGCCCTCGTGTTGCAAGGCAGTGAGCACGTTGGGTAGGGACAGCTTGCTTCCTCGGGAGAAGGCAAAGCGCACTCAAGCACGACCACAAAGACCGCAGAGGTGGTAAGCTTGCTTGCAACGCCATGCTACTGATTCTCTCCAATTTTGGATAGCTCGGGCTCTAATTCCACAGATAGTGGCATCAAGTTCCGTGGGTTTCTGCGCTAGGGTTCAGAATTCGAGTATCTCAGCCTTCACCGACTTCTTTCATCTTGATACTTGGTTCGAATTCTTGTCTGCGTGTACTTGTTGCCACACTCGACATTAAGCGGCAAGCTCGCTATTAGTTTTGAGTGGTCATGCCGCAACGTGTTACGAATTGCTTAATTTTCGTCTGGCGGCGGGCTCCTTGAGCTATATTTTGTGCTGTGAATTTGATTGAGCAGACGGAGCTTGTCGCATTTCGGCTGTGTGATGGTTGTGGTCTCACATCAATTTGGCATCGTGCAAATTAGTGTAATTAACACACAGTTCACATTACTTGTGATTCAGGTTTTCCTCTGGTGTTCGTGGTCAACACAAACGCTGTACCCAACATGGCAAACTCTTTGTGCATCAAGACAACATGTGCAGCTTCCTCAACGTCAATGCGGAGGCAGATGTTCCACCATTTAGCACCAGCAGCGAAATCCCCACGAAATCTGGCATCCCACAATTCTGCACTACATGGGATAAGTATCTCCTCCAAAACATCCTCGACAACAGGTCACCGAGCTGCGGATTCTTCCCGACGCCCACCCACGCCCGAAACCGCATCTGCAAAGCTTGTCACTTTCACGGGAAGGAAAGAGGTATCCATACCCTTCACAGAGAGATCCATACCACCGGAGGAGTATCTCAAGGAAACGGAGCGCATCGTCAACGTGACATTCCCAGACTCGGCCCGGATCAAGTACCTGGGTGATGAAGTATGGCAAGCCCGCCTTCTCACCATCACATTCTTCGACTTCTCCGCAACACCATACACCGATGTCAGGTCTGACCTCTCTTCTCCTCCCCCTCATCCTGCTCCGTCTCCCACCACCAGTATTCCCCCACCCTTCAGCATCCCGTCATCAATCTAGCACCATTAACCCCACTTCTTCACATCTCTCAGAGTAGTGCACGATAATGGCGTCCTCATCATCGACTCTAACAAGCTGGTTCTAGACGTAACGGGCCTTCCACGCCAGTTCCTCAACTTAGACCTCCAGCTTGCCCTGCACGGGGAGCTGCGAGTGATTCCCCGCAGCACTGGGTCCAATCAGTGGGACTTCGGAGGGTGGGTGAACATCAGCGTGGGTGTGAATCTCCCGGTGCCGCTGTCGCTGATCCCGACAGGATTACTGACGGCAGTGGGGAACCAAGTGGTGGACCGCATCCTCGGCGCCATGGAAGGCGCTCTCTTGCAAGGCATCATCGACGACTACGACGCGTGGGTTGCCCCGCCTTCCCCCACGCTCTCTTCTCCCGCGCCTTCTCCAGCGGTCTCGTCTGCAGCGCCGTAGCGTCACGCGGCGGCAGCATCTATTCTCGTCATCCATTTTTGGATGTACATGTGGATGGACGGACGGATGGATGGATGGATAGTAAATGGATGGTAAATAGATGTAGTTCACTTCGTCATCCTCTTCGGCCAGGCTGGCTCGCATTAGTGCCGGATTCTATTGTTCCGTGGATGCTCCTGGCGTCGTTTACTTTAGAGCATTCTAGGTAACTTGGTTCGTAGGCTTTTGGTGCATACGACCATTCTTACAAGGGCAAGGTCTTTGTAAGGTATCACTCTTAGGCATATCCATGTTATTCACAAAAAAACGAATCAATGTAACATGTATTTTATTACTTTAAGTATTCTTTTTAAAATATATTTTTACAAAATCCAATTAGTCGGGAAAATACCTAGTGAATAGTGATGAATTTATGGGTAGTGGGTTAAAATGTGGTTAAAAAGACATAACGGGTTGTGGGTTCGTAAATCAATTCTTTTGTTTTGCTGTTCACTTCTTTGCACCAATGTAATTTTCACTTCATTAGTAAAAAAGAATCCAATCACTTTGAATATTGTGGGTACATTAAGAAGTTAGCTGCATATACATTAATCAACAATAAGACATTGATATTGCAAATATTTGTTTTAAGATAGTTTCTAATGAATAAAAAAAATGATTTATTTTTATTCAATAATAGATTTGAACTAATTATCTTCAAGTCTCATTTCTATGATGTACTATTGAGGTGTTGTAAGAACACCTCTTTAATTTTCTTATTGTTTAAAATTTAGGATTTGTTTTATAAATTTTTATGTTATTTTTGTAACTTTCTACCATATTGCCTTTGCCTTGTTACATGCTGCAAGTGCCGTTATCATGCCTTAGATCACCAAAAAAACCTTGTTTATCACTTCTCAATATATCAAGACTTTTCTTCTTATTGTTTCTCCAATTTACCATCAAAAAACAATTTCCACTCAAATTTTGATTTTGCTTCTTTTTTACTTGTCCTAGCCTCTTCTTGAACCCATGCCAATTAATCACCTACAACCTTGATATCAAATTAGTAAAGTAGAACCAATACCTCATCAATGTTTTCCAAAAATATTAGATTCTCCCATTGAGCTTAGAAGAAGTGCTCCAACTCAAGTAGTAGGTTCTTTCAAGCTCAAGTAAAACAATTGAATTCCTTTACATAAGCTTTCAATCAGTTTGCCCATGTCATGCCCAGTTTGATACACCTTCGATACATATAGGCTCACATCTTTCAATAGTTCCTTCCGCAATTTCTTTCCACGTCGATCTCTTCTCTATCTCTTGCGGGTACTTGAGCCTCTTTTGTTCATGCCAAACCAAAGCCAATTTCTCCAAGAAATCTAAAGAGAGCAACTATAATCATGCTTACGGACCTGGTCATGGTGATTTGAATCGTGTGACTACAGTATGCATTAATATCTGAAAGCCCCATAACCAACTTCCTGGGAAAATGACATCTACAAATTTCATGTGGTAATAGTCGTGGTAGACAATCCAAACACCTGAAAGCATATCTTAAGAATACCACGGAAGGATTGAATGTTAAACGAATTAGAGCGCCATTCGGCAATTAGATGGTACAAATGAATACATTAATCAGACGAAGGGAAGTTTGAACGCAAATACCCACACGTGGGAGAGGCGTAAGGACATTGAGAAGGACAAGGTGAAGGCGAATATTCAAATCCCTCAGAACACATATTTGTCACCATTCCTCCCTTCAGAACTCAACCATACATTTCTGCTTTGCTACGAAACCTCAGCCATGCTCTGAACAACGAGACAACAATGCTTCATAATAACAAATATAAACAAGGAAACCACAAAGTTGCATTCACCAGGTAAACAAAAACAATCACAGCTCCACTGTGACCAACTACTGCCAGAAGTGTGTAAAATTACATTTCAAGGTTTTTGCTGGTGTTAAGCTGGAATGTAAATCACATAGCTCCACTATTCATTTAATCATGCTACAAAAGAAACCCACAGGAGGATAAATGAGACAGGGTTTCTCCGTTGGATTTGAGTTTCAACATTCTGCTTCGCGCCTAAGGGAAATGGCACAAACTAAAGTCGCAAACATTGCACATCCCCAAGCCTAAATCTCCCTAACGAAAGTAACCTCCACTAAATAAAAACCATCTTCGAAGTAGATTTGGTTACAGAGGCAGCCCTCTTCACCAGAACAGTTGAATCAACAGTGTAAAGCAAACTGCGGACGGAGATGACACAAGCCTAGCTGTTATAAGTAGCGGTGAAAAGCCCATCAGCCCCTGCAGAAATATTCACAGATCAATAGACCGTGCCTCACGAGTTTTATCTCGAGAGCCAAGTTTGGAACTCTCAAAGATCCACCATACAAAAGGATCAAAGGAACATCGTGAAAATTAATCACTAGCCGAATTAGCGACTGCCTGCGTTTTGAAGGTACTGGAGAACTGCGTGCATAGCACGTAAAGAAACTATCCCCGCTTTAAATAGAAATAACTATGCATCAGAACAGAAGAAAGTCCGTACAAGTGACAACAAGGCACCCAAACGAAATGAGGTGTAACCTTCCCGTCACCACACTGGATGTGCTAACAGCTCCAATCATGAGTAATCAGCCATGCTCATCTTCGAAGCCACCATAGCAGCACAAACCTCTGCAAAGAAATCATCGTTATCGGAACATAAGAATTAGTGTTCCCTTCGAAATGAACGAGTGCACAGAAGACAAATAACCCACGAAACTGTACCCACACAGCTTTTGGTGCATCCATAACTTAACTAGGTACATCAATAGTTGTGAACACACAACTAATGTAAGCTACAACACCGAATTATGTAAAGAATTCGACTAACAATTGTTCCCAGACCAAAAGAAGTCACATACAGTACAAGAATCTGCAGTTACTACATAAGGACAGCATTGCTTTCCATTATTCAATGAAGATAATACCAAGCTCACATTTACAAATAGGTCGCTGCTTTACGTTCACAAAATGGTGCAGCCACAATCCTGCATTTCATAAGTCCGAAAGATGATTAGTAAGATATACATTTGAGGTCATTCTAATATAGGCCCTAACTACTAAATTAGGGGGTGACAGAATGCTCCGCTATCGTGCCATTCTAGAATCCCCTAACGACCTTACAGGAAATCTACCAAAACGTACACTCAATACTTCACGTATAAATGCAAGATAAACCATTAAATCTGAGAAAGACAAAGAGAGAGACAATTTTGTTGAGTACCAGGCGACGACCATTGAAAACAGGTACCCATGCTTACCGGCTGACTGCTCTGCTTTTTCCCTTTTGGTCCACCAGGCTGATTGTGCTTGCCATAGCTATCTTCGTGAGAGGGCTGCTGCTCGGGATTCAATCTTGGAATGTGCACTGGACCACCTTCTTTCTTCTCATTTGAGAGCTTCTGAAAAATCATGGTGAAGCCATCTCCTGCATTTGGGTCTTTAACATCCCAAGCTCCAAATTTGGGCAATGCACCTCCTTTAGCTGGCTGTCCACGTACTCAAAGCCCAACGTGTCAGTGATTTGACAACACTATGGTTAGAAGGTATGACTCAGTAACCAGAATATAGAGATAAGTCACTTCTTTCACATGAAGTTGATGCAGTATTACTACTGCGAGAAATTCATCACACCATGAGGCTGTTGCTCTTACCGGCTCCTCACGTGGTCCGGCTGGCCGTAGGCGAGTCTTGGGAGCACCTGAGCCCATTACAGACCCTTCATCTCCTCCAGAAGGATGCCGACCTCTTCGCTCCCAAGCAGGTGAGGCAGCTCCTCGTCCAGCGTCGCGTGCGCCCACCCTGTTTCCGTGAGCATGTGCAGGTGAGCGGTCGGCATTGTGGTTTGAGCCATCTCGATCACTATGGTTTGAGATATCCCTATCAGGACGTCTTGGGGGAGCTTCAGCCCCTCCACGACCTGCAATTGTATTATAAAAGAGACAACAGTAAGCAATTAGACATGCAAGAATATTTAAAAATCCTCTAAGCTGTGCACGCACATAATAATCAAACTCCCTCAAGACAGATGATCACATAAGTCTTACAGCCAGCACTCTTGCACTTTTGAGATGCTACTATACCCGAAAACATCTGATTCTAGATGACCATGATCTAGATAATGTTCGAATTGCAAGAGCTGCGTTGTCACTCATCGTCTTTATCAACTTCTCAGTACTGATTCCCACCACCCCAAGGCGCAGGCATTTTCTCTAGAGTCACACTAAAACGAGTTATTAATCTGAGAAACTCATCCGGTGATGGGCATCAAAGGCACACAAAATAGACTAAAATTGTGATGTTCTTTCTCCATTTGCAGCCAAATTATGTGTAGCCTTCACTGTTGAGAGAAGATAAATAAATAAAATGCAAAACCCTCACCTCCAACTCCACCAGGAGGTCTACGAGCAGGTGGTTGATCATGATGTGGTGGCTGACGACTGGGAGGATCGTTTGATCTGCGAACGTCCAAATCCTCACGGCTGGAGCGCCTTTCATGTCGCGGACGATTTTCATCTGTTAGATCAAAGACTTAGGTAAGAGAGATGAAATCACAAAAGAACGAAAATGAATGCCATCAGCACTTTATAGTATCGAAGAGGTAATAAAAACAATACCATGTGCACGGCGCTCATTATTTCGATGAGCAGGAACAACACCACCATATATTTGAGCGGCTAGAGCTTCGTTCTCGGCAGGATCATTGGGGTTCATAGGTTTTCCATTCTTGCCCGTGCGTGCCTGATCAAATACTGCAGTATAAGCTGAGCCATTTCCCGCACCCGCATCCCAGGCTCCAAATTTTGGAACATGGGGTCGCTGCACCAATATAGGATTACATGCGTGAGAGCAGAGACACGAGGAAGAAACTGCAACATCCTCACTACATTATGCCGCGTTCCTTTCGACGTTCAAATACGAAAAAATTACAACGTCCACATGATGGTTTGTGAAAATCACCGCCATGAGAAGATTCTCTCAGACCACTGCGAAGGATTCCTCCCCTCTCGCCTCCCCTGCATCAATCATGATCAGGAAAATCTCAGCATTCCATTAGTAGTTCAAATTACATACACGATAAGGTTTCCAGCTACTCGGAAAAATTCTTCTGAGAGGCAGACACTGCATGACTACTGTTGGTTAAAATTGTGTCCACATGTGGAATTGTCTGCAGTGCTACGTGTTGAGCCTCGCCTTGATTATTCCTATTTATTTGCAAACCGATCGACTATTTCCCCTAACACTAACAGATGCTGCCTTCTCTTCCTCAAAGATCCAACCTAAACCCCGCAAAGCCATCAATTTAGAGGCCATTGTACGACTAAGTCAGTTCTGTAACCAGGATGTCATTTGCGACGTAATAGCTCTAATGCCTCTCGGGCAAATTTTACATCCTTACAACTAAGGTTCCCGACAGTCTAGCCATCATCCAGGCGGTTCCTAGAACAACACAATTAAACAGAGCAGCTCGGTCACACTAAACCAAAAACTACAGCAAATGTAAACGAGCGCTCAGTCCCAAAATTCATTTTGCTAGACTACTCAAAACCCAATCACCCTTCGACAAAAATTCCACTGTCACGACCTAAGCACCCAAACTCTAGCACTAGCGACAGCAAGATCTACATGGACACAGCACCCGCAACTTTAGCCAAGCCGAAGCAGAGCAACAGACCACGACAACCATTTCAACCCAAACTCCGTGCTCCAGTACTATGCCATCCTAAACCCACCAACTCATTACCATCAAGATCCACACCAACAAATCTCATCCCACGACACAATCCCCAACATTACACATTCAAACACTGACCCACCCACACCATTCCCACATATCTAACCACTCTCACTCCACAACCCAGTAACATCACACACACACACACACACACACACTCTCACACACCCCAACAACAACGAAGCCCACCCAGTGCTCAACTCACCTGGACCGATCCTGACTGTCACGTGCTCCCTCACCCAGTCCTCGCGCGCTGTGAGATGGAGACTGTAGTGAAGAATGGGGTCCTGTTTGCAGAGAGAAATGGGAGATCGTGAAGCTCAGGGGTAGGCAGGACAGGTAAGGGCAGGGCGAGAAGGGAGGGGGAATAAAAAGCGTACCCTAGCAGCAGATGCAGGGGCATAAAGCACTCTCCGCGACCTATCACCAGCCTTGCTCACCCCCCGTCCCCCGTTCTTCTCCCCGGGTGCCTGGGCGCCTGCGCTGGTTGACGACGACGACGACGACGCCAACTAGGATTGGCGATGGATGAGAGCGAGGTTTTGTGATGAATCTATTGTGGATGTGGATGAACACTGGACGACGGACGCATGACCTGTCATCCGCACGCTTTCGTCCCAGAGTTACCGACTTTCAGACCTACTCGTGGTCGCTGTTCACAACTACCCCCCGCCCTATCTCCGGCCCGTTTCCTATTTCCGTCGCCAGATGCGTTCTCGACGTTCCTTCCGTGTGGAACGTGTTCCTTATTCTTATCGCAACAGCCCACATCTTGATTTCTTTATTATTATGTATTTATATTTATGTAAGTAATTATGCACATTTAGAGCAAGAGAGCGAGACCAGGTACTGTTAAGATGTTGGGATAGTTTGCTTTGGTTTTATGTGGGAAAGAAATTCGTGTACATGCTTCAAGGTTTTGGTGGATTATTGTGTTCCAATTTTTAATATATATATGCCCTCATATGTATGTAAATGCAAGTTATATGATTTCATTATGTATATATGTAAAATATATGTATACATAATGTATACATGTATACACTTGTTTATTTTAATTTAAGATTCTTAAAGTGCTTTAACCACATTCATGTAGAAAATATATCTGTAAAAGAGCTTTTTGTACTAAATTTTAAAATGCTTATAATGGAATTGATTTTGTTTCTCATTTAATTCACAAACAAGAATGTCATAAACAAATCATGGATACAAAGTATATTGAATACATATCCACATGTATAAATTTATAAAAAAAATAGAAATAGAAATTTTGATTACATACAATGATTTTTATTGATAAACATGATTTTTTTTGGTTTGACAATACATTTATAAATAGATATGAACTTTTCAGAAAGTTTTTTTTTTTTTTCCCTACTTCTTCTTGTTTGTGCTATAAACAACAAATAGATACTTTTAAAATATTATAAAGAAATATTATCAAGAAATAGATACTTTAAAAATATTATATTTTATATTTTAAGTTTTTGTATATGTTTCAAATTTCAAATTTAAATCTAAAAAACTAAAAAAATTATTTAAAATTTGTAATTTGTAATAATTAAAATAAATATAATTGAATGTTATCTTACTATAACTATGCCAATTAAATTAATCTAATTTAGAATTTTAAAACTTACTTCTAAAAACTCATAATTATTTTATTTTTTATAATTCTACCTTTATCATATTTTTTGAAATCATGTTTTAAGAATATAAATAATTTTATTACACAAAGAAATTTAAACATGTTTAAGATGTAAGAAGTATTTTTTAAAATATTATTTATGTATTAAGCATTAATGCTTAAAACTTGTTGAATAAATCAATAAATATTTTGACATAAAGTGAAGATTAATTAATCAAATCTATTTCTTTATTTACTTTTAATCCAAAAATAGATCCAAAATAAATATATTATATAAAAAATTTATATGTAGTTTTTTAAAACTATGTTTATTATACTTTTAAAAAACAATTATAAAATTATATTATCATTTTATTATATTTTATTTTTCCTTAAAGAGTTAATTTTTGAAAAAAAAATTTATATTATAAATAATTATAAAATATTTATACAAGACAAAATATAGAGAATCCTTTCAACATCTATTGATTATTTGGCTTGTGCTTTAATTGATGTTACTAACATACTTTCAGCTATTACAATTTCTTAAACTATTTCTTGAACTTTAAGTAAAAAATATCAGTAGAACATACTAAAATATAAGCAAGAAATAAGAATAAAATTTGGTTGTATATATATATTAAATTTATTTTCTTAAAAAATATATTTGTTAATGTTTTTTATTTTTTTATTTATTTTTAATCTATTAATTGTTATTGAAGCTTTATGTCTCATGGTCTTAAGATTATTACACAAGTAGTTATAGATAATATGTTTTTATAGTAAATGCTTTAAATTGTTAACTATAATAGTTTTAATAAATTATTTATTTTGAATATAATATTTTTTAAATAAAATATTATTATTTTTTACTTGATAGATTATTGGTTTTATAAAAATTAATAAATAAAACTTTATTAATCAATATTATAGTATAAAATTATTATATTATGTGATTGATAGATAGATAGATAGATCTAATTTCTTATATTGTATAATTGATTTATTAAAAATTATTATTTGGACATATTGAAAATTTGTGATAAAAAAATTTTAATTCTTAAAACTTATGTTAATAAAAATATTAAAGAGAGTCTATCTTTTAGTCAAAATATCTTATTGTATATATATATATATATATATATATATATATATACATCCATAGTTTTATTAAATTTTTTTTTAAAAAATAATCATCAGCTATTGTTGTTTCAAAGATAAATCAATTAATATTTTTATTTAAATTTTTTATCTTTAATTTAATAAAGCCAAATTCTATACTAAGATATGTTTATATAGAAATTATTCTTAAATATATATCAATATAGAAATAAATAAATAAATATGAATAAACATATAATAGATATTAAAAATATAATATCATATCTATTGGATTTAAAAATTGATCAAATTTATTTAAAAATATATTTAATATATTTATCTTTAAATTTATATTTTTTTTATTATATAGATAATATCTTTATAGTCTAAAAATATTAAACATTATAAAATAAATTTATCTTATATTTTATAAAATTAAAAAATATACTTATAAATAAAATTTATAATATAATTATTTTACTAAGATATATTATTTTTATTATATAAAAAAATTTAAAGACTTATTATTATTAAGAACATGAATTTCAAAAAAATTCAAAAAATAAGATATTCATGTGTTATTAAAAATTAAAAATATTAAAAAAAGAAGATATAGTTATAAAATAGAAAAAAATTAGAATGGCTATTGTTAAAAACAAAGATACTAAAGAGTCTTGAATCAAGATTAAAATATAAGAAAGATATTGATAAGATTGAAGATAGCCTCAATCTTGCTTCTATATATACTAATTATAAAGAAGGTCTTATAGAAGCTTCTTAAGGACCATAAGGCTTGTGGTTCAAGTTTCAAGTTGTAGGTTACTTCCAACATAACTTCTTAAAAGTAAAAAACTTATATGACAAGTTTGAATGGCCACATGGCATATATGTAAAAGTCTAAATATCTAATTTGTATTTAAAAAACTTCTTCAAAGCTTTTTTAAAAAGATATTATCTTCTTCATATATTTCTATTTATTTCCATT
This sequence comes from Physcomitrellopsis africana, assembly GCA_036785485.1. Lineage (NCBI taxonomy): Eukaryota > Viridiplantae > Streptophyta > Bryopsida > Funariales > Funariaceae > Physcomitrellopsis > Physcomitrellopsis africana. The sequence goes on along the minus strand of JAWRVF010000065.1, from coordinate 459,823 downwards.
TACTTCTATTTATTTTAATAACATTAACATCTATTATATTATTCTTTCTATCTAAGTGAGAAGTTATACAAGGAGTAATCAAATTGCTTCATAATTTGATGAAGTCTAAGATCCATCAAACAATATTAATAACAAATTATAATCTATGTTTTGCACAAAGATGATTGATAGGTTCCTTCAACTATTGATAATATCATATTTTAAGACAAGAAGACTATCTTGTATTTTGATCATTATTGAGGCCTTCATAACTATCTTTAAATAATATATTTTGAATTCCATTAAGTATAGTATCCACTTTTAATAATATTGTGAGTCCCACCAATGAATTTTAATTAGTGGATTTGTTAAAATTATAATTTTAAATTATTTAAATACCAAAATATTAAGATTAGAGACTTTATTTGAATATTTAAGTATTCATTAGAATTTATAAGAGTTTATAAGTTACAAGAGTCTTATTAGAGAAAAGTCATAAAATTGGAGTCTTAATAAGTCTTAGAGGCAATTATCTTAGTTATTTTAGTATTTTCTCTTAATTAAAAGAATTAATATTTAGTATTGAAATCAATATCTATATTAGCCTTCTATTTATATGTATCATTTATTAGAAATATATAAATACTATTTAGTAGCTAGAAGAAACATAATAAATAAATCTCATATCTTTATAGTTATTTATGTAAAAAATAGGATTTTAAGTTGATTTAAATTAATTTTATTATTATAAAAAATCACCAAGGTAGAATAAAATAGTCTTAAATTGATATTGTCATCTTAAAAATATTATAGAGATTTTTAGAATTTATTTAGAATAATTTTAGAAGTTTTTAGGAATTTTTAGAATAATTTTGAAGACATTGGTAAAATTAAATTTTACCACCTTGGGAGCCATTATGAAGAAATGGGGCAAGATTTGAAGGCCGTACAAGGTTTCTAAAATAGTTGGATATTTTTAAATACCATAGTGAAGTCAAAAATATAAAAAAATGAATTTTATTAGTAGAAAATAGGAAGATCAGAAGCTAGTATAGTCCTTGTAAGAAAGGAGGTGCACAAGTCCTATATGGGTTGTGGCACCTTAGATGTAGGTAGAAAGATAAGACTAAGGCCTCGTGGCCTCTGTAGGACACCCTTATACATTACTTGTGAACCTTGGTGAGATTTGAACTCATGATCTCTTAAGCAAGTTATCTTTGAGGTAAAAAAAAATTACTTAATTTTTTTATTATTTATCTTTCATCTTTGGACTATCATAACTTATTCATAATAACTTAGATTTATATGTTTTTTTATATCATTGGCAAGATAAAAAATTATTTATTTAATAATATAACTTTTATATTTATTTTTATTTTTTATTAGGTCAAAACATAGTGAACAAATTGTGACCTAGTTTTGAATTGTGCACTTGCTTGATACCATTTATTTCACTTGTTTTCTCATTGTTCTTCTTATTGTTCTTGCTAATTGCTTCTTTCACTTCACACCACCAAATACAAGTAACTCTTAAATGAGGCCATTTTGTAATTTGGATTAAGGGGTGAATTTTACCCTCATAAGTATCACTAAGCATCAAAAATCTCTTCCAAGATTGTAATACCAAACATATTAAATCTTGTCATCTATTTAAAGAAAGATATGTATTTTTTGAGAATCTTTATTATAATTTCAACACCATCTAAATTAAAATAATCTAAGTGCTTTATTTAATAATTTTATAAATAAAAATTCTTGAGATGAATTTATTAACTATTAATTCTCTATGTTATATAGAAATCCTACAAGCTAATCTTTAAACTTATTTTTTTTAAATTTTTTTCCATCATATTGTTAATAATTGAATTTTAATTTTAATGGATATTATTAATAATAAATAACAAGAAGCTTTAGCATATTTATAAAATTCTTAGATGTGTCATAGACATACTTTAAATCACCACATTTTAAAACTTTTTGTAGTCTTCTAGAACCTTCTATAGTCTTTTAGAATCTTCTATAGTTTTTAAAAATCTTCCAAAATCTTCTAGAATCTTTTTTAATCTTCTATAATCTTCTAAAACCTCCCGTAGCCTTCTAAAATCTTCTAGAATCTTCTTTAGTCTTCTTAAACTTACTTTAGTCTTTTAAAATCTTCTTCAATCTTTTAGAATCTTCTAAAATCCTCTTAGGAGGTTCAATAGGATATAGGCTTTGTAGTATAAATAAGAGGCAAAACCAAGGTGTACCTCAATCTTGCTAATACAAGTCTTGAAACAATCTAAAGTATTGTCTTGTTTCTACATATCAATCTAGTTCTTTGTTCTTATCAATCATCTAATTTTTTGTTCTTATCAATCATGTAGTTCTTTGTTCTTATCTATCCAATTTTTTTTTCTTGAAATCATTTTAATTTTGTAATTTTTTTCTTATATCTTTACTAATCCAATATCTTACATCCTTGACAGTTTGACAAGACTATCTAAGTAATTATATCAAAGCTTAATTTCTTGATAGAAAGTGGATTACCCTTCTTCTTGAAGATACTATTGCATTTTAGAGGAGTGCAGATTATTCTCCTTTAGATTGATATACTTACTTATTGCAGTTTCATATTTCTTTTGAAAGAGTAGATTATCTCTTTTCTAGGATATATCACTATATTTTAGAGATTGTGGATTATTTTCTTTTAAATTAATATTATTTAGAAATATTCTTTTTTAATATAGAAAATATTATACTGATATCTTATTGATTTTTTGTCAATATGAAAGTAAATCATATTAATAGAGGTGCATCTTCACAAATAGAGAATAGAGTGGCGATTCTTATAGATCTTCAAGCTCTTTTGGATATTGTATGAAAAGAAATGGCATTCTTTTGTAATCCAAAAAAAAAAAAACCACAAATGGAACAAGTATCCAAAGAAGCTAAGCGAGAGATTCATACTTTATAATAAAAGATTATTTAATTGAAAGAAGTAGGTAGTAGATAAGTTATGTACATAACCCCTCTAGAAGCTCTAAAGGTTGTTATAAACAAGTCAAAGGCTAATATTCTTGATAAATATGATGGAATGAGATCCAACTTTTGAGAGTTTGTACAATAAGTACGACTTTATTTACGATTATATCTTTTTTGTTATGCGGATAGATTCATTTAAGTTACTTTTGTAGACACTTTTTTATCAAAAAGTACTTGATCATAGTTTATTCTATTGTTAAAAAAGAATTCTTTGATTCTATAATTTGGAGGCTTTTATAAAAAGATTTATTGCTGTATTTGGAGATAGTGATTGGAAGAGGGTGGTAAAAAAGAGGATTCAAAACCTATGACAAAAACAACATTCAGCTGTAATTTATGTTGCAAAATTTCAACAATTTACTTATAATCTTGATTGCAATGATAAGACTTTTATGATTCAATTTTATTATGGCCTAAAAGACAATGTGAAGAATTTATTAATCACAATGCCAAGAGTTGAAAGTTTACAAGAACTCATATCTTAAGCTATTACTTGTGACAATTGCCTATTTGAATTACGATATGAGAGGCAATCAATTTTTAGCAATACTTATCAAGGTATATTTGCTACATCTTCAAGAATATCAAAGAAGCCATTAATATATCCTGAACCTATACAAATTGATGCAATCTAATTCAAGCCATTAATATTAGCAAAAAAGACTAGATATTGTCTAGAAAATTTATGTCTATATTGTGGAAGATTTAATCACAAAACAACAAACTATCTAAATAAGTTTAGAGAATTCAAAGCACAAGGTATAATATCCAAATTAGAGAGGTCAGAAAACGGAGATGTCCAACCATAATAAAGACCTTATGATTGAATATTCTCAAATCTAAAGTATCAAAAAAAAATCTCTTCCTACCCTCAAATCCAATGTCATGTTTTACACTTCTTGTACATATAAGAACAAGAGATTTCTATTAAAGTCTTTTTAAATACATGAGCCTCAACATGTTTTATGGATAAAGATTTTGCAACCAAATACAACTTAGTACTTGTAAAGAAGACCAATCATGTACCTGTTGAAGTCATTGATGGACAAAACCTTTCATCAGGAGATATTATTGAAGAAACTCAACCATTGGAAGTAGTACTAGGAGATCAACTATTACACATTATCTTCAATATTATTTGATGTCCAACAAATCCTATTGTCATTGGACTCCCTTGGTTTGAATTACATAATCCCAATATTAATTGAAATTTGTGGAAGATTTTCTCAAGATCTAAACATCAAAAGAAGAAATAAGATACTACTTCATTTCTTAGAGCTAAAGCATTTATGCAAGCAGCAAAAAAAGAAGTTGCATTTGCATTATATACTATCCCAATAAAAGATCCAACATAACAACTGAAAGAAGATATTCCTAGTCAATATCATGACCTTAAAGATATGTTTGAAAAAAAAAAAGCAAACATGTTATCAAAACACCATTTTTATAATTGCACAATTGAATTATAAAATGGGACTCAACCTCCATTTGGTCCCATTTATAATCTCTCACAAATAGAGCTTACAATCTTACAAGAATATATTGATAAAAATCTAGCCAAAAATTTTATTAGATATTTGAAATCACCTATGGGAGCTTCTATCTTATTTGTGAAGAAGAAAGATGGTTCTTTATGTATGTGTGTTGACTATTAAGATTTGAATAAGATAACTATAAAAAATTATTATCCATTATTATTAATCTTAAGATTATTGGAATAATTAGAATAAGCAAAGATTTTTACAAAGATTCATTTGAGAGGTACCTACAACCTAGTCAAGATAAAAAAAAAAGATCAATAGAAGACAACATTTTGTATAAGGTATGGACATTTTAAATATAATGTTATGCCTTTTACACTTACAAATGCACCTATAGTCTTTCAACATGTAATAAATGATATCTTGCGGAAATACTTAGATGATTTTATAGTCATTTACTTAGACAATATCTTGATCTTGTCTAAGAATGAATAAGAATATAAATATTATATATGTATGATAGTGAAAAAACTATAGGAAAGTGGATTATATGCCAAATTAAAAAAATACTTTTTCTATCAACCATCAATTGAGTTTTTGAGATATATTGCTTCTAAAAATGAGATTTCTATAGATCCAAAGAAGATACAAACTATTATAGAGTGGAAATAATTGTCATAAGTTAGAAATATATAATGTTTCTTGAGATTCGTAAATTTTTAAAAAGTCTTCATTAAAGATTATTCTAAGATTGTGGCCCTATTAGCACGACTTACAAGCAAGAAAAAATTTGTTTGAAATAACAAAGCTAAAGAAGCATTTAATAAGCTAAAAGAATTTTTTACTTCAGTTCCTATACTTGTCTATGCAAATCCAATAAAGCCATTCATTTTGGAAACAAATGCCTCAAATTTTGCATTTAGATTTGTATTCTCTCAAACTAGAGATGATGGTCAACTACATCTAGTAGCATTCTGCTCTCAAAAAAATTTAGCTATAGAGATCAATTATAAGATCCACAATAAAGAACTATTTGGCAATGATTGATATTTTTGAAGAGTGGCACTATTTGCTAAAGGAACTCAACACAAGATCATAATATACACTAATTATAAAAACTTAGAGTATTTTATGAATGCTCAAGTGTTGAATTGCTATCAAAATAAAGGTCCCAAGATACCAATCATATGGACTTATCCAACCACTTCTAATTCCTAAGGGCCCATGGCAATCATTATCCATGGACTTCATTACAAACCTCTCAAATTTTAATAGAAAAGATTCAATTTTTGTGGTGATAGACCATCTGACCAAGATAGCATATTTCATCCCGTACAACAAAATTATTTCTGAAGAGGAAATGGCCAAGTTTTTTATTGATAATATTTATTGAATATATGGTCTTTCAAATGATATTATTTTAGACCGAGGACCATAATTTGTATTAAATTTTTGGAGAAGACTATTTCAACTTTTGAAGGTCAAGATTAACCTTTCATCAGTTTAATATCTTTAGATTGATGGTAAACAAAATGAGTGAATCAAATCTTGGAATAATATCTTTATTACAATATAAATTATCAACAAGATGATTGGATAGACTTCCTACCTTTGGCCAAGTTTGCATATAATAACACTGAACATTCTTTGCTGAAGCAAATTTTATTTTTTTCAAATTATGGATACCACCTTAGAGCAGATCCAATCTAAATTAAAGATGTAAGAAATCTTGCTGTAGAAAATCAAACTACCTACTTAAAAACCATCCGTGAAGAATTAAAATTCCAACTATAAATGGCTGAAGATCAATATAAAAACTATGCAGGTATTTATCATAAGAATCAACTAAAGTTTAAGATAAGAGATCGTATTTGGCTACTCTGATAAAATATACAAACAAATCGACCATCACAGAAATTAGACTACTAAAGACTTGGACCATTTACGATTCTACATCAAATAAATCTAATAAATTTCCATCTTAAACTACCAAGCAGTATGCGTATTCATCCAATCTTCTATGTCTTGCTTTTAGAAACCTATTATAAATCAAATATTATTAGAAGAACTCTTCTACTACCAACCCTAGTTGAAATCAATCAAAAGCTTAAATACAAAGTGTATGAAATATTAGATTTGTGTATAAGATATGGACAATTGAAATATTTTATTCATTGGAAGCTATAGAGTTAGCAAAAGAACATGGGAACCTTTAAATAATCTTAAGAATGCACCTAAAAAAGTTTACAAATTCCATCAACAATATTCTAGAAAACCTAGATTCAATCACCATTGAGGATTTTGTGAACACCAACATCTTTTGATTTCTAAATGACGCTTTTTTACCAACAACAAAAAATTGATATAAAAAGAGGAGAGCCATGCTAAGACCTTCACTTATATATAGTCATTTTTTCTAAGATAGAATAAATCCTATTAAAAGCTTATTAGTTACCATGTTAAATCTTTGTATTTCAAGAGAATTGTAGGAACAAGAGTCAAAAGATTTTTTTTCTATATAAGCGGTTGAAGAACCATTGCAACTTTTATAATTTATTGGATTTGAAGAACATGAACAAAATAAAGAAAGAATATTCTAATGTCAAGTAAGACCACGTTGTCGTATTACATGTTGTCTCGGTTGGGAATGCACCGGGCACTTGGCTGTAGAAGATAAAGTACTGTTTGCAAATACTCAAAAAATCCTAATAGGTTTCACCCATATATAAGGAATATAATTCGAGCTTCAATTCAAAAGTGTTTAAAAACACTCCTCTTAGTAAAATCAATCTTACATATACTCCAATTACCTTATTTCCTTTATAATTAAGCAATTTTTATTTTTATTTATAAGTCCTAACCCTAATTAGTGAGCTTCAACAAGCTATAATTTTTAATCAAACCGTCCATTTAGTGTGAAATTTTGCATACACATGCTGGTATAAGCCTTTTACATGCTCAAAAAAACTTAGTCCAATCCAACTTACAAATTGCAAGAAAATGCCCAAAAAAAAGCACACTAATGACACTCGGCCGCCAACTTAAAGATTGATGCAGAAATTCCAGTGGTGATTTCTCCTTCTTTCACCGTTAACTTCAACTCAAACTTGAAATTATAGCTCAACCTACAAGTCTTCTATCAGCATACCAAAAATTACGTTGATCCAATTAGTGGATCTTTAGTTATCATAGAAACCCTATCCAACCCTAAATTGCCAACTTCTGACAACCCTTTGTATCAAAACTCAAATATCTCCTGATTGCATTGCTAGATTAACACAAAACTTTGTATACACTTAGCACACCTAACAATCCAGATAATATCAAATTTTGAACCATAGATGCTTCACAGATTTTATGAATCACTCAACAATGCAAGTCATCATTGTCTTATATAAAAATCCAAATCACCAATACCAACCCTGATTTTGAATAGCAATTACTAAGTCCTCCAAAACCCTATGGTTGCAAGCTAAATGCTCTTGGAACCCCTTTTAAGCTAGCTATCCAACCCTAATCGCCGATCTTCAAATGTCTCCCTCTCTTGCCTTCGGCGGTCGTTTTTGTCCCTAGAGGTCTGATTTCGACCCTGTTTCATATCCGGTCTTTCCTTGGGTATCAATTCAACTAAATTTAAGGATTTTTAAGTTAAATCCTATTCTCAACTTAATCTTAATACCAACCATAATAACTATTTATCTTTTTTATCCTATTCTAATTAACTTATGGCTTTTCAAAATCATTAAAAGAGTTTGTATAGCCTAGAAGAAAATTTTAACAACTAACTTTTATCTGTTAGCTATTAAAACAAGAAAATAATCTAAGAGGCTTCCATAATCCTTTTCTTAAGTATCTTAAGTTCCTATTGAACTAAAATAATCAAGTATTAAATATAAATTGCTCTTATCTATACCTTTCACTATATAAACGTGCTGCAATACGACAACGTTTGGACTCTTTGGAAATACAACCTTATCATAAAAATCTTGATTCAAATGCGCAAGCTTTGGTAATATTCCTTGAAGTTGGAAAAGTGACTCTAGGTGAACCAGAAATTATGTTTGGAGGATGTTTTGAAGATTGCAACAAAGAACAGATTCTTGGATGGGAAATTGATACAATAGAGGTTATATCTGGAAATCATTGACACTACCTGAAGGATCCTATTGAATTAATAACCATCAAATAAAAGACGAAATATGTTATTTTTTTACTCTGACAAATTCTAGATTTCTTGCGTATATAATTTGATCATTAAATCACTTCGGCTCCTTATGGAACTTGTTGTTAGAAAAAGAGGTGATGTCATGGACATACTTTAAGTCACCACATTCTAAAACTATCCATAGTCTTCTAAAACCTTTTGTAGTCTTTTAGAATCTTTCAAAATCTTCTAAAATCTTCTTTAGTTTTCTAGAATCTTCTTCAATCTTCTTGAACTTGCCTTAGTCTTCTAGAATCTTCCTCAATCTTCTAAAAGCTTCTAAAATACTCTTAAAAGATTCAATAGGATATAGGCCTTGTAATATAAATAAGATGCTAGACCAAGGTGCACCTTAGTCTTGCCAACAAATGTCTTGGAGCAATCCAAAGTATTGCCTTGTTTCTTCACATCAATCTAGTTCCTTGTTCTTGTCAATCATCTAATTCTTTGTTCTTATCTATCCAATTCTTTCTTTTTGAAATCATTCTAATTCTGTAATTTTTTTCTTGTCTCTTTGCTAACTCAATATCTTGCATCTTTGATATGATGGCTTTTATTTGCATTCACTAATATCATATCTATACTAATATTCAATATATTTTAATGTATTTCGGCATTCTTTGAGTCTAAGACTTCTTCTACTTTAAATTCTTAATTATTATTTGTTTCAATAAGAAGTGGTGGTAAATACTTTTTTTTTTTATATATTAATTATAATATAAGATTTAAGAAATAACACATAGAATATACAATATATCTTCATTGACTATAGTAATTATAATTGATATAATTAGATTAATTTATTTTTAGATAATAAATAGATCAAACCTTTAATAATTTAATTTTTTATAAGGTTGATTGATCTTGATATTACAACATAATAACTATATCTTATAACAAACTTTAAATAAGTATTATTCTTTTTTAAAAACATCAATATTTTTTCTTATTATTCTTGAGCTTCTTTTAGTTATATCTTCATTTTTACATGAAGTTCTACTATTCTTTGTATCAAATCTTTTATTTTATAATTTTTAACTTTTGAAAAGTCAAAATTAATAAATTATAGATGATAACCATAATTGAAAAAAAAAATAGAGTTTATTGAATAGAATGTATCATATTATTATATAAAAAATTTATTAGTGGTAAAAAAGTTGTCTAATTGTCTTAATAATAGTTGATGGTATACAACAAATATTACTCTCATGTTTCATTCATAAGTTTTATTTATCCATCAATTTGAGGATCAAAAGTTGAAGATAGTTTGATATCAATCTTTAATATATTGAAGAGTGTCTTCTCAAATCTTAGTACAAACTAAGACCTTTAATCAAATATAATATCACTTAGAAGTCCATGATATCAATAGGTATTATTAAAAAAATATATATATTTTTTTTCTTCACTTATAATAGTTTTTGTACAAGATACAAAATGTACCATTTTGATTAGAAAATCCACCATTACAAAAATAAAATTGTAAGAATTTGAAATTAGAAGATCTATAATAAAGTCTATTGAAATAAATTTTTGAGAACTAAGATTAATTTAAAAGAAGTTCTTAATAAATATTAAATAATAATTTATAAATCTTAAAAAATATTAAATATCATGTATAATTTTTGAAATTTTTTAATCCATAATAATAGGTATATTTTTATAATTTATTTTTAATTAAAATTTAAAATAATATATCCAAAAAATTCTACTTAAATTGTGTGAAATACATATTTTTCCATCTTGGCATATAAATCTTAAATCTTTAAATTTTTATAATACAAAGCAAATATATTATTCATGTTTCTTTATATTCTTAAAATAAATAAAAATATCATTTAAATAATATATAAAAAAATTATCTAAAAATTTATAAAATATATTATTTATCAAATATTAAAAAGCAATTGGAATATTTGTAAATCCGAAATACATGATATTATATTCAAAATGGTCAAAATACCTAGTTTGAAATATAGTATTTCATTCATTTCTTTCTTTAATATATACCAAATTATTAGTTCTTTATAAATCTATCTTAGTATAAATCTTAACTTTACTTAATTAATTAAAGAATTTCAATATCAATGATAAAAGATACAAATTCTTAATGGTTAATGTTTTGAGTTCATAATATTCTACACACATTTGTAAGGATCTATCTTTTTTTTCATATGGAGAATTAATACACTTGTAGGAGATTTTGAATGTCAAATGAAGTTTTTTATAAGATTGTCATCAATATATTCCTTCAAAACAAGAAGTTTATTTTGCAACAAGTAATAAATTGGTCCAAATAGTGGTTGAATTCCTTCTTGAAGATTGATTGTACAATCATAAAGTTAATATTTTGATAATATATCAATATTTTTTTTCAAATTTATCTTGGTGTTCATAACATTATTTTGGAACTCCACTACAATCTTCATTTGAATAAAAACTTGGTTTGCATAAATGACAAATAGATTTTTTTCTTTTACAACTTGTATAAATGCCTTAGCTCCAACAAATATAAGTTGAGATGGTTTGATGGCATTTGGACTAAATCTTAAAGTAAATTTTTATAATTTCTAATCATTATTAATTTATGCCATTTAAATCAAAGAAGACCAAGTATTACTAGATTTGAAGAATATTAAATGATATTGAAAATAATGTAAGATATTTGATTTTATAACATCTATTTCTATATCTTAGTTTATTCTATAATATCTTTGAATATAAGTGGTTGTCTATCAAAAACTCTATTAGAGCTAGTTGAATCTTCTTTGAGAATGTCAATTTTTATTGCAATATAAAGTTTTTATTTATAAAACATTCTCAAATTTTAATATTTAAAAGCTTTTGAGTTGAAAATCCAAAATTTGAAGTTTTAATAATTGTAGGAAGTTTAAAATAAGATGTAAGATTTGATAGTAGGATGAGATTTATATTTGATATTTGTAGTTTAAAGTTATCCAATTACAAGATTTGTATTATAATTAAATATCTTTGTTTTTTAATTTTTTTAGATTTGAATTTATATTTTTTGCCTTAAATTCAATTAATTAGATGTGATAGTCTTGTATCTTATGAATTGCTTTTCTATAATATAAATACAAGTTTTTATAATAGTATTTTTTTTTCTAATATTAATCACTTGAATTGAGTTGTATCAATTTGCATAGATTCTAACTTTAATGAATAGATTTTTGAAGACTTGGAAGTTATTAATATTAGTTGATTTGTTCCTTTCTAATCAAATCTTTGTTCTTGGTGCCTTTTAAAGAGTTCATTGTTCCATGCAATTCCTTGAATGATAATTTATTCTAATAAATATGATTTTAGCATTGTCAACAATAAATCTTTGATATCATCTTAAATCTTATAGTAAGAAGATTTTTAAAATTTATTTATAAAATTGATCTACTTTTATTTCTTTCTTTCAATTGTACAATTTCTTTGTATTATCATGTTGTAATTTTGCTACCATATAAAAATAATATATATATATATTTAATATATAATTTATTACATAATTAGATAAGAATCATATTAATAGATTTTAATTAATTATAAAATATAGTTAGATTATTATTTTTAAAGGAATTTATTTTAAAAGGCTATTATTAAAGATTATACAATCTCATTTTCTTTATTGATAGTTATTTTTGATATTTTTGATAGTTGATTTTATATTGATAATAACTTTTATATATTTTGAGTTATCTTTGTTAGATATTGGTGATTCTTAAAATCTTATATTGTTTCTTTTATTTGGTGTTTAGAGCACATACTATGTAAATCTTATTAGAAAAACAATTGAAAAGGAGTCTTGGTATCAAAAAGAGTAATTAGACTATCCATATGGATAAATAGAGATAGATGATAGAAATCTCTATTGGCCAAAAATTATGTCCAATGGATTTTAAAGAGGCTCTTTGAGGCCTTATTAGAAATTAAGATTATTTCTTCAGGATCATTTGAATATCAAAGGTCAAGATCAACAAGTTTAGGACTTTGGATATGGTTTTGGTGCAAAAATTGAGTGATTTAGAATTGAGAGTTGAAATAAATACTTGCAATCAAAGGTAGTAAGTGACCTATTTAATTGGTGGTTGTATTTTGAGCTAAATCTCAAGTAATTTGATAAGGTTTGGGCTCAAAATTCTTAAAAATATGTATTATTATATTACAAAGTTATATACAAATTTTGGTGGTATTTGAATGTTGGATTTTTTAAGTATAAAAAAATAAGGCTCAAATGTCTATAAATTAGGAATTTGAGCACTTATTAGGATTTTTGAGATATCAGACAATTAAAAGTAAATCTAAAATTATTTATAATTGTGATAAAATTTAATGATATAAACTATACTTTTAAAATTTTTGATAAAAATAAAATAGCTGGATCAAGAGATATTAAATCATAAAGTTTAAGAAGAAAAATAAATAACCAAACAAACAAACAAATTATTTGCAAATGAATAAGATGTTGAAAGATTTTTGTTATAATTTGATCATTTTGTGCAAATTAAAGAGATTTTTTTAGAAGTCAAGACTTTATGAAAGTATAAAAAATGGATATATAGAGCTATGATAAAATTTTGATATAAAAATAAATCTTTAAAAGGAGATTATGGATTTTCTTTGAAGTTGTTAAAAATCTAACTTACTTGCAATTCGTTAATTGTATTTTGGTACAAAAAAAAAGATATTAAAGAATTTTTAGATGCTATAAAAAATCTTATCTATGAATTTAATTAAATATTAAAGATTCTTAATAATATAATACTTTTTAATATTATTATGTTTATTTGTCTTTTTTATTGAAGACAAATCACTTATCAAAGCCTAGGTAATAAATTAAAGGTAAACTCTCTACAGCTAAGTATTTCATATATTTTCAAATTAAAAATCACATCATGTGATAACATAAACTTTAAACCTCATTACTAATTTCTTCTATAAGCCTATAAATAGTACTTCTATGGTTGAGATTGCTAATACATAATATTTTAGCTCAAAGAGTATTAAAAAGTTCATGAAGATTTGTAATAGTTACAAATCTATTCTCACTTCTATCAAGTATAGCATCCATAGTTTGTTTTCTTTTAATCTAAATAATAGAAAATACTAAAAAATATATAAGTCAAATTAAAAGAAAATAATTTCTAATTTTTAATATCAAATAAAAAATTTCACAAAAACAGATAGTTCATTCATTTAAGAAAGAAATCAATATTATAAAACAAAAATATTAGTTTAAAAGTGGATAGTCTACAACTTTTAAAAATATAATAATTTTTTTCAAGAAGTGAGATAATCCACTCACTTCTTAAACAAAACAACTATAATAAGTTAGTAGTCTTATTAAATTATCAAAGACATGAATCTAAATAAAATCCAAAATATAATATATTCATGTATCATTAAAGAAGGAAAAATATAAGGAAATAAAAATAAATAATTAAATAAAATAAAAATAAAAACAAAGAAACTAGAAAGTTTTGAATCAAGATTGGAATATAAGAAAGGTGTTAACAAGATTATGAATTTCTTTAATCTTGCATCCATAAATACTAGCTACAAAGAAGGTCTTATAAAAGCTTCTTAGGAACCACAAAGCTTGTGGCCTAAGTGTCAAGTTATAGATTGCTTCCAATGAGACATTTTAAAAGTAAAAAAACTTATAAGTTTTAATTGTCATGTAGCATATCTATAAAAGTTTAAATATATAATTTTCATCTAAGATTCTTCTTTAAAGCTTCTTAAGAAAGATATTATCTTCCCAATATGTTTCTACCTACTCCTACTTACTTTTATTTATTTTTATTTTCTTCAATAATATGGACATCCGCAACAATTACTTTGCTTCAATCGATCTAATTACTTTGCTTCAATCAATCTACTTCTAAGTTTTTTCAGATTTTATAAAAATACTATTAATACTTATTATAGTTGTTTATTAATTTTTTATTCATAAATATAATAGTAAAGATATCATATGCCAATTATAACTAAGTGAATTATTTTTTAATGCCATTAAAAATATATACATAAAATTAGATTTATTAATCAATTTAATAAATTTTATTTAAAAAAATTTAAATTTTTCAAATAATAATTTTGATGTGGTTGGAATTTGTATAATATTATTTTTATTAGACATGTATAATCTTCTTATTTGATTTGATATGATACTTTGCAATATATTCTTTTACACTCTTAATGTCATCATAGTTCTAAATAAGAATGTAATCATATTATCAAAAGAATTCAATTGTATTAGCTTCTAAAATTAATTTTAATATTATATTTATATTAAATATTTTAGATTGTTGATTTATTTTTAAGTATATATATTTAGGATGTTCCTAATACTACCACAATTTTTGCTATTGAAACCATAATTTTTGCTATTGCCACTACAATCTACTATCCACTCAAGATATTTTTTAAATTTTTTATTCTAATCAAAATATTTTTAATACTTCTAATATGTATATATATATATATATATATATATATGTATAGAACCATAATGAAATGGTTGTAGTGAAAGTAGCAAAAATATTCATAGGATTGTAGTAGCAATAGCAAAAATTGTAGTGGCATTAGTAATATCTTATATATGTGTATATATATATATATATATATATATATATATGATAGTTTTAAATTTAATAATCTTAAACTATTTTTAAAAAGTAGGATTATTTTTTATATTACAATATTATTAATATAAATAAATAAGTATTTTAAATATATTTTTTAATCTTATAAAATTAGCTTGTTGTGTGTTCTATATAAGATAGATATTATTAATATTTCTAAAGATTAATCAAAGAAATTTCAGTTGGTCCAAAAATTGGCAAAGTATTTTTTTTTAATTAGTGATTAATATCAAAAAAAAATTATAAAAATAACATTTGGTGTGGAAAAACTTAAATAATAGAAATTATTAAATTATTCAATTTCTAATTAATTCTTTATTTTTTCACTTTTATCTATATATATATATATATATTTATATATTTATATTTATTTATATATATAATTAAAATAATATAATTAAACAAATAAATAAAACAAATAAATAAAATAGAATTTGAAGAAAACCATTTTAACTTAAATTTATATAAACCTTAACACAAAAATGTGGTAGCAATATAAAAAAATAAAAATAAAAATAATACAAGATTGTGTTATATATGCCTTTTACATTGATTTATTTAAAAGTCAATATAAAGTAATTATTATTTTATAATTACTTAATGATTAAGATAAAAAAAAAAAATTAAGTGATATCACTTTCAATTAAAAGCTTAACAATCTTATAGATAGCATAATACTTAAATAACATTAATTTATTATTTAAAACTTGGAGTATAATATCAAAAGCCTTTTAAGTTATTTAAATAAGAAATAGTGATCAAGTATATGATATTAATAGAATAAAGATAATAATTTGATATTTTAAAAATATAATATTATTATTCCAACTTTATATAAAATCAAACAAAACAACTTACTAAAACCATTTATTGATTACAAACATGACTATATATTCATACCAAGGAAAATATTAATATGTAGAAGCAACAATCATATTAAAATTTTCTTATTAAATAGTACAAGTTCATCCATTTTAAAGACCTTTAGGAAGTAATTATAGAAATGAAAGCTTATTAGAAACTAATAACCATTTTTTATTATTTTAATCTTGTTAATCTATATTCCAAGATTTTAAGACATCATTGATATTTTTTTCAACAAAAAAAAAGGTCAAGACTAAATTTTAAAATAATATATATATATATATATATATATATATATATATTTGATTTTACTTAATAAATAATCTTCCAATAATAAATAATAAATAGTCTTCTAATACTATTATATACAAAATATCATTATATATCTTTTATTCAAGGAGTGTTTACATATCAAGACAATAAGTGAGAGTAATGCAGTTATATATATGCATATATAATATTTATTCAATAATTATTTAAATTTAAATTTTATATAATTATAAATTTAATACATAAATTATTTTTCATACTATTAATTTTATGCTAGTATTCCAATATACATGCAATTTTCAATTCAAGGTGTAATTATGTTTGTTATTTAATGTTTTAAAAATATAATATATAATTTTTTGTTAATAAAAAAAAGTATTAAAATTCAGATTTAAAGAATTTTTTTAAGGAAAAAATCAAATATCATTTGAACCATGTGAATTTGAAGATTTTGAAAATAATCAATATGCCATATATTTTTTATCATAAAATATTCATGAGCTTATATCAGTTATTTGATTCATTTCTAGTATTCTTAAGAACTTTTTAATCTTTCATAATAAGCAAAAATTGATTTTTATTGATTCCCAATCACATCTACACATTTAAAAAACCAAAAAAAAGACATGTGAATTATATTCACTAATTTCTAAAATAAGTCCAATCAAAGTATTGAAACACTTAAACCTTTGTTGATTAAGGCATTCATTTGTTTAGTTATTTACTCAAACATAGAACCACATATGTGTATAGATATGCAATTTAAAGAGTCGGATTCAATCCCATCTATGATTTTTAAAAACAACCACAACCATTACAACTCAAAAACACTAAAAAATATATACACATGCATAAAACATAAAACACTGTACTAATCTCACGAACACATTGTACTGTGAGCACAGTTATGGAACTGAATGAATTGGAACTGAATGAATTGGAACTGGATGAATTGGAACTCAAAATAGCACCAAAATAATGCAGTGAGTGAGTGATTGAGTGAGTGAGTAAGTGAGAGACTGAAGTGTTTTGATTATTTGTTTCGCAGGTCGTGTCGTCTCAGGAACGCCAGTTTTAGGGTTGCAGAACGGTTTGTGTGTTGAGCGCTCCCTCAGATTGGAGGCCAGTGTCGGTAACATTGTTTTTGCTACATTTCGTTTGATGTGAATGCCGCTCTGTCTTTGCAGAATCGATTACGCAGCACTGGCAAACAGTGTCCGATCACGTGGAATTCCGAAATACAAGGTTAGAAATAACGCGCGCTTCTTCGAAGCGCTGCGTGGGACGGAGCACTGCTCCGTTTGCAATGTTCGGGAAAAAACAGATCGGAATTCAGAGTACTGCCGAGATAGGGAAGTATGCTACCGGTTGAATATAAATAAGAACGGGCGATCAACGACGGTTGTTGTCAACACCGCAGCAGACACTGACCGTGGGAGAGATTCGATGCCTTGGAGTGTAAGAGAATTGGAAACGTGTTTGTAGTTGCTGTGTTGGAGTAACGGTGGCTTCTAGTAATGAGAAGACCAATATAAGGGGTTCCAATTTCAATGAGCATAATTCCGACATCATGTGTGTTTTCTGCCACCGATGGTCTGGAGATCTAATTATGAATGTGTGCTCCTACGCCTGAGTGATTTGTTAGAAGACAGAACTCAGCAGTAAGATTTTGAAACACGGGCGTGTCTTCCTTGCGAATCTGGAACCAATGCGTTTCTGTGCCTGTGATGAACAGGGATTTTGATGATCCGAGCAGCACCATCGGAGGAGCATTGCTTGAGGCGTGAGGCATTGACCGGTGGTGCAGGATTCCCTGAACGTGTGCCCTTGCTGCTTGTTGAGTCTGGTTATGCCCGCACTAGCAACCGGAGTGCGCGTAGAAAGTTGAAGAAAGTAATTGACGAATTGAAGGGCAAGGCCGAGAAGACTGTGGAGGAGGTCCAGAACAGCGTTGGATGCGCGGTCAGAGAAGTTAAGCACAAAGTGACCAGCGAGGGAATTCGTGCTTAGCTTCTTTGTACCACAAGTCTACCGGTGCGTAGAGGGAGTTTTTTTAAGACTCTTCGTGTAGTTCATGTGTATACATTGAGAAATTGTGTAAGAAATCCGCGAAATCCAATCCTCTTTGGAAATTGTTCTTGTTGTCTGTGACTTTTGTTAATGAGTTTTGGTGAGGCACTTCGTTGCATTTCCAATTCTTGAGTATGGCATACTACTTGGCAATATTCCTCAGTCCTCTCCTGCCGTTGCCTGCTGACAATCGTTTGAATCTGACAGGAGCTCATTCGAGCACATCACCTGATGACAACCTGATAACTATCGAAAGAAATCAAAAGTTAGAGCCGCCATTATGAAAGGGCTCTTTCACATGCTGACCCCAGAATATGTGCCACACCATCACCCAGATCTCTCCTACTGAGTGAATGCAAAACTTGTACAAGGTGTTTATAAACTGCATCCTTTTGAACAATTCATTGTATGATAAAACCAGTATTTGGTTACCTCAATTAATATCAGCAAGCAGGTAGAAATATAATGGAGGGAAAGAAAAATGAAGACGTAGGACTAGGAAATTAGTGCAGGCAAGCAACTGAACTCGGTTATGTGGTATCTCGAGATAAATCGACTGTTAAATTGTTGAACACGCAAATGCTTGACAGCGAAAAGACACAGAGTCTAACTATATATTGCGAAACGTCGTTTCTAACAAGAACAAACCGAAGGTATGGAAATAATCAGAACAGAAACAATGCAGAATTTCACGATAAACCATATCCAATAATCTGTTCCAGTTTTTGTACTGCTTGAAAATTCGATTTCGTAAAACACGGAGCCGGATGTTTGGTCGTCATGCTTGCCCAACTCCTTCAATTGAATTCCTACCATTACGGCAGATCTTCGTTCATTTTCTACTATATTTGCATTTCCATGTTGCAAACTTTCAAGTTTTCTTTGATTGATGGTGGTTTTACTCTGGTAGTCCGGAACATCTAAACACAATTTTTTCTCCAGGAGTGAAATGAAGCTCAGAAACCTGTTGCGGCGTGAGTTGGAAGGCCAGGCATCAGGCTTGACTATTGCAGCACACTTTTTTCAGATATTTGAAGACAGAAGTGGTAAGTGACATCGTGACCTCAACTAAGTTGTTGAATGAAAGTAAAAAATTAAATCATCTTTACTTCGACTACGTTTTTCTTCCAGCTAACAGTATTAAGTGTGCGGAAACGAAAACTATTCACAGATCTACGTTCTTCAAATATAGTCACAGAGAAATGATGTTTCACGTCTAGCTGTCGGCCAATTCGATAGCGCCCTATAAAACATTAATCATCGGCAAGCTTCTCGTGAATGATCGCAAGAGCAACCTGCCCAATTATATGCACTCTGCTACAGAATCCAAAAAGAAAATGCGAGGAAGGATGACTTTAACATAAGGGAGTTACCTGAGATTTTCCAGAAGTCACACCGTTGACGTGTTCTCTACATACAAGCTATATTTTGAGGCATCAATATTGAAATTGCAGAATTTCAGTTCATAATCAGCGAAGAAGACACGATGATAAATATCCAAAACTGAGTAGTGTCAGAATCCAGGAGACTAATACAATTGATTGTGTTGCAGATTCAATAAAAAAAATATGAAGGGTAACTTATTAAATACTAAACAATTGAATATTGTAATACACAGTTATTACCTTATTGAATTCAAGTCTATTTTGAGGATGGGAAACTGTGACACTTATGAATGGAATAAATATAGTGAGGGTCGACTGTACGCGTCAAAAAGCTAGAGCGATGGTGATCAGCATTCATGGATTCAGAGACTCATAACTGACGGTCATCGTGTTGCAGAAAGTGAGCATAATGAGCAATCCACACTTGTAATATTTTATACGAGGTAGTAAATGCATGCCAGACATGGCATGTTCGAAGGAATCAGAATATAAAACAATTCAACAAGTTGTAAAAAAAGTCGGAAGAGAACCTGACTCTCTCCTTATTCTATGTCACGGAAAGAGGCGTTGACCGTGCAGTTAGAATGTTAGAGCTCTGGACAAACATCACAAATCTGTGAACTTGTAGTAACAGAGATTCGAGATCGACCGAGACGAAGCGACCGATTCTCACTACAGGTGATTCCGAAATTGCTTGGTAATTTTCAATGGCCATTTTTTAACATTGCTCAAACAAATAATCAAATGTTACTTCACACAGCGGAAAAGCTGGACATGCGTCTCATGAACAGTTTACCTTAGGTCCAACAATTCTTTATAAACTTGTCAACGGGTCCAAGTCCTCATGACTCGTTTCTCCAGACACGATTGGGGGAACACTACTCCTGTGCCTTCCAACGAGATTTAGAATTCTATCCCAAGTGATGTCCGTTCGTATGAACTGTCGTAACATGCGTTACGCTTGGTAGGAGTTTTTAGCTTTTTCGTACTTAAGGTCAAGATCTCCAATAAACCAAACCAAAATAATCACAACAAAATAAAATCAAAAGAGAAAGGAAAAGAATTCACATACTAATCTAATATAAGTTGAAGACATCAAACTTCGGAATGCAGATAAATCTTCCCTTTCCGAGGTTAAAAGCTTCACACTATGATCCACGGACATAATCTCTTAGAAGGAAACAAACAGAACCAGAGAAAGCGAAATACGAATGAGCACTCCATTGTTTGAAGTGAAAGTTACTACAAATAAAATAAAGTACACATTGGGAACATTTCATGCAATCGACAATTTCAGTGCTGTAAGACAATTGAGTAACTACAAACGACTTACGTAGTCATTTGAATGAACGACTGCATGCGAAACACTTGCCCATGGTGAGCAGCTCCATAAGTTAGAAGCCAGCTCAGCAACCACGAACTTCGGAAGAGCTTCTGAATTGAAGGATTGTGGTCTCACTGGATGTACGTCGTCAAGCTGCACCAAGCATTTCTAAAACCCTGACCTGATATTGTCATCAAGATGACTTCACCTCTGAAGATGATCATTACAGCATGACGCTCGATGAATTGGCGATCAGGACTCTCGGATAATGACTTCCATGAGATGCCGTGCCTCACCAAAGTGGAGCATCCGCAGACGTCTCGCCGGCAGCACCGAGTATGCTGCTGATCGAGTCCAACTCCGACCTGCGGAAATCAGACATCTCCTGTCCCTGCTCGGTCTCACCCTCCGACATCGGTGAAGAGTGTCCTCGGCGCATGACTCCATGTCCGGCGCCCACTTTCATCCTCCGGATTACGTGACTCAAGCTCCCCCGGCAACATTAGCGTCGCGTCAAACTTTTTCCTACACCACTGATCCATTCCCTCTCAATGATCGCCTGCTACACTTCACATTCACAGACCAATTCACAGACCAATTCACAGACCGTGCACTCGACCTTTGAAAAAAGCTGGCATTGAGACTGAAAGCAAGCATCTCCTTCCACACAAATGTATCGAAGAAACCCTCCGTCGATTGGGATTCCGCCAGGATTGCGCAGGATCGCGCATCCATACTGATCATGACACTGCAGGTTCATGGGAAATTGAAATCCACGCTGCTATCATCAATCACATCAAACTCCAATTGAAACAGGGGCCATCATTCTCCGGTGCTGGGGGCGGAGTCGTCGTCACTCGCCGCGATCGCGATCATGATGCAGAGACGTTTCTTGTCATGAATGCAACCTCCGTATCCGTTGGATCGTGCCATACGGACATCGATGCCTATTATAACGTCCAAAGCCGGGGATACTGCAATCGCCAAGTGGCGCCCCATGGTGCGATACTCGACACGTGACTTGGAGGTTTTATGAAATATTGGCGGGCTGAACGTGGAGGCGTGGGGGGAGCATCCGAGGAGCGCTGGCGTGGCGCTGTTGAAAATGGGCGAGGATGAATAGATGGATGAGCGACTTAACGAGTCGTTTAACAAACGAAGTTCATTCCACCGCTATTTTCTACTCGACTCGGACTCAGGCGCCTGATACCGCTGATGCACCTAATGCCGTGCCGTGAGTCAGGCTCAGGAATAGCTCGCTTGATGGAGTGCCAGCGATGCACCTCCTTTCGTACGGAACCTGGTTGTCATCCACTGACCATCTTCAAATCTACATATTTAGAAGAATCTTAGGGTCTGACAGTTCAGAGCCCCGCAACTTTTCCTCCTCTCGGCAACTTTTTCTCCAATTGTGTTTTGTATGAAATGATGTGGTTTGCTTTAAAGGACATTTCCTTTGATAAAGTGCCTGTCTTATCAGAAAGGTTATTTGTCGCTGCAGAGTAACAGGGATTTGGACAGCTGATGAACAGTATCTTACTTTGTATTTGCTTTGTATGTATTGTTTTCAACATTGTTTTTTTTAGTTTATGCTATCTGTAATTTGGAGTGCCGCTTGTTGATTTTCTCTGTAATTTTGTTTATTTATTTAGTGTACATAAATTTACATATCCAAAATTAAAATTGGTGTCATTGCAAAAAACATCAATTGATTCTTGTGTTTTAAATTTAGAGTGTTTACAACAAATTTTAAGTAAATTAATTGAATAAAAATAAAATTTAAAAAGTATAAACTTTAAACTTCATTGGGATTACGTTCAAAGAAACAAGGATGAAATTCGTTATTGTTGGCAAAAATAAATTGCACGCATTTGTTTAATTAAAAGGCATTATTCTTATACAAAAAGCTAATCAATAAATAAAATAAAATAATGGGGATCACAGTCTTCTGCAAACATCACGCTTCATATTATTTGTAATGGCTGGTGATCCAATCTCATTAGTTGTTAAAAGTCTATGTTTGCAACATCTTCACTAAAAAAAAGTAAAAGGTGAAAACATATCATTTTTTAATGGCATGAATCACCATAATGTTACACAATACATTTTTTTCTATCATATTTTTTTCTACCATTCTTCAATGTTCAAAATAAATTATATTTTATATTCAACTTTATATATTTTACATCACCTTGCAACAACAATAAAATTAGTTTTCTTTTTATACGAACTTATTTATTTACTTACTTTAATTAACTTTCAAGGTATGTCAAACATGTAGAAAACCATGTGCTTATCATATATGTTGCATATTTAGCATAGTGACCTTTAATGAGATGCTCATTTTTTAGCAAATATTATATAGTTATGCAAATGTTTCTAGGGTCTTTAAATCTTGGTGGTGGATATTAAAATTGTCTTTGAAGGTCCACAAAATTTACAATGTAATTATAAGACACAAGCATTTAATATCATCACAGCCTCTGCAACTTGTTGCCAGATGAGGAGCTAACACTGCAAAAATTTATTTGCTCAAAAAACCTTGCTTGTTCTTTTGAAATTTTGCAGAAATATTTTATAAGAAACTTGAACATTTTAAAGAGTAAAAAATAGATCTAAGTATGAAAACAAGAATCTTGAAAGTAGAATGATTAAATTTATTTCACAAGCGAGTTTTAAGTAAAGCCTAAACAAATACATCTTCAACTTTGATCATTTGTTTTTTGAAATACTATTCAATTTTTTATTAGTAACTATCTTTTTTTTTTTTGTCTCTGTACACAATTATCAGAAAATCATACAGGATACTGATTTAATTACATTTTTTTTTGTTCTTTTTTGTTTTTACTTTTACATGAAATTATTTACTTGTATGCTGAGATATTAATGTTTTCCACATAGACACATTATTTGAAATGAATATTGAATAGAATAAGACTCATTTCAATAGACATCGTACATACATTGTATGCTCACACTAAAAGAATTAAACAATCATAACATTTTTTTTATTGAAAAACTCATGTTTACTTAAATTAAAAACAATAAAATATGTTTCAAAAGCAGACGCAAACATTCTACTAACATCAATTATTGATTACTATTATTACGAAATGATATATTAACAAAGTTAATCAAACAGAATCAATGTAATATGTAATCAAGTGAAATTTAATGATAGGGTGTTGAGTTTCCACACATTTCACATCATTTGAACTTCTATCCTATATTACCACTTATTTTTTCCTTTGTTTATTTGTTTAATATTTTATTCACAGATCAACCAACATGCGCATGCACTTACTTATTTAAGTTTTTTCATTTTTTCTTTTGATCAACAATGAATGTCACCCATCACATTACAGCAGGGTACCACAAATAAAAATATAAACCACGTAAAAATACACATGTGAAAATCAGTCTGATATCCCAAATTGCACAAGATCCAGCCACCACTTGGGGGCCCTGCCTGGCCAGAATCTCACACTCACTCGGATTCGGTGGCGATTTAGCCCATGTACTGCACAATCTTGCCACCGTCATCCCTGCCACGTAATCACGACCCCGCACCAGCAGCACGACGCCGACGAAGAGGACGATGATCTGATTTGTCGTAGCACACCTGGAGCGGAGCAAGAGAGGTGGGATAAGGGAGGCCATTGCGCAACATTTCACCGAGCTCTGACATCGGGCAGGGCGGGAAGAACTGCTCAAAATAGGGCAAGGTCTGGCACTATCTGCACGCGGAGACGGAGGGGGGGACGCTATTCGGAGTGTGTTGTAAGGGGGAGTGTTTATCACTAAGAATGGTTGATTATATGATTTGAGGGGTTACAACCAGAATAAATATGCTGATATGATGGTGTGGCAACGCTGGTGATTGGCATGGTGAGAAAATAATATGTGACAATCATGTGAATAATTGGGTAGTGGGTGGTACTGCCAGATTCATTGCAGAAAATTGAAAAAAACGGAACGGAAGGTTCGGAAATTTAATCGCCGGTCAGAGTGGGAACCTCGGTGTCAGTCTTCTGAAGGCAAGGTTCTCTTTGTTGTGAATCACAGTCCGGGTCAGCTCGCTCCGACACCATTTTGAGGATGGAAATGCTCATAAAGTTAATCACGCTGTAATAAACTCGGTGACTTTCCTCAGTGATTCCATTAACGAAGCATATTTCTGTTGTAAGGGGTGGGCAGAGTGGTAGGTCCCAGAGGGCTGGGATGCAGTGGCAGCACGCCATCTAGACTGATGCTGACGAGGCAATAGCACATGAAGCGGAGGAAAAAACTACTGTGGTTTTTCCTCCTGGAGGAGTGTTACTGTGTACGAGGGTTGAGGTCCACAGAAAAGAAGGCGACTGGCAAAATTTGGAATATGCGGTGCCAGAGAGTGATGGAGGAAAGGGTCCTCACAAAGAAGGAAAGGTGCACCCCGACGGCGGGCCCATCGTAGGGGCAGCCCCCACAACCCTTTCAAATGGAAGACCCTACCATTCGCCCGGCGGCAGGGGCTCAAAAGCTAGCATACCAAGTTGGTGATGGTATTACACGCGGAATCCTGTAATCAAGATCCGGGCGATGAAATTGGAGTGATGGGTTTGACTCTGGTAGGGTTTGAGCCACCACGGAGAGAGGAAGGTTCTTGGTGGCGAGTGCCCTCTTCGGGTCACAAGAGACACCGACCAGCAAGACGGCGCTCGAATACTCGCACGCCTGCACACTGTTTCTTCGTCCACGACTCTCGGCCACTGTCTCCCTATATGCTACTTTACGTTATTTGCTACCCGACGGTGTACATCCGGATTTGGACATGGTCGCGACGATACTTGCTCTCAGTTGGGGGTTTATCGTTCGTCTAGAAGATATTCGGGTTTCGGTGTGACGTGGGATGGCGACGGATGCGTGGAGGTGGACGATGGAAGCAACAGTGGCATACAGTACCGACCTAGATGGGAGGGGGGACGCGCGAGAGAGAGAGAGAGAGCGAGAGAGAGAGGGGAGGGGGGCATTGGGTGTCAGAGACAACAGTGGAAATGAATGGGGGAAGTGTCTTGGATGCAAGTTTTCTGTATTATTACTGCTGCAGATGAATTGCTTTTCTCTTGTTGGGGTTGCTGGCAGACTGCTTCCGACGCTCACCGGTCGCTGCAAGGTTAAATGCCCGCAATCCACGCCTTTTTCTTTGCCAAGAATCGGCATCTCGAAGGGGATACCAGCGTCATTACCTCCTCTCATCGCCACCTCTCCTTGAACGGAGAGCAACCATCTTCTGTTTAGTTCGTTTGGTGTGGGTGGTGTGGAGTCTACTTCACTGTTCAAGAGAATGGTTCTTTGAGCTGGAGGGTGTCACTATTGGGAGTCCATTTGTGCGGTGCGTGATTAGGGGTTTGGTTGGCGGAGAGAAGTTGTAGTTTGGTTGTTAGTTGTGGAGGTTGTAGCGTGTGAAAGTGGGGGTGAGGAGAAGCGGGGGTTGTAGTTGAAAGGATTTCGAGGTTGTCTAGTGGAAGCGATGGCGCAGCAGCCGAGTACCACGATGATGATGTCGATGCAGCAGCAGCAGGTGCATGGAGGGGGACACCATCATGGAGGGATGGGGTTTCACCATCCTGGAATGGGTGGGCAGCAGGGGGGTGGAGGAGGGGGGAGTGGCGGAGGTCCTGTCATGGATGAGTTGATGGAGCACATGTTTGGGATGCCAGGTGGAGGAATGTTCGAAATGGCCGGCGGGAGAGTTGGTCCGTGGGATTACAATGTGGGTTCCGGGGCGGGGAAGGGGTTTGGAGTGGGAGGGATGCCATCTGCAGGGGGGTTGAGCAAGAAGGGGAATGAGGAGGTTGATTATGGCTTGTCAGAAGTGCACATCCGCCATCATCATCAGCAACAGGGTGCGGGAGCTAGAGGGGAGAGTGGGTCGGGTGGCATGCCAATGGTGAGAGAGGCTCGCAATGGAGCCCCGGATACACTGACGCGATCAGTGTCTCTCGGAAGCAGCGCTAGCGAAGAATCTGGCCCGCAGCAGGGCAAGGGGGACCAGTTGATGGGTTCCGTGGTCGCTCCGTCTAAGCATCTTCAGCAGCCGTATGGTGGTGTGCCAACACTTCCAATGAACTTCGCTCCAGCTAAGGCAGAAAATGTGATGCTGGTGGGTGAGATGGACTCACACAACGTACACGGAAAACGTTTTCGAGAAGATGAAGATGGTCGGCCCAGACCCACTGTACGCTCTCAAACATCTTCCTTACCAATATTGCTAACGTCGCGAAACATGTCTTGGCATGGAGTTGCTTGTTCTTGGCTTGACGCCATGATTTCTGACCGTCAGACTTGTGTGAAGGTTTAACATGTCTGTATGGTGGCGATGATTTTGTTTCCGTAGAGATTGTGATAAGAGCGTATCCATTGAACTTCAGATGTTTGAACCGAATCTAGTGGCAACCCATCTTATCGTTTTTGTCTACGGTTGGGGTTTGTGTTACACAATAGAGAAGTTGAGTTTTAGCTTTGAATTAACTCTGCATCTTTGAGAGGATCATGTAGATACAGAATGCGAGGCTTTGGAAACTGTGCTGCTGATCGTTCAGTCTATCAAAGCTATTTTTGTAGTAGCTTTGAATGGTGAGTCTACACTGTGCGTGAGTCGTTTCTGATCACTCTGTCTGAGTAGACCTCCATGTATGCCGATTCCTTCATCATTATTCCTAGAGTAGCTCAGCATTGTAGAACATGGTTCACTTGAACAAGTAGAAATTCGTATGCGATCGCTACAGTATCTTGCAGAGGTCACTATTCGCTATTTGAGATCTACTGTTTTTTTCTTTCCATGTCAAAGTCTTTGTTACCTGTCATTGTTTTGTCACCTACTTTGTACAGTTACTATTTTTGTATCAGGAAACTACTTGGTGATGTTGAGTTAGTTTTCCACATCATCTGAAGCTGTAGCGCGACATTGACTGTCCTGTTAATGTCACAACGTGGCACAGTACGTGCAGCCTTTAGCCAAGTTGGCTGTTGCAGTACAAAGAAAAAAACCCAGTTGGTAGCCTGTAGAGTTGCAAGTGGCACTTTTGTGTATGCAGTTCCAGATGTTCTCGACCCTTTGTCTGGCTTCACATTGGTACCTGTAGTCTCGAATCTGTTATACACATCGTGAAGCAGAGCCCTTTGCTGGCACATTCTTTCTGAGTTCATGGTGGTTCGTCTTGTGTGTATTACGGGCCCTCTGCATATTGTTTTATTCTAGGAACCTGTTTCGGATTTTGGCGGATGTTGGTACGCATTTTCTTAACACCCTAGATTGATCTGTTATGCATTTTGTTTATTTTGCTGTATTGATGGAAGTTTCTCGCTTTGCAGGGAGTCATGCCACCTGGAGGTTGTCAAGGGTCTGGGTATGCCAACCCAGGAGTTCCGACAGGACAGTCGCTCCCTGGTATGGGGGCTAGACCACGTGTGCGAGCACGTCGTGGTCAAGCTACTGATCCTCACAGCATTGCTGAACGGGTATGAATAGTTCTTGGTTGTTGGTCCTCTCTGATTTGTTTGGGCAGTGGCAAATGTATAGTTTCATTAGCGGGAGGCCTCTTATGGTAATTCTACATTTTGAAAACTTGGAAAAGCTTCGTTGGAGGATGGAATTTATATGACGATTATGAGAGGCAGCGTGAATACCTTTGATCTGAAAAGAACTCTTTAAAAGCATCGTGTTCTTATCTTATGTGATCCATTCTTCATGATCCATGTTGTGGTACTTTGGCGGGCATTGCTGTGTTTTGATTTTGCTCTTCGTTGGTGTTAATTGTAGCTTCGCAGAGAGCGAATCGCTGAGCGCATGAAAGCCTTGCAAGAACTCGTTCCCAACTCGAATAAGGTTCGATATAGTTTGAACCTGATCTCTTATTTTTAGAGCTCCAAGTGAGTTGAATTTGTGTTCTTGATGAGTTCTTTACATTACGGATGATGCAGACAGGTGCACCTGTCACGTGTGACTGAAACATTCGTGTATTTTTTTCATCTACTTTTACTTGGGCTTATTTAAAAAGTCTAATTAGAAGAAATGATCCAATCCTCTTACTGCTTGTTGTGAATACAGACGGATAAGGCGTCGATGCTGGATGAAATCATCGACTACGTCAAGTTCCTGCAACTCCAAGTAAAGGTGAGAGTTACAATCATATCCGGTCAAGACTCGCGTGGTTTGCCGGTTTGACCTGTTGCTGTTTCATACGATAAGTTTCTCAGAATCACTTTATGCTTAAGTGTTTAACTTCTAATCTGTTTGTCTAAAACTGGAATTTAATTTTGTTGGATGGTGGTTTTGGCAGGTTCTAAGTATGAGTCGACTAGGAGGTGCTGGTGCACTTGTTAATAGTGATCCGCCCGCTGAGGTACGCGGTTTGCAAAAGAGGTTTTCTGTCCCATTCAAGTGCTCCTAGTATAATTTTCTGTCTAGCCAATCCTTCGTTAGTTTTAGTTCAGGTCTCTTTGCGTTGTCCCTGATCGTGTAGGATGTAACCCATGCCTTGGCTGGAATTGCAGGGTGGAAACAATTTCGCCGCATCAGCTGGGTCTTCGGGGGTTTCTAACCCTGCTCAAGATGGGTTAGCTTTGACAGAAAAGCAAGTGACACGCATGATGGAGGATGATATGGGTTCTGCTATGCAATACCTGCAGAGCAAGGGACTGTGTCTTATGCCCATCTCCCTTGCAACTGCTATATCAACAACAAACAAGGGCCCGGCACAAGCCAATGCTAATACAGGGGACCGACAGGGATCAGCAGCAGCATCAAACATTGGCAAGTCCACAGCTGGTCCCAGCTTAGCTGGAGGTTCCAAGGAGGACGGTTCAGAGGCTGGGAGAGTGACTGAATCTACTACTCAAGACACCTAGGAGCTCATGCCAGGATCTGCAGCTGGTGTGACAGCATATAGCTATTGCTATGTATCATCTGTGCAGGATTCAGTAGTTTCCGACTTGATTAGTGTTGTTTTTGAGCGACCTGAAGCTACTGAGGTTGGAGATTTCCCGGTTGTAGCACCTGGCATGAAGCAGTTACTCTATGTGGAGGTGCTCTTCTTGCTCGCCTCCCTCAGCAATGGAGCTTGTAGTGACAGGCAAGTAGACCTACTCCTCAAGTATCATGCAAGGTTACAATTGTGGCATTTAGTGAATTTCATGTTAGTGCCTTCAAACATCAGAGCACCATGTGGAAACAAAATTCATGGTTTTGTTTGAAGTGGTGGTCCATGTCTTATATATTGTTTTCGGAAATGTTGCAAACTTGTCTGCTCTCTTTTCTTAGAAGCCTTAATATCAAACTTTTAATCAAGTCTGTGATGCAATTCTATGGGTTTGTACCCGAAAAGTTGACCATCGTACGACACACGTGCCCTGCTACTGCTGGGGTATGTGCGAATAATCCAATTTTAAAGCCTACTTTCCGTCTAAGTACTTAAGTTTGGATGTGCAGGCAAGGGACGCTCGGGTGCATTGTCATGTGTCGGCTCTGCAATGCACGTACTGCATTCGTTTAGGCATAGTCGTTGTATCCTGAAGTAGAGACTGGGAAGCTTTATGAGCTCCTGCTTTATTGAAGTGGACCCTTTGTATCTAATCATAGTGGATAGTCCTCTAAAGTCTCGTCAGAGTCTTTGATAATTTCACTTAATCAACCTAAGTGAAACTTTTCGTCCTAGGTGAAAACAAATTTTGAAGTTTGTAAAGTCATTCAAGTTAAGTAGAAGCACTCTTTAGCTCAACACAATTAGATCTCTTTTTCTTTCTTTCTTTCTCTCTTTTTCCTTTTTTTTTCTTCTTCCTCTGTTTTTTTTTTTTCTTCTTCTTCTTCTTCTTTTAATTTTTTTTTTTGTTTGGTTATTTTTATGACATTTCTTTCTTTAAATGTCTTTCTTGTTGGAAATTGTTGAAACTCACACATCATAGCAGATATGTTTGGTTAGGAGTTGTTTGGCAAACGTAAGAAACTGACACTGTGAATATCATTTGCATGTTGAAGATGGGTGTGTTGCTCTGTTCATGAAATAGTATTTTCAGAAACGTTTTACTACTGAGAAAACCTTGAAAAGGAGTCTCTGGGGTTTGTCTACAAAATAACCTGCGTTGAGTGGGCAAACCGCAAGTTATGGCATGGATCATGCCTGTCTGTACGATAATTTACTTTGTCAGCCTTTGCTGTGTGCCATGAGCATCCGTGCATTTCTAGCAAGTCGGTACCAAACAGAATCACATGATGGTGCAGCATTTGCTGCACCATCATGTAAAGTTGTCATGGACCAACTCAAATCAGGGTTGGAGTCGGTAGAATTTGGATCTTTAGTCTCTGTATGTAAAATGTCAAAGTGCTACACATTCTACTACTTGATTCTAGCCAAGCAACTTAGAACAAGCTAATCACTGCCTACAACTTCATCACATCGGCCCTGCTAGTTGTGTTAGACTGATCCACATCAGGAGCTCACCAGCTCAAACGAATGTATCTGATGGTATAACGAAATTTGTGACAAAGTTATTGTGACATGTAAGAAAATCAAAGAAAGTCTAATGTCTCAGTAGCGTTTTTCCTTTTCCTTTTCTTTTACTTGAGTTACGCCGGAATGAAAAGCTTTACTAAGAATCTAAATCTTGTAGAAAACCTTAATCATTAATTCATTATTTGCTGAATGGTAGAGGAGACACAACTTCACCAAACTCGTTACTTTAATTTCCAAAACATGTAACTGATTCAAGTCTTATGAAATGAATCCAAAGAGATCGACTCGCAGATTTTTCACATAAAGAATCATGTGTTTGTTTATCAGAAAAGGGTTTTACTGCCTCATCCATGCACACAGGTTCACATCTTATGATTTCCTGTAGGCCAAGGAGATTTCCTGGTTAACAATTGCAGCTTAACGTTGAATACCCTATCCATGCTGACCACTTCTTACAGAAAATTTCGAAACTTCAATCCTCGTCGAAAACCTCACGGATTTGTGATTAGGCTATAACTCAACATCTTGATAGATTCTAAGTATACACAATATCAATTCCTCGAACCCGAAGATGGGGTTTGAAGATTCTAGCGATGAAACTTAAAACCTAAAAAAAAGGTAATGGCATCTTCAAACTGGTTGTGTGCAGAGCACATTGTCTAGGTCGATGCACAAATCCAACTTGGTACAGTTGTAAGAACAATATACAAATTGTTACCATCTTAGAAATGACTTGCTCACATGAAGCGAACTTGTAGCTTTGCTGATGGGCCCTCACTGGCCGCTTCTGAATCGTATCTTTTTGTTTTTCAAATCCCGAGATCTCAGTTTCGGATGGAGACTGTTCATTTTGGAGCATGCACGAATAGCTCCTCGACCTGCTATGTTAGCATCCGAGGTCTCGGAAGCAGATTCAGAACAGTGGTTGCTTGTGTGTAGATTATCTAGAAATCTTGCTTTCTCCAGAATGATCTTATAATAGGTTGGGTTATTGTTGTCAACACTGTTCACCATGCCCTGCGAACCATGAGCGGCATTCGACTAGCACACCATTCTTGACACGACGGCTTCAAGGAATTATCATTTCTTTCTGCGCCAGTGCAGTCCAGAGTAAGCTAATCGTCACCGACGATTCTAAATTTGCAGCTGCAGAGTGCCGCCCGAAGCAGCGCAACTTGTTCGAGTTTTCTGTGGTGCATAAATCTTGGAGCCAGTGTGGTCTATTGCATCGTTGGACAAGCAATTCCAGAAATGGCAACACAGTGGAATAATCTATTATTGCAAAAGTTAACTCCGGCTTCTCAGTTTCGCAAGGAGATGAATTTGCGGATAGACCCCGAGGTGGAGATTATGAGGTATAATCAGTACCCGCTTCTATCTTTTTTTGTACATGTAATCCTTACCTAGCTTATGTAACTTGAGTATAGTTAATTGGTGATTCGTCAGTGAGGAATGGCTCGTATTTTCATACTATGAATTCGATAAATCTGTCCATGAGAGGTCAAAACTAAACTTGTATCATGTTCTTCTATCACAGACTTCCAGGTTCCACTTGTGTAGTGAAGAGGTCCTCGAACCTTGTGGACCAATTTGAAGCATTCAATGAGCACACAACCGCGTCCGCGAACTTATGAATTAGATTACAAGCTTATCCGAAGCAATGGTTTCATGGTGCATGGTCAGATCCTGACTTGGAAGAAATCTATGAAAACTGCGTTGGAAACAAAACCGAGAACGGTCTATGCTGAGCAGGAATTTGTATTTCTTTCTTCAAAATGAGAAGTGTAGATCATTTGCAACTGATGTACCCGCTGCGCAGACACAGTTTTCAGAGCGATGGTGGTGTAGTTCCTTCTTCATTGCATCGATTGATAATGTAGGTCCTGAAATGAACTTTATCTTCAATGACATCGAGTATGACAACTCCCAATGATATCCTGTTCTGGTGACGTCCTGTTCACAAAAGAATTACAGTTTGTTGGCACGGAAATGACTAACCCGAAACCAATCACCGTGCCGCAGCAGATGATCAATGCAGACGTAACGTTCGACCATCATCGATGACCGCAAAGCTCCCCTCGAAATAAATAATATAACTTTCCGCAAAATTAGCAGCGGGGACAGTGGATGTCCAGGCAGAACACCAGTATCAGAAGGATGGGGTGATTGTTCGTGCTTGCAAATAGTGTAGTTAGTGCGATTTTAGACACGACAAAAGCGGCAGTTAACGAGAGAATCGTAGTCTGCGCACGATGACTCGTACTGTCGCCGTGGAATCTCGAATCATGACCAAGGAC
Organism: Physcomitrellopsis africana; assembly: GCA_036785485.1. Classification (NCBI taxonomy): domain Eukaryota; kingdom Viridiplantae; phylum Streptophyta; class Bryopsida; order Funariales; family Funariaceae; genus Physcomitrellopsis; species Physcomitrellopsis africana. Next base: position 425,779 of record JAWRVF010000065.1, on the reverse strand, counting down.
TTTACCGCAGAGGGGTAATAGACTCTGAGGGGGAGTTTACTTGCGCAAACGCGGGGAACTAATTAACGTCTGGCACCAGCAACAGCAGCGCGAAAAGCATCTCAGGCAATCTCCGCTTGGTGATGCCTGTCCATGACAACCTCTGTGCTGTCGAGTTGCAGTGGCTAATGCGAATTGGGTGTTGTTTCTGCAACACTCATGCGCTGCCAAAGTCATTCAAAGAGGGTGTACAGCCTTTACAGCCGCTTATGGTCTGGAGAAGTCATCTTCGGCGCTATGATTCAGAGGTCTGCATTGAAAACTGCATGTAGAAGCACGTTGGTATAAGATACGAACTGTTGTGTATGAGTTGCCCAAAACATATACGTGTAAATATCTCGGAGATACCATCGCCTCAATCAGATTGGCACACATGGTAATGAACAAGCCAGATCGTTGGATTAGTGAACCTTGCAAGATGGTGAGGAGTGTGTCTGAATTCATGAAGTTGTGGTTCGCAATGTGCACACACAATACCATTAACGACTGCTTTTGTATCAAAACTTTCATGTAACATTAGGGCGATTTGCTCCTCTACGATCTGATTGAAGCCGTAATCGAGCTTCATCACCAAGACGGGAAGAGACTCTCTCACCTAATTGCTGTGAGCAGGGTCCGAACCGACAGCAAATCACGTTGCAACTCCACTATCTTACGATTGTCACCAACAGAGATATGGGAGCCAATCAGGAGAAAATACCCTTATCAGACCGCAATTACTGAGCAACAACACATAATAATAATCGGCATCACCACAAGTGAATCCCCCCTTGCACCCTCTTTTCGATGCACCTGTAAAAGCCCATTCACTGACGTCACAGCCCGATCACCCAATGCTGTCATCATCCTACAATCCTTGTCCAATCCCAAAGATCTTGACAACGAGCTGCGGCAGCCGCGATTGTGGGACTCACATGGAACACAACAGAACGGAGCTCAAAACTTAAACCCACGACTCGGGCCAGATGTGCTACATATTCCAGCTTCGCATCTCCAACTCAGAATAAACGAGTCTCATTCAATGGGTGGCGATTCAATCATCGAACAGTAATGCGTTCACGACTGCAGCCGCCCGCATTCGTTCAGGTTCTTATCAGTAACCAGGGGTATCGTTAAAAGCGTGATTCCGTCTGACTTCAAAAAATGCGACGCCGGAGGCTCTCCCAGCCTGCCTCCTCTTATTCCCGCACCCTACGCGATGAGCTAGACGTGGCGATGGAATAGTAACAACGATGGGAGATCCAGGCGGCTGAGGAGAGACACTCCAAGTGGAATCAGCTGGGGTATGTGGTCTGGACCGTCCATGTGGCAAACAAGAGAATCGGCAGGATTGTCTCGACAAGCGGGATTTGCTTGTGTCGATGAGCTGGGGGAGCCGCTTTGAAGGAAGAGTCCGCTCTGCATTAAAGAGGGGAATGCGCGCAGGGGCGCGACTGACGTGAGGTGGCCGATCGCGCAGCGCGGGGAGGCGGGGTAGTTGGGCCCTACCAGCAATGCAGGAAATGGCGGGGTATGGAATCGGGGAATCCAGTGCGTCATAGCCTCCGCGATGGATTCATTGCGTCGGACCGTGTTGGATTGTGCGCGATTCGCCGGCTGCTTGCCTGCCTTCCTTCCTTCCTTCCTTCGTCTCCATCGTTCAAGTCTTCGGCTGCTGCTGGATGGAAGCTGGCGCACGAACGAACGCGCGGACGGACGGACAGATAACTATCTGTGGGCTCGTTGAGATTCCATCGGAGGATGAACGAGGATGATACTTGATTTCTGGATGGATGTATATGAATGTTGTGAACTCCATGTGGTGTACATCCAGCTTTGAATGGTTATGATAATAATGAGAATAGAGAGGTATGGTTTCAGGATCTTGTGTGTGTTGGTTCGGGGGAAGTGAGGCTGGAGAATTTTCGCATGAACTAAATCTTATTATATGTATTTTAATGTGTTATATATATATATATTCACATTCAAACAGGTTTCGGTATTGAAGATATTTTGACATAAAGGTTTGGTTTTTCATTACCGATTCAAAATTAATATGTTGTTTTGAAAAGATTTTGATTGTACAACTAAATATGAACAATGATTGTCCTATGTGTGTGATTGGCTTCTTATGATAGTTTTCTTAAAACATACATGTCAATATGTAGTTTTAGGAGAATCATTGCATCTCGTTGAAGTTAATAGCATTGGCCATTTTAGCTTCATGTGTCATGATGTCATAATCTTTACAGATAATTGAAATAAAATTATGTTTTTACTTCCAATTTTATTATATATGTTTGTGAATATATATATATACACATACACACACACAAGAGTTTGAAAATTATTTTGAAAAGTGATTTGGTAATTTATTACCTTTTTAAAAAATTGCATTGGATAAATAAGCTTTTTTTCAGTAAATCTTATATATATATAACCTTAAGCAAAAATATATTAATGATTTTAGTAGGAAACATAATTGCCTGTATATTATTGGACTTCTTATTCAAATTTTGAATTACTGTGTGTTTGTTATCATTTGTTTGACAGTTACTAAGTATTTTATAAGAAATTTTGATTAAAAGAATTATAAATAATCTATATGTTTTGTACTTATAAGTAAATAAAATATACAAAATATATACAAATATAAATTGTTATATTTAAGTAACTTTCTACTTAAGTATTAGAATATAAAAAATGTGAGAAATTCATTTCAATCATAAAATTTATTATAATTATGTATCAGCTATAGAACTAACATAGAAATATCACAAATTTTATGTGTATATATGTGTATAAATATATATATATATATATATATATAGCAATCTTTGTTTTTGTTAACTTCTAATTTGACTAAATTCATAAACCTTACAAAATTAATTGACGAATTTGATGTAAATATATTTAATTTGTGAGATAATTTAAATATTTTAAAAATTCCAATCAATAGAGTAATAATATTTTTAAAAAATATATAAAAACATATTATACATTACATGTAATCTATATAATATTTAATAAACAAATAATTAAGGGTTATTATTAATTAACTGAATTTTAAAGTATTTTATACAAATTGTTTTAGTACATACAATATTGTTAGAAAAATTACTCTTATGCAAAGAAACAATTTTCTTTAATAAAAACCTAAAGTATAACATTAATAATATTATTATTTTCATCTGTTCAATAAAATCTTAATAAATAAATCGATAACAAAAGTATGACATTCAGATTTATATTCATTGTTATTTGTAAAATATGTATTTTTCTTTTCTCATATAACCATGAAGATTCTAAAACAATGTTTTGTAAAAAGATAATTATATATTCTAATATGTCTTAAATACATAACTCTTTGGAAAAAAATTGACATCCTCAATAAACAAATAAAAATTATTCTTTTTGTATAATATTCTATTCTTAAATATATAAAACTAAATTTAGATACAACTAATTTTAGATTGTATAATAAAGTTTAAATATCACTTAAATAAATTACATTGCATTTATATTATCTTTAAAACATTGTAAGTTTACACATGAAATTTATTTTCTATTTTCAGTTAATTAATGAACCTTTTAGAAAAAAAAAATTTTTCTTTTATAAACAGTTTATGAAGTAAAAGATAATATTTTAAAATAATACTTTGTATAGGGCTTTGTAAGATAAATAACACAAACGTTATAATTTTTAAGATATATAAATGATTACATACATTCAAAATTTGTAGAATAGACAATTGAGTGTATAATATCATCTTAAATCTAGTTGTATATGAATTATACATAAGTCTTTTATTAAATCTTTTGAGGATTTTAATAGTTCTAAAAATATTTATAGGACCTAATAAAACAATCTCATCTAAAAATGATTATTTTATTATTTTATTTTAATAAAAATTAACTTATATTAATACTTTTTAATCTCTTTATTTTAGTGAGAATTAACTTATATAAATATTTATTTAATATAAAAAAACTAGTTTATTCCATTATATTTAATTATTCATTATTTATTATATTTTATAAGTATTAAGAAATTTATTTAATTTTTTACTAAGTTTTCAGATGTATTTTTGTAGAAGTTTCAATAAGTTGGTAAATAATTGTTTCTCTCTATTTTGTATTTTAATTTACATCAAAATAAAATATATACTAGTATTGACTAAATTCAATAATGCTTGTTTTAAATAAACTAATATATTAAATAAAATTATATTCAATTACAATTTAGAACAATTTTTATTAATTCGGCCTTAGTACTAATACTCTATCCATTTTAGTATAAAAAACTATTCTTTCTTATTCAAATTAGATTTATAAATTTTCATCGGTTGATACTATTCTAAGAACTAAATAAGAAGATATATATACATATATATACTAGAAAATCAACAAAATAATTGACGTTTGAGTTTGGAAAAGTTTGTATTCTAAAATTTTATTCATAGATTTTTAAAAATAAATATACACTGTTAGGGTGTCTTTATAAAAGGTTGGTATAAAATAGTATCAAATTAGTGCATAAGAATTACAAACTATCATCTTAAATAACAAAATGATTTAGACAAGTTTCAAAATTAGAAATTCAATAGTGAATTTTCAAATGTACCACATATGTAGCCTACATTAATCCAATTTTATGAAATGATTAACAAAACAAATGTATTCTCTACTAGTGTCTTTGTTAAGATAATCTGAACTTTTTTTTAAGTATCATTAATGCAATAAATGCTTAAAAGATCCTTATAAATTTAAAAAAAAAAAAAAAAAAAAAAAAAAAGAACTCTACAGCTTGTTTAGTTGAAAGTATTATATTAAAATATTAATATAAATATTACAAGACTACAGCTTTACATCATAGTAAATATCAATACAATACTAAACATTTTGAATCCAATTTGTGGTACAAAATATTTTAATTCTTTTAAATAAATTTTCTAAATTTATTACTCAAATATTCTAAGAGATAAAAACATCATTACGACTGAATTAAGATTATACAAAAATATCCACAATAGCAGTATTAATTATAAGAAATTTTATAACAAAGTATAAACAATTATCAAAAATTAAATAAGGGTAAAACCACTTGAATGCAAACTTTACTGCACATAATAGAAGATTAAGTCAACTTAGTATCCAACAAATTATACAAAGACAAATTTTTTGTCTTTGTTAAGGAATAAAAAATCAAAACTTTAGGATTAAATAATTATATATATATATATATATATATATGTAGAAAGTTACATCAAATCCACAAAATAAGTTCTGTAATCAATTAAGGAAAAATAAATTTAATCTGAAATTAAAGTATATTTTGTATAGAAATATTCATGAAGGTATAAAATTATAATAGTCCAAGAATTTGAATAGTTAAACCATCAATATCAAAGGACATGGGAGATACACATTTTTTAATAATATAATGTAATGCAATCAATCCTTTATCTAAAATTTTGTAAGTATTATGAGTATTTACATGTTTGACTTAAAAAATAATTAAAATAAAACTAAATTAGATATAAAAATATGATACACTTTTTTGTAGAAATAATAATAAATATGTAGATGTATTCATTATGGTACTATACAGTTAGACCATTAATTTTACATTTTGCACAATCTATGATTTTGCACAATCTATTAATTTAATAATAACAAATTTCTAGCAAGTTATTATTATTGCTTACTATAAAACACTAAGGTATAATTTTCCAATTTACAAGAACTCCAAACTAACTCCTTACATGTTTTTTAAATTTCTGAAGGTGGACAGTTTAATAAAAAAATTCATCCAAAATATCACCTTATTTACTTAATTTTAAATAAAGCAAAAAGAATTTATTTCATTTATGGATAAAACATAATAATAATAATAATAACTTAGATAATTAAATAGTGTGGTTAGTGAAGAGTGTTACTATCTGCAAAACAAAATAACAAACAACTTGTATAACTTTAATTTAATATCTATATTATAAATAATTCTAATCAAAGATATGTAATTAAACTGGGATTAAGATGTGTAACAATTGTCTATTATTTCTTATTTATACATATATTACTCAAATGATTAAAAAAACGTTTTATTTAATTTAAAGATAATAAATACAAATTTATGTTGAATCCAAATAAAATAAAATAAAACTAGTGTATAAATATATATATATATATATATATATATTTATATATATATAATCTTGATCTTTTATTTAAAAAAATAAAAATTGACATTAAAATTTTATATATTTTTTTAATATTAGTGAATCTATTATAAAACTGATTTATTTTAGTACCAATAAATAATACTTTTTTTTTTATAATATCATAATATTAAAAAAAGTTAAAACTATTTTTAATATTTTTTAATAATTATTTTTTAAAAGATATGTAAGGGTTATTTATAACTGAACTTTAAAATATTTACAAAAATATGGAGATTTGTTTAAAGGTTTTTTAAGAACTATAAATATATTTATAAATATTATTAAATTTTACTTTACTTCCTCTAAATTAATTTTATAATTTTTTTTTCTTACATGTAATTTAAATTTATAATTAAGATTATTTATTCAATTTCTAATTTTAGTTATTTAACAAAATTTAACTAATACAAAATTTTTAATCAAAAAAGTAATTTAAAAGTAATTTAAAAGTTAATGTAAAGTGAAGAAAAAATATATATATATTTAAATAAAGATTACAACATATGTAAATTGTAAAATATTTATGTTGTATCACATTATTTGTAGAATTGATAAAGCATTGCTAAAAATTTGGTTTTGCAATCTATATTTATTGGATTTATTTTTCAAATAGAGTTTTTGTTGTATGGAGGAATATCTATGTCAGAAGCGTGATCTGGAAAGGATTAGTAGAATATGGTGAAATTACATGATTATCCATTAAGAAGAAGTTGACAAAACACCTTGAACATGAGACTATGCTCCTCAAGAGATGGGACAAATTATGGATGGCAAAACAACTACTTAGTATTAGAATGGATAAGGTAATTAAATGGTATTTTAGAATACTACAAAGTGATTTGATAATACACAAAAGTATAAATATATAGCTAATAATAGCAATTACTCCACTAAAAATTCTTATTCCACCTATTTGGTATTAGGAGCTAAGTTGTTATTTTTGTATTATGCTCTATTTTATCATTATATTGGATATATCTTGTTTTTGTATCAAAAAAAAAAGAAAAGAAAAAAGAAAAAAAACCTAATTTAAATCTACATAAGTATACAATATCTTACACAATCCAATATTAAATCTCATATATAATAATAATTTATATTTACATATTTTATAACACAAGATTTTTAAATATTTTGATTTTTAAGCTACACATATAAGATGACTATACATTTGAATAATAACTTTTATAATTTACTAGGATTCTAATAAAAATATTCAAAGGATTTTTTTAATTATATATATATATATATATATATATATATATATTTTATGATAACTAAATCATTTAATACTTGAAATTTATTATGTATATTTGTTTTCAATGCTAATTTTATAAATTAATTTTTTTATTATAATATTATATTTCTATTAAATTAACTACATTCAAATTGCTATATTGTTGTATATATTATTGCTAGGTTATTGTACTGTTTACAAAATGTCTTCTTACAAAGTCTTTTGTATGATTAAACTTTATATATATACATATATATATAGATGTTGTTGTGGTTTTTTTTTTTTTTTTTTTTTTTTTGTGTTTTTATTAACAGTCTATATAAGTATAAAGTTAGTTAGTTTAGAAGCATTAATAAATTTTAGATCATTTATTTAAAGACTTCCTTCATTTGTGTCTATATTTGTATTAGAATGTATCATCCCACCTGGCATATTAAAAGAGTGACCTTTTCCAAAAACGAGGATGAATGCACCAGTTAACGACCTTGACTCTACATCCAGATTACATCCAAGCCAAGCTTCCCACGTCAGCCAATCGGATTGGCGAACCGGAAACCCTAACCCTAACGGTGATGGCGTGCTGGCGAGCAAGGGGGGTTTTCAGCGAGCGAGGGTGCTGAGCTGTCTTGGAATGCTGCCATTGGCCGGGGTGATGTGGGTCTCTCTCTCTAGGCTTTTTTCTCTCTCTCTTGTTCCGTCATGATTGTGATAATGGCGGGAGAGCACGTCAGCTGGGCTATGGGAACCCCTCCCCAACCGAGGCGAGCCCCCCTCATAAATGACTCACATGCAGACAAATCCAGCATGGAGGGCTCTGTTTGAAAATACCGGCGTTCCCTCCCCCGTTCCCCGATCCAGGACAGACATCCAGTTAGGGGGCAGGGCAGTGTATGCTCGCACTGCCACTCCGATGAATGGATGAGCCTCGATGGATGACTCTCTGCCTCGAATGCTCCGACTCCGTGGCCTTACATCCCGCTTTCATCTCTCTCTTACCATTCTTTTTACCTTCTTTTTAGATTAGCTTTTCTTCTCTCTTTCTCCTTTGATTTCTCTTCCCTCGCCCGCCCTTATTAATATCCCCTTTTTTCTCTGGTGATAAGACATGCGAATGTCCGTCTGTGGATGTTATAATTTCTAAACCCATGTTTTTCTTTTCCAAAATATGTATTGACTAGGACCTTAGAAACAATTAAACTCGTCTAAACAACAATTGCAAGGATTTGAGATTTGGTTACTATTTATGTAAATAGTTCTACAGATGAATAGTAATTCATATTTTAAAATGCAGATTGGTCAAATGTCTCCTGAATAGGTGGTGTTAAAATTGAAAAGTTTAAAAGGTGTATAACCTTTAAGGAAATGCCATCTATCCATTTGCCACACTGCTTCCTAAATTTAGTTGAGTTTATCATGCATACCATCTTTTGGAAGGACCTGCTCTAAAACTCTGCCCTAAAAAAGCTGCCCTTGACCCATATTGAATATATAGCCCACACCTGGTCTTGTCATGTTGCTTGAATCCTTGTTAACATGCAATTGGAATTTGTTCCCCTGGGGCTTGAACTGATTCCCATGCCCTCCACACACAAACTGTGGCATAAGGTGGCCAATTTCATAAATGAGTTCTTGTGTGTTGTGGACCAACATCTCTCTCATGTTTTTCTAATGGAAATTTAATGATCCCATTCTTTGGAGAGTGATATGAAACCCCACATTCAATCCATAGAAAAGAAACCTTTCTCACATGCTAATGATGTGAATGAGCTTTTGGAAGAAGGGGCAACCCCAAGACAATACAAAACTTGTGAAAGCTATGCTGCCAAATGTATTGTAATAATAATCATAATAGCAATAACAACTCATTTAAAATAACAAGTACCACATGATCCATTTATTTATTTGTTTTTGTTTAGGCAATGAGCATTTTTTATGATTCAATCATCATGAATTCATTCCTACAACTAGAAGCTAATCACCATAGTTTAGGTAGATGTGTACATGCTGAAAGTAGTACATTTGCAGGCAATATGCCATTTATGACAAGCCTCTTTTCAGAAAGTTAATTGCAACATCATAATAATGAACTGTGATTCATATATCCAACTTGTCTTTTCATGTATCCAAATATGAATCCTGAATGCATTATATCAGGTGTAAATATCTTAAGTGATTATTCCATGTTCCAAATTATGCCTTGAATATGATACTAATATGCTACCATGAAAAGCTGTACTAAGTAAACAAATATTAATTTAAATACAATTTAATGGATTTAAGGAATGAAATTGTGCCAGAGTAGAATTCAGCCACAAATAATATATATGTATATGTGTTTACATGTTGACCAAAAATTAATCCAAGTATTTTATTGAAGATATTCATAGAAAATTTATCTACTCAGTAAAAATAAATAAAAAGTAGAAAATATCTAAATAATCTCATGCTTGTATTCATAAATCCACAAGTAAATTGCAAGCAACACTGCATTTAACACACATACAAATGTACAACCTCTATCACAACATTCCATCAACAATCATGAATTATTAAATTAAAATGATTGTAATACAAATACTAAGTTCACATCTATACACTGTCAGAAAAAAATCAGCACATACCACCTATATATATATATATATATATATAACTGTTATGTTATAGGGTACCATCTTTTAAAATACAAAATAGTATACATGTTCCTATCAGAATAATACTTGTATATGTAATAAAACAGAGTTACATGTGATTTAGGTCACTTCAACAAAATAGATATTTAATGATTTGTTGTGCAGATATTCTTCACACTAATTTTTTATTCTACTTAAATCCAAAACTCAGCCTTGACATAAACTGAGAATTTTACTACTAATGCCAGTGGGTTCAACTCACATGATACCTGCATTAACATAAGTATGGCACAATTTTGTTCTTGAATATGCTCAGGTAATGGCTGATTTAGTTACAATTTAGAATACAAACTTTTGTAATAAAATGATAAGATAGTACTATCAATAAAAACAAATTTGATTCTTATCCTTTAAATTGTCAAAAATAATACCATACATTGAATTAATCTTCAAATTTTGGCAATTTCAAGGAGATTTAGAATTGTTCCATAAATAACAGTATAGTATTTAAAAAGAATCATTTCTACATTTACAATTGCATTAAAATTATTTTTAGAAGACATTTCATATGTTACAATGTACCCATAATTCACAATACCTTGTGAATATATATATATATATATATATATGCGAAATTCCAGTACTTTATCAAGTAACTTAAATTGAGTATGTTTTGGTTGATGATTATATTAAAAACATTTGTAATTATGCCACTTTATTTTAAGCACATTTATATTGGTATTAACACATTGTGATTCAAAATAAATTGCAAAATTTTACCATGCAATTATATAATATAAACAAAATTGTGCATGTAAAAACACATTGTTCATGAATAATGAATGATATTGAAGTTCATGTTTATGTTTTATGTAGTTATATGATATTTAAAGTGATATTCATGTTTTAAAACACTACCTGGCTATGATTCTCTTCTTGGAGATTTCAATTCAACAAATTACTTGAAACCTTGGAAGAATCAAAATGGCAAGATCACACAAATGAGATTTAATATTCCATGAAGATATAGAATGAACAAATGCTTCAAACTTTGGTGTTTCTGTTTGTACACTTTAAATAACATATCAGGGTCTTCTAATGCACTTTAATGAATTCCAAAAGATGTGTTAAGCACAACATTACATGTTTTTAACAAATAGTTGTGGTTACTGTGAATTGAAGCTTTCTACAATTGAAAATTAAATAAAGTGATAAATTTCAGTTATGCTCATAATTACCATCTTGTGTGCACACTCTAGAAGGAATAACAAGAATGGGAGTCCATCTTCCTAGACACAAAGCATACTATTTTACCAAAGAAAGGAAAAATAAATAAATAAGTAAATACATCATCACAACTCTACTTTTGTAGCAAAATGAGCTTGGTGTCTCACATTTGAACTATCACATGTTCTCTACCAGAGTATCCTCATCCATAAGACCACCTTATGTTACTTTTTTCTTTTATCATTTCTCCTTTGCTTTTGCTTCAGCCGGATGAATAGACGAAGGAATGCATCCAAGAGAGGGAAGGAAGGGATGGCACACATCCATTCTGACAGCTTTGGATTTGTAATCTATGTCACTAGTGTTGAAGATGCAGGTCAACTAGAAGAGGAAGGTCTGCCCAAATCAGAAATAAATTGGTTGTGGGAAGAAAAAAACATGAAGAAAAACAAAGGCTGAGTGACAGCAGGCAAGGGTAAGTTTTTTTATTTACCATTGGAAAGGTGCCCTTCTAGCATATTGACTAAACCCACCCCACACACAGAAATAATAAATGGCTGCGGGAGGGGGGACTAATCACGTCATCAGGGAGAGTAGTAATTAAGTGGTGTGCCATGCAGAACCTTCCCTGCCCAGGTTTTATTAAATAAAAGAAAGTAAAAGTAATAAGAAAGGCATTTATTTATATATATATATATCAGAATAAAGAAAGAAAGAAAGAAGAAGATGAGATGAACCTGATATTTGCATTGTGTTTTTAAACCATCTCAGTTCACTAGGACATTATCAATAGTAGAAGCCCCCCTCCATCTTTTATCACTCATCACATATTCATTCAAGCAAGCCTTTTCCCCTGGTCTTAGTCATGACCATGGCGTAGAAATCTAAACATTTGATACTAAGGGAAACATTGTGTGCATTGCAAGTGAGAATACCCCTTGTCCATTTTCATTCTTCTTTATTTCTTTTTTGTTCCCCTTGTTCTCTTTTTTCCTGCTATTTCTTAATCATATATTGATTTTAAGAATTTTTATTTATTTGTATCTATGTCATGATCTACATGTCATGGAGGTGTGGTGGTGGTAGAGGTCAATTGGGAAATGAATGAATTGAGGGTGATGTGAACATGAGTAGTGAAGGGGCAATAAGTTGTCCCTCCCATTGCAGCCGGCTGGGACAATGTGGTACCAAGAGGACTTTAAATTCTGCCAAACCACATTACAAGATTCTTATGAGCTATTGATGGATCTCACCATCAGAGGAAAAAGAGAAAGGCAACCAAAAGTTTTAGATAAAGCTGCAAAAAGTTAACAAAGTGGTGTACAAAGACTCCCTCTCTCTCTTACTCCCCATCTCCAAAGGCATTTGCATCCCTACTTGCATTTCATCCATCAACACATTATACATTCATCCACCTGTCCACTCCCCCCTTGCTGTTTTGATGGGTGCTGCAATTACTAGCATGGTACCAGCACCATGACAAAATAATCCCATCATAGTTAGCCCCCCTCATCCCCACCCCTGAGTCAATTCTTAGCTGCCCAATTCCCAATTTGGGCAGCAGGAGGGGGGCTACACATAGTAGTTGCTGTTGTTGACCACTTCGGGCAGAAAAGCTGGCAGGCAGGAGGGAAGGTTCATAAGAGCACCCACATGATATGTGTTCTTGGCTGTGGCACTCTCCATTCATTACGATGATGGAAACAAAGTCATCATCAGTTGGGCCTGTTGTTGCCTATCTGGAGACACTGCCCACCAACACTTTCATTCTCACATATATATATATACACACATACATATGCTAACACACACACATACATATGCTAACACACACACATGTGTGTAAATGAATGTGCTTTGGGAGCTGAAGGAAGAAGACCATTGCAATTGTGGTCTCTTAGACTACTTGGACTTCCTCCCCACCAATGTCCTTGTTGTTCAACAATGTTCATCCATGTGTATCTGCATCTACTTGTTCAGCAGCAGTGAATGTATCCTGCTTCTTTTACATTGTGAACACTGCCTTTCCCTCCTGTAAAAGAAAAGCATGGTAACTTCCATGATGAATAAAGTTAGTAGACATGATCTGCATCACTCACCAGTGTTCCAAAGACTGTTTTAAAATGGCTCTGTTGAAGAACATTGATTGTTCTACTCTCATCCTTTGCCAAAAAAACCCCCCCCCCTTTCAAAAAAGGCTGATTGAACTGGGAGATAAAATTAGAAACAACCTCCCCAAAGTGGATGATGCAAAAAGTACAAAAAATAAACACAATAAACACCCTACTGCTATAATGCAGGTTCTTCTTTTCTTTTCTTTTCTTGTCTTCCTCTTTTTCGGTATATGTTTTTCTTTTTTTGAATTCCATTCTATTGAAGCACATTGTTCCCCTGAAGACCAGGGTTAGGGTTTGATCTAAACTCTAGGGGTTCATGTATTGCTTCAAAGACCCAAGGAGGAGATTCAGGGAGGAGGTCATGTAAGGTTCAAAGATTCTGGGAGATGGGTAATGGCATCATTCAATAAGACACAAAAGGATTTTTTCAACCTAGAAAGCAATTGATGGATAACAAGAATGATCATCACTCAAGGGCTATAAGACACTACCTTCCAAGTAGCTTTTTTATTCAAAGTTATTTGGAAGTTCCTATGCCATGGAGATAGTCAAGAGCTTACAGACAAAGCAGGAATGTCCTCTTTCCTGCAGCCCAGAGAAAACCACTCCATGATCAACTCATCCATGAAACTATTTAATACAGTATTAGTGTTCTTATTATAAGAAGAAAAACAACAAAATGGCATTCTAAATTCCATTCAAGGAAGGGAGGAGTGGAGATACCATGCTGAAGTTATTTAAGGGCCTTGAGGGAATAAGGGAGCTGCAGTGATGTTTCTGATGATAAGGTGTGTCTTGCCGTTTAAGGAATGGGGTCAATATGTGGAATATTTAGTGTCTTGTGCTCTCTCTCTCTCTCTCTATCTCTCTACATGTCAACTTATTCTTGTGATTATTGAATTGATTATATTCTTTTTTTTTGATAGAATGTGCAAGGTTGTATTTTCCTCACTTACTGTTTCCCAAGTAAACTAAACAAAACCTCCACTGAATGAATGAGTGAACAGGTATAAATATTTATCAATGAGACAAAGTAGGAAGGCAAACACATCCAAGGTTTTTTAATTTAAAAAAGTGACTAGAATAACCAGTATGCTAGAAGGAGAAGTTTTTTGGACCAATAAAGTTACAAGTTTATTGTGTCCATAAGTTGATAATTTAGGGGTGGTTTCTAAATCTTCTTACAAGGTCAATTTTTGCAAAAGAATACTTTCATGCACTATTTTTATGATTTTCCTATGAACCAAGAGGAATGGTTACAACAGTGTCTTGTTTAGTATTCATAAAAAACACATATATATTCCCAAACCAAAATTTGAATGTTGGGGTTTAACACAGTATGTTAATAGTCACCCTCTTCTTCCAGTCATCCTTATTGTTACTGGTTTCAAGCATCTTTGGCAAGGCTCTCTAAACACTTGTTAAAACAGGACTTAATAGAAAAAACTTTGAACTGGACTGTCTCTATGTCTAATGTTCAATTGATCAAAATGTCACATCCATCAACTATGCATCCATTCATCTGCATACATACGTTCATCCACAGAGCCAAAATCTTTTTGTCTCAAATCTGCTGGAGTTCCACACTTTTGCATTGACATTGGTGCCCCACATTTAGTTTCCACAAGCATGCACACATATATAAAGCCAGGGAGGCCAGCTTGGATTAATAACAAGGCTCAACCACCCTCATAACTTCCATTTTTTTCCATTGACCTGCGTATCTAAAGGTGTGATGAGCCAACCAACACTCCTTTTGTTTCCTTAGGTTGCTGAGTTGGACAACAAAGTTCCCTGGATCTCAATTCAAAATTTCAAATTAGGAACCTACAATTCCATTTTTGTATATGTGTTCATGAGGTTGCAAAGCAATGATAGTCATTAATATGTCATTTAAGATCTATCTATCCTCTTTTGTATAGAAAATAATTGATGTAAGTGATGCCCATTGTTCCAAGATATATGGATCCTGAGTAGAGGATGCTTTTGAAATGTGGGAAAAAGTGAGATGTGAGTTGGACATTGCCATACATTGGAGTAGTGTAATGAGAGGGCATGAAGAATAGAATGAAAGACTCTCACAACCCCATGGTCACCACATGAAAACATAAAAAGGAAAGTTAATAAATGACTAAATTACAGTATTCCAAAAGTACTTGCAAACCATACTTTTAATACCCAAAGAAATTGATTATGTGGGTGACTGAATTTTTTTTATGTTGATTTTGATTTTGATTCTTTTTCTCATACTTGTTTAAATTATAAACAACCATACATTTGATAGGATCTTTGAGATTCATTTTCCATAGACATGTAAAAATTCTTAAGCTACTTCTCAAACCACTAAGCATGGGCATATTCAAAGTTTTGGGAAAGAAGGACATCTGTTGTTTATGTACTTCACTTTCTTTCAAAATTAAAATTCTAAAATTACTTAACTTCCAAAAAAAAAAAATAGAACTGATAATTGAAGATAAGGATATTTAAAAAACATCCATCACAGTATTTGATGATAATTTTTTTTTGATATATATTTTTTTATTACCTGTTTTTATGGTGCATTACTTTGTGAGTACGAAAGGGGGCTTTGGCACTTGGCATTGTTCCTTAATAATATTTCAGCAAGGTCACTCCAGAACATGAAAGCCATAATGCCTCATTTCTGGGGTACAATGACATGGTCTCCATGTACCCCCAGAATTTATGCCTTTGCCCCCCTCCTTTCCAGATACTGTACTACAGTAAGGAAAAAAGTTGCCTATACTTCTTTACTTGCTTTTACTTTAATATGCATCCCTCAAGTTTCCTTCAGGGACTTATTGAATGCAATTGGATTTCTCCCTGTAGCTTTTCACCCTGTGTTGCACAACATTTGTGAATCATCACTCTTTCTTTTGTCTTGGGGTGCTTTTGAATGGGTTACTTTACAATTTTGCATGCTTCTTCAACAACCAAGTGTTATTCTTGTTGTAAATATTTGATGTGTTGGTGCACATAAGAGTGTAAAAGTATGAATGTATATTTGTAATATATAGGGTGCCTAGTTAGAATCTTATCAATGCAAGTGTTTATTACTTTGAAACAATCTTTTTAATGCTACTGTTTTCTATTTAGACACAGTACATGGGAGACAATTGGGGGGCATCACTAACAGATGTTGATTAGAACCTAAAACAACAATAAAACCAAATCTCACTTGTCCAATGGGTTAGATTAAGACATGGTTATATAATACAGTTAGCTACTGCTATTTATATGCAAATGCACACAGGGGTGATGCAGTTAATGGACAAATATAAATAGGAGGACATGAAAAGAAGGAATGTTAGTAGAGCCTTCCCTTCATAAGCCAAGTTGTGCAAGCCCATCCTCTGTGTCACTGATGTTCTGAAACAGCCAAAGACTCAAAGGCCTTGTTGGCCATGGCAGAGCCCGACAGCTTTCCCTTCAATGCTTCATGAAGCCACAGTTTGGCTGCTTTGACGGTTAGCCTCCAAGTTACTGCCCCACAATGCTTTGATCAAGCTCAGCAAAGATATGCAACTGGCTAAACAGTGTGTGTACACACACACACACACACACACACACATATATATATTTATATATATATATATGCATTCTTGGTAGCTTAACACACTGTTGTACTCATGTTATTTGCTTTGACATTCACATGGGTTAAGAAAAAAGAGAGAGATAGGTTTGATTATTATACCATTTTTACTTGTGTATCATTTCTTCAATAAAAGATGACTTGTTGAAACTTTAAAAAACTAATGTCTGGGATCTTTAGTATGGTTTTCTATTCAAAAAATATTTTAATTTATATATATTTTGCATTATTAAAAATGATTTGCAATACTTGTGTTTATATTTGACTTATCAAAGTGGTCTAGACTTTTGCATGAATTGTTTTCAAGACAAATAGACATATCCTTGTATTCTGTTCTCAATTATTTTCAGTATCTGTCATCATGCAATGGGTGCTTGAATTTCTAAGCTATGAATATCATGCAATGTTGATTTCTTATATATATATATATACACACATCCAAATATTTTATTTTATTCATATTTATTTATTGTATTATACTTGTGTGATAAAATGCTACCAACCATTCAAGTCTTCTGAGAAAGAACACACTACAAGTTTGCAAATACAACTGATACAATTTGCACAACAAACTTGCAAATCTATTAGTAACTCTAAATCATTTTAAACACATCATCATAAGCAAATTATACCAGAGGTAAATCAAGTAAAGTTAAATCTGATAACCACCATATTTACCTTATCAACAATGCAACAATTGTACATTACACACACACCTATATAGATATAAATATATATAGACACACAAATTAAATGTTAATGTTTTTAGTTGTGGTATTGTATGGGGAAGGAAGGATGTTGGTGGTGAACAGATTTACTGTGAAAATATGAAGGGAGAAAAGGAAGGGAGTTCCATGGCATGAGAACTGGGTGAGTGTGTGACACCTCATAATTCCACATGCATGGGAAAGAGGGCAAGGCAAGGTATGGGGAGAATTCATTCATGGGGATGCCACCTAAGGAAGGGAAAGGAAGAGTAAGGAAAGGGGAATGGATGCTAGAGCAGAGCTCTGGGGGATGCCACTGGGATCAGGGTTAGTTGCTCTATACATCAGTCCATCGATCTGTCGATCATGCTATCTATAGGAGCCAGGCGCGAGGTTCCGCGATGCAGAATGAAGTCAAGGGGGTACCGTGGGCTCCGATTCCAGCGACGGGTTCCGAATTAATCACCAGTTCTCTCCATGGGGGGGCTCCCAGCGAGGAGAGACCCAAATTAAGGCGAGTGGCCTACAATAGCAGGATTGCAAGTCATTGAATGAGGTCGGGTTAATAATTGTGTTGCGGCAACCCTCTGATCAAATTGTAAGCTATTTATGAGCTTCATCATTATGGGGCCCAAATAGCAATAAAGGCACGCAACGGAGTCGAGAGCGGGGAGGAGGAGATCTCATCGACGGATCGATGACCGGAAGTATCGACACACCGCAACGACGAGCGCGTTCCCTGTAGGCACAGAGTCCCTGCCGGACCTGGGCTGAAGTGGCGGGGCGGGAGGGAAGGAGAAGGAGGGGGAATAGGTAGGTAGGTAGGTAGGTGGGTGGGGCTTGGGGCGAAGGGGGTGGGCGCTAAACTTATACTGCTGCCTCCACTTCCACCTCTTCTTCGGTCCTTCGCCTTTCGCCTTCGCACCTTTTCAGGCCTCCGCAACCGCATTGAATGCTCCACATCCCCCTGGCTGACCAGCTACTTCCCCCACTTTCTCAGGGCTTCTTCTCCTGGTTGCATCTCCCATAGATAGCACATTGCCAGCTCCATCCTTTCACCACCCCCTGTCTTGCTCTCCTCGCATTGCCCAGCTTCGTCGAGGAGCACTGGAGCGGCACTACTGGAGCCAGGCCACCAGTCCAGACTGAAACCCAACTTTGATCCCCTCCCCAACCTTCACCTCCACCCCCCTTGCAAAGCAATCGGTTTTCCACACGCCGCGGCTGGTGAGTTGCCCAAGTTGGGGCTGTAGTGTGAGTAGTGCTAATACTGTCGCGGGGATGGTGAAGTAGTGGGTCAGTGGGTGGGATTTGCGTAAGCGAGGTCGTGAGAAGAATATCTTGCTAGTGAGTGTGGGACGAGTTTCACTACTTTGGTGGTTTCTTCTACCTTTGGTGATTGAAGCTCGTGCTTTTAGGAGCTTTGGGTCGTGTGGATGAGTGGTGAGGTCCGTGGGCTTGGGTCGCAGCTGGGAGTGTGTGGGATACCTTGGACTTTGATGTCTTTTGGATGGTGACTGCTTGTGGTCTAGTTTCAAGGGCAGTGTTGGAGTTGGTTGGCCGCACATTGTATCCTCGCGCAGGTAGGCATTGTGTGTCGAGATAATACCTAGGATGCGTGTTTACCGTGTCAGGTTCCTGAAACCTCACCAGAGTTTTTGTGTGTGCTCCGCAGAGGCGCTTAGTTCACTCGATTGCGTTGCGTG
This sequence comes from Physcomitrellopsis africana, assembly GCA_036785485.1. Lineage (NCBI taxonomy): Eukaryota > Viridiplantae > Streptophyta > Bryopsida > Funariales > Funariaceae > Physcomitrellopsis > Physcomitrellopsis africana. Next base: position 406,303 of record JAWRVF010000065.1, on the reverse strand, counting down.
GTTGGGAGGCTTCTTGCCTTCGCGCACCTGCTCTATTCTAGTGCCAGGGGTTCGGAGAAGTGCGCAAGCGGCCCTAGTGGTGTGAGATTAGCATTCAAATGGAAAGGCAGTAGGGCGCTTAAACCTTTGATCAGTTGGGCCTTGCATTCCGGTTCCGGAGGAAGGTTGTGCTGAGGACCGAGGTGGCTAAGTAGGTCTTCTACCTTCCGGGAGGGAGAGAACGAGTGAGAGAGGAGATTCAGCACGCCGTTGCTGCTTCTCTCTCCCTCCTTTTCTTCGGACGGTAGGAGAGAGGGCGGGAGGCAGAGCTCTACAGTGACAGCTTCGTCATTTGACATTGCCTCCCTCTTCTCTCTAGTCCCTTAGCTCTCGGTTTCACTTTGTTTTTGCTTTCTTCGTCTATTACCTCTACTTCCAGGTTTTCGTATTGTACCTCCTCAATACGCTTACAATAACTCCAGCGTCATACACTTTGACTGGTTAGTTTCGGTCGTACCCGGCAACACCTGAACCGTCTTCTACATGCCCACATGCCATTGTGAGGTGATAGCAGAAAACTAGTTTCAAGTAGCAAAGCTTTGCAGGATTTACATCTTGTAGATGAGTTGTTGCCATACATGTTGCATCTGGTAAGGTCGTACGTTGTCTGTCGGCCACCGCTAAGCAGTACTGCCACTAGTGAACACTTCTGTCCATACACAGCACACGTTGTCACGAAGTAGGTCTCGTGAGGTCGACATCGAAGCTTGCGCCACTCCTGAGAAAGTGCTGAGCTCACAGTGTGCCAAGTCAAGCACATCGTCCGAAGTCAAATTCCAGAATCTGTGGGACTGGAGTGCACGGTTCTACCTTGGCAGCTGCTAGGTGATACGGAACCGAAGGAAGAACCTTCACTGCACAAGTTGTTCATGCAAGTACATGAGTAAAATTCAACGCTCCTCAGATCATTATCTGTCAAACAAGACCTATTAAAATTAGACGAACACTCCCACAGCTCCTGTAACTGTCGTAACACAAGGGTATCGAGGTAAAGCCCCCCTGCACCTCAAAAATAACTTAAGAAAAGATTATAATGAGAGTAATGGAGGAATGCCGCATCTAATAGTAGGGTAGAAGTGCTTCAGGAAGTTGACGGTGTGGCAGCCGGATGAGGCTTGGAGGCGTCACCGTGCAAGTACCACCGAACGGCAATCTGGGCAATCTGGGCAATCTGGGGAGGAGCTTCGGGGAGCTGGGTGGCATGCCCGCAGGAGCGATGGCCCCTCCTCGCCAGATACCTCCTTTAGCCATGCCTCGTCCACCTCCGAAACACTACTCGTCCCCGTCCTTGTCATTAGGACCCCCTACAGGTCTAGATGGGCAGCGAGAAGTTAGTCAGACTGCAGATAACGAGCAGCAGCAGAAGAACAAGGAGGAGTACGAGTCACGCTCGGGCAGTGACAACATGGAGGGAGGTTCAGGGGACGAGGACCCGGACAACAATCACCCTCGCAAGAAGAGGTATCATCGACACACCCCGCGACAGATCCAGGAAATGGAGATGTTGTTCAAGGAGTGTCCGCATCCGGACGACAAGCAGCGCCAGCAGCTTAGCAAAGACTTGGGCCTGGAGCCCAGGCAGGTCAAGTTCTGGTTCCAGAACAGACGCACTCAGATGAAGGCGCAGACGGAGCGCGCAGAGAATTCAATGCTGCGATCCGAGAATGAGAAGCTGCGGTCCGAGAATTTGATCATGCGGGAGGCGCTGAAGAATCCCCAGTGCCCCCATTGTGGTGGCCCGGCCACAGTGGGCGAAATGACTTTTGACGAGCAGCAGCTCCGATTTGAGAACGTGAGGCTAAAGGAGGAACTTGATCGGGTTTCGGCTCTTGCCGCTAAGTACTTGGGCCGGCCAATCACCCCCATGGCTCCCTTAGCACTGCCGAGCTCCTCCCTGGATCTTCAGGTGGGAGGTGGTAGCAGCTTTGGCGGGATGCACCCGGCACCTGGAAACCTTGACGTGGTGGCGGGTCCAAGCGTTGCGGATGTGGCGACAAGGCCCGGAGGATTGACGGAGGCCGAGAAGCCGATGGTGGTGGAGCTGGCGGTGACGGCAATGGAGGAGCTGGTGCGCATGGCACAAACGGAGGAGCCGCTGTGGGTAAGCATGGGTGAAGTCGGGAAGGAGCAGCTGAACTACGAAGAGTACATGCGGCAGTTCCCACGAGGCATCGGGATGCGTCCCCCAGGTCTGAAAACGGAAGCGACTCGCGAGACAGCACTGGTGATGATGAACGGCGTGAATTTGGTAGAGACGCTCATGGACGCGACTCAGTGGATGGATATGTTTCCCTGTATAGTATCGCGGGCGCTGACTGTCGATGTGCTGGCGACGGGGGTGACGGGAAATCGCAACGGTGCATTGCAGCTGATGTATGCGGAGCTGCAGGTGCTATCGCCGCTGGTGCCGACGCGAGAGATATACTTCTTGCGGTACTGTAAGCAGCACGCGGAGGGCGTGTGGGCAGTGGTGGATGTCTCGGTGGACTCTCTGCGAGACAATCCACCTCCGTCGCTGATGAGATGTCGGCGGAGGCCATCGGGGGTACTGATCCAGGACACTCCAAACGGTTATGCGAAGGTGACGTGCGTGGAACACATGGAGTACGACGACCGTGCCGTGCATCGCATGTACCGGGACTTAGTAAATACCGGTATGGCATTCGGTGCTCAGAGATGGTTGGCCACACTGCAGCGGCAATGTGAGAGGTTGGCTAGCCTGCTGGCGAGCAACATTGCATCCCGAGATTTGGGCGGGGTGCCTAGTGCCAGTGGGCGACAGAGCATGTTGAAGCTGGCGCAGAGGATGACGAACAATTTCTGTGCGGGAGTGAGTGCATCGACGGTGCACACATGGACGACATTGTCTGGGAGCGGGGATGATGATGTCCGGGTAATGACCCGAAAGAGCGTGGACAATCCGGGAGAGCCTCACGGCATTGTGCTGAGCGCGGCCACATCGATGTGGCTGCCGGTTTCGCCGGCGCGAGTCTTCCAATTTCTGCGAGACGAGCGGCTGAGGAGTGAGTGGGACATCTTGTCGAACGGTGGAATGGTGACGGAGATGGCGCACATTGCCAAGGGCCAGGACCCTGGAAATAGTGTGTCGCTGCTTCGGGTCAATGCGATGAATTCAAGCCAGAGCAACATGTTGATACTGCAAGAGAGCTGCACGGATGTGTCAGGTTCACTGGTGATATACGCGCCGGTAGACATTCCGGCGATGAATTTGGTGTTGCAAGGAGGTGATCCCGCGTACGTAGCGCTGCTGCCATCCGGGTTCGCAATTCTTCCCGACGGTCCAGGAGGCGACAGAGGGGCCCTGGGAAATGAGCAAGGCGGGCAACTGACCGAGATCGGTCGTGGAACTGGGTCGTTGTTGACAGTGGCATTCCAGATTCTCGTGAGCAGCATTCCATCGGCGCGGCTGTCTCTGGAGTCGGTGGCGACGGTGAATAATTTGATATCATGCACGGTGCAGCGGATCAGGTCGGCATTGTTGGTGGAGGATGCATAGGGAGGGTTATGGATGGTCAGCAGCAGCGCGGTCTTTTCCGTTTTGGAGGTCATGGAGGGGTGGAGGTTCTGCTCGTCCGCCACGCGCAGTGAGATACGAATTGCAGTGAGTCCGCTAGAATGAGAGAAATTATGGTGAATCAGAGCGGTCTTTCACTTGGGGTGATGGGCGGAGTAGAGCTGAATACAAACGGCAGGTGGAGTGGGTTGATTGAGGAGCCTTCAAGATTGTGTGTACACTCACATTGAGCGTGGTCTTGAGCGCTCCTCAGGAGGGACAAGGAGGTGAGGAGCAGGACAACATCAACACCGAATTGGGCGAATCGAAGAAGGACCGGACGCCATTTTAGCGATTCATTGGCACATACGAATATACAGACACGGATTAGGGGTAGGAAATGAGTCAAGAGCGAACCACCACCGATGGCCCTCTCTGCGTGGTTCATGGTGTAGTCCTTGAACTTTGTAGCTATAAAGAAAGCCTGAACTGGCGATCTTTTCCTTGAAGCCATGATACTTTGAAAGTTGTTCAGGGATTAAGAGCTTGAGTGTGCGGTCGTGGTCAGACCGTTCATGAACCTGCACACTAGCCTCAGTACATGTGGTGCACCACGTAGCCAAGTGTAGTGGTTCGGGTATTGACTTACCTTCGACCCCCTCCCTTCTCCTCTTTCATTTCTTACAGCATTCAACAGTGCTCATCTGATCCTGTCTTTGACAGCTCTGGATTTTGGACCCTTGTAATCAGCTTGTCAATGCAATGTATTTAACTCCCCATGCTCTCGTACGCTGGGTGTGTATCCTTTCCAAGCTGTGAGTCATATGCAATGTGGACACTATTTTTTCCTCACTCACGCCTCAGTGTGTATACCTCTGTGTCACCCTTGTATGCAACGCCACTGATCGGAACTGGCGCACCTTTAGCTTGCAGGTTGATGAGCTGATTCCTGCAATGTGTTTGTGGAAGGGTAACTGTTGCATTTAGCTGTGACTGTTCCCTCTTGGTGAGAGGTGGCATCTGGTTTTTTCACAGGGCCCATACAAGTGCTAATGTCTGGTGTGCGTGCAGTGGCGAGATCCTTATCACCCTGCTTCAAAAACAGTGGTATCCGATGGGTGTTGTGTTAACGCAGTGCTGTCATAGCGGTATCCGATGTCTGACGTCCACTATGCAGCAGGTGAGGCTCATATTTAATGATTCTTCTTTCTCAGATGAAAGAGGCACCAGTCAATGGTAGAGTGAAAGTCTGCATCCATGAAGGCCTTCGGCTACTCTGCAATTGCAGAACAGAATCTGCGGCATTGGGCCAGCTGGATGTGTCAATTTAGCTGGAATGGTGACAATTCAATGCTGTACCCACTTCTTATACCTGTTTTTATTTTATATTATTTGAAATATTTATCTAAATTATTTTATGATTATTTAGGTGTATTTTGCAACTATAGCTTGCTGTATTCAGCTCACCCAATGTAAAATGATTTGTGAATCTATTGAACAAAGTTAATCCTTGTGTACCTGGACGTCAACGTTTGTGGCTGCTACTCAACAGTGATGAATCTACATCTGCTTCACACCCATCTTTTATTGACACTGTTTTTTTTTCCTTTGGAAAGCACAAACATATTAAATCATAAGCTTTGCTTTTTTATCTCAAGATCTTGTGATTCACAGTACCATACAGATGCAATCAAACTCAACTGAATGATAAATTACAAATTGGGTAATGAATGCAAATATATTTTTAATACTAATATTTAGTTTTTTGTAAAATTTCCCCTAGATGTAGTCTATGTGTTTCCAATCAAACACTTTCTTTGAGATAAAGAAAAGAAAAATAGGGGCAAAAAAAGACGAATATCCTTCTGCTACTAGGAAAAAAAGCAACATATAGGAAGGGAGGGAAAGTAGGAAGAGAAAGTCTTTTGTAGCCTTTGATACACTTATAATTTGGGATTGACTAGATGATCTTCTTTTAGAAGACATGGGTTTTGTTTGCCACTTAATAATATCACCTAGTTTGTAGCAAATTATGTGTTTCTTGGTCAAAATATAGTCACAATTATAAGTAAAATATTTTATTTTTATTTTTGGATTCTAAATTATTTTCTTAAGTATTCTACATCAATATAGTTTATCATATTAGATGAGAGATGTCTAAAGAGAAGTGTGGACTATGTGCTATTATTGAACACCTTCTTATTGGATTGAATTTAAACTATATATATTTAAGCATTTATTTTAGAAGACTAGAATTAAAAAAATAAAATAGAATATGTTAGAGCTGAATTTATTAAAGATTGTTTGTTTGATTGTATGCAACATTTAGAATATTTTGTATAAAGTTGGTTAAGAAGAAGGATAGAACAATTTCTAAGCTCTTTATACAAATAGACAATGCCAAAATAATAAAAGTTTGATTCTATTTTCTACAAACATAAAAACAAAAATTAAAACAATCAAGAATATATATATATAGTTTCTAATAATTAATTCTAATTCTCTTTTATTAAAAATATTTTTATTGTATTAATATTTTAAATCAAATTTAAAGATAGAAAAGAATATTTATTTATTTTTGGTGTATGAAGATATAAATTTAAGGTGGTATTAGAGGACAATCATCTTTAGATTAATTAAGAAGTGAAGGAAAAAAAATTCATGATTCCTATTAGTAAAATTGTTAGTTAACAAATGGATTTATTAAGAAGCTATAGTAGAAAAAATATGGACTTTATAAAGATAGTATTAGATAAAAGAATTACTTTTACCTATAAGAAGGTGCCTACTAAAGCAATTAGGAGTTTAGATTCATGTTAGAGTTTACTAAATCTGTTTCTTGGATCATTGTAGCATTAGATATTAAAGTACCAAGATGGAACAATATAGTAAAGAGTATTGTTTTTAAGAAAGAAAGAAAAGACAATGATAGGTATTTTTATTTTTTTATTAATGCATCATAAACTTTAAAAATATAATCTATATAATTAAATATTAATAAAAAATTTTTAAAAAAAAAAAAAAAAAAAGGATATAGAAGAATAGAATAATATTAATAGAAAGATTGATGTATATAAATTAGATAGTAAGAAGAAGGTATAAAGAATTAAAAAGTTATATATGAAATAATAATAATAATAATAAATTCAATAGAATGTGAAATTGAAAAGCTATTAAATAGTACTAAAGTTTAAGGATACTTTATATTTAGAAGACAAGGTAAGAGACTGCAACTTTTAAATGTTTTGATTAGTTGAAGTTGAGAAGCCATCTAAAATTGGCTTCATACTTAGAAAAATAAGTCCAAAGGCCATGAGAAGAAAAGATGAGGTAGAATGTATTTTTTCTCCCTACATTATTGTTCTTTAAATTTCCATTGGGCCATCTCAAACAAGTGTGTTAAAAAATGCTTAAATAACTATTTTAAAAAAATCATGTTTTTTTATACTTCTTTAAATTCTTTAAATCAAGATATAAGCTGACATATTTAGACTTGTAATAAAAGAATGATTTGGTCCATTCCATGGCCTATTCTTACTTTGTACTATATTCAAAGACCAATGCTTTGAAAGGAGGATTTTTTTTAATGAAGCATTGAACCATGGCCTTTTAAAGTAGATTTCTTGGTATAAAGTGCCTCTTAGATACCAAGTAAATGAAAAAGAAAAGTGTTTTATTTGATGATAAATACATTTAATAATTGATGAATACATCTTTTTAAGAAATCCAATACAATATGATAAAAATTTTATCTAAGGATTTTTAAAAAATATTAAATAATTCTAATCACATGTTGTAATGTAGTACTAATATTTAAAGTTTTAATATATATATATATATATATATATATATAAGACTAAAATAAGTAAATAAATAAACAAATTTAATATTAAAAAATATAATAAGAAATAATATCATAAAAATTAGAATTTATATTTATCTATTATTTTTGAATTTATAAATTAAAAATTTAAAATGATAAATAGTTATAATTTTAAAATTTATATAAAATTTTATCTATTTATCATTTCTTAAAGTAAATTTAAAATTAAATCTAAAAAATATATAATATACTCACCATCCTATAAAAGAATAGAATGCTTATAATTAGAAAAAATATAACTTGAAATTAAAACATGTATTTAATAAGTAAATTATTTATTTTAATATAATATAATCTATATATTAAAAATCATAAATAAAAAGCAAAAAATACATACAATTATTTTTATTTCAATTCTTCTTTAGTAATACTTTGAATATGTATATATATATATATATATATATATATATAGACATAAAAATATATTATTATCATCGTCATCATATTCTTAAACTTAACAAAAAAATAAAAAATCATCCTGCATTAATCTTAAAAAGTAAAATTAAATAAAATCAGAAGGAACACACTTTAACATCTATTAACTAAATGGTTAGAAAATAAAACAGAAGAATAATTTCAAAAAACGTGTTATACACTTTCTTAAAATATTTTTAAAAGTTAAACATCTCTAACTGATCCTTTATGTGTAGATTTACTATGAAATAATTTCAAGATAAATGAGACACATCAATCTTTTAATTCAAATTAAATATAATGAATCAACCTCAATGCTTGTGAATATAAAATATAAAAATTATATGCATATTTTCACAACTTACCATGCATGATCCTACAATCAAACATGTGTGTGATAAAACAATAAACTATGAAAGTGACATTTTTTTAGTAAACTAAATTAACCACAGTACAATACTTTTCACAAATTCTTAAATATATGTTCATGATAATAAAATTGTGTAATAAAAAATTTATTCTTTGAAATACAAATCTATATTTCTTACTTTGGTTCATTTAAAGGAAATGTTGAAAAACTATGTTGTAAAAAGCTACTTGATATTCAAAATGAACTTACAACTTACCTACATGAAAATAAAACAAAATAAACATTACACAAAAATTATATTGCTTTTTGCTTTTATATTGGTTTAAATTTAATAATGATCAAACATGATAATGATTTCAAATTAAAAAAATTAAGTTCAACACTACCTAATGTATTTTTATATTATGAATTTATGTTTCATTATTATTTTTCAATTTATATGTATATATTAAAATATGTTTTTATAGCCAATTGAAAACAATCACAGAATCAAAACTTCACTAATTTACCAAAAAAAAAATCAATAAACTTGGATTGTCATATATATATTGGAGGAATACATATATATATATATATATATACACACACACTCACTAACAAGTAAAACAACTCTTACTTTTAACTCTTAACAAGTAATAAGAGTTGAACTAAGAGTTAAAAGAGAAAAATAGTAATTACAATAAAATTATAATTTTTATAACAGAGATAACATTGAGTGTTGAAGTTTTAAAGTAAAATTTCTATAACTACTAATTAGAGCCAAACATAATAATTATAATAATGATGGACATAATAAAAATTTAAAAAATCTAAATAATTTTGTAATTGATGAAAACATTTAATTCTTGAAGCAACAGTGAACATTATACATGTTTTTAAAATTAAAATTTGCAATTTCAAAAACATGAGAAACTATTTTTTGATTAATGCTTTTCAAAAGAAAAGATTTTAAAATATTAAGATACATTTGAAAAGGGGATAAAAGTTCTTATTGAATGAAATGTACAATTTCAAGCAATATCATAATTTGAAAGAATGACCTTTACAAAGTATATTTACGATTTTTTTTAAAATAATTTAAAAACAAAACACACATACTGCACAAGATGTAAAGAGAAAATCAGTACATAATGTGTAAATTACAACTAATAGTGATTGCAAGGAAATAAAAGTGTTATTTATATATGCACCATCAAAGATTCTGACTTTCTTTGAATTTCAGAAGTAGCGTATCATAGAATATATTATGGCCTGAGAATATCTAATACACATCACCTTGAGAATCATTTATTGTTTCAATCTTCTTTAACGTCACAAAAATATAACATTTATGATTCATCTTGTAAGGACACACATGTAGGTTTTCCTATACTTTAACTTATTAACCGAGCAGTAGAATAGCACCACATTTTTATTATTATTAAATATGCTTTAAGTAGACACATACATCTTCAGATGCAAACTCATATTTGCATTAAAGTCTACTGGGTCGCATTTATTAAAAGGTAAATGTTAGCAAATTTTCAATTACGTATCTAAACAGCAAAAAGTAAAGCATAATTGTTTCCACGCAATGACGCAAATGTGAGCCTCACGTGGGGTCTGCCATGCTGCACACAGCTCAGCCTGTCATAAACAAACTTGCCATAATAAATTTGAACAGCAGAGTCATGGACCAGAGAAGCGAGCGAGCAATTACCCTCAGTAACGTTCTCGTACGAGTAACATTAATCCCTCATCCGCAACACAAAGCATCCGACACTTGAACGTGGAAACTGTAAGAGGGGAACAGGGGATGGTATAATCACGGAAGGGGGTTACTGGATGGCGGTCAGACAACCTCCACCTCTTTACAGATCACGCATACCAGCGATCCTCTCAAAAGACTATTCTTCTGGGCTCCACTACTCGGCCACCATTTGGGTACATTGAGAGCCAGCTTGGTTCCACTATCCTAGGGATACTCCCCTGCATCAGCTTCGCTGAAATGTCAATTCAAACATTTTAATATTTTCCAAATTTATGCTGATCACATTCATTCGCATTTTCACACATTCCGTGAAATTCTATATCTTCAATAGGAAACTGAAAAATGAGAAATATCACTACTAAAGTAGGTGAAAATTGCTGACACGTCTCATAGGCTCTGGAACCCGCCATGCCTACTCGAGGGGAAATACCTATTTTGTCTGAAGTGACAAGCAGATCAATAATAGTACCAAAGTTTGGTCAGTTGGTCCAAAAGTAAAGTTCTCGTTTAACTCGAACATTATCATCACCACCTCAGCCTAACTGCACTTGGCTAGCAATGTCTACTCTACCGGCGAGGCCTGAAGGAGCTCGACGTTTGTATGGTCTTTTCGTGGTGGTCTCCCTTCCAATACAAAATCGCCAAGCAAAACTATTCCATTGGAATAAGCGTACGCAATCGACCCACAAATTCCACCCCATCAAAAATGGGTAAGTACATCATTCCAAGACGCTGAATCAAATAACTATATAACCTTGCTCCACTAACAAAGATGCCTCCACACATCCCGTTTACAAGAGCCGTAAACAGTGAGAATCACAAATCGAAAAACCCGAAGACAGGAATCCATCCAATGGAACCCTGGCCGACACATCTCCGCTCCCATGCGTTAGAACATAACCCTAGACAAAGACATCATACATTTCATGAGTTTGTATGTAATATTTAGCTATATAAAAATATGTATGTATGCCTACAGGCGATCCATCTCAAAGGATGCAATATCCACCGCAATGCAGCAGCAGTTGGACCATCCATCCAGGGAGATGGCACGTCACGTGGACTAGACCCTCACATCTACTTCACAACCATGATCCAGCAACCCAACAGGTTCCTTCACAGACTCAGCTGACTAAGCACTTGGCGTGTGGCCGCTTCACCCTCATTCTCCGCATCATCTGGTTCCGGACGACGCGGCGGTGCCGCACATACCATCACTGCTGGGCGCAACACTACTGGCATAGCTGCCCTACTAGACGCCCTTGGCATCGCGGCTGGATGCATGTTCCACCAGTTGCTTACACCAGCCTCTGACCAAGACATAGGATTGTACGACCCGTGCACCGTAGAGGCTCCAAGCTCCTCCAAGGAATCATTCCGGCAATCAGCATCCCGACTAGCTTTCGTACTTTCCCCTCGCAGCCATTCATCCTCGTCCCGCTGATGATTGTCGTAATGCACTGCCACCTCATGCCTGTCCCTGCGCATCTGTGGCACCGGTCGGAGGTTCACAGGACTGTGTCGACCCACAAAATTGCCACTCATTGCTCTCTCCACCGCTCTCTTCGCCATCGCAGAAGCGTCCCGAAGAGCTGCAGAATCCCGGTGCACTGCGACGTCCCGAATCGTAACCGATGAACCTACTCGCGAAGATCCTACGGACCGGTATGCAGGAGACGCTACAGGACCCACATTAGAATGCCCCTGATTGCGCGTATGCCGCTGCTGGTCCATTGACAAATCGGTTGCCCAAGGTCCCGAGTGGCTCGGGTTCAAGCGAGGTGAACCAGGCTGCAATCCGTCCCTCGAAGTCAAAGTTTTCAACCTGATGGGCATCACGCTGCTAGACGGATTCTGAGCACTCTGAGGCAACTGCTGCGTCTCTTTGCCGTAATGCTGAGCTAACGCTCTAGCGATCGTATTCTGCTCTTGCTCCTCACTGACCTCGGCTTCTGTCGCCAGTGGTACACCTCTGCCTTGGTTCGCAACTGAGATTACACAAATGCACAAACGCAATTTCAGCCTTCAAACGGTGCGCACATCCTACATACAGTCTACGGAGGCGATGCTATAAATTCAATCAATTGCTCCCCGGGCCGATACCGACACAACTAAGCAACTCACATAGAGGAAAAAGCATCTTGTAACTTAGATAAAGTCAAAGCGTCAACACCTAATGCAACAGCCTGATATCTTCGGGGTACATGGTCCACGAAACTGTCGTCATCCCGAAGCTGCATGCGTCTCGACTTTTTCTTCCTTTCTAACAATGCTAAAGTTAAGTGAGCACTAGAAGGCAACTTACTTTGCTTGAGGGCAGACCAGGCAGACATAGCTGCATTCTTCTCCGCTTGCTTCTTTGTCTTCGCAGCTTCCCCGCTGAAGGACATATTCGCTACCTCCACCGTACAAGTGAACACGGGTAGGTGTCCTGGACCGGATCGAGTAGTGGCGTACACGGGAAGGGAGACGCCAGCTCTTTGGGCAGTTTCCTGTAGCAAGTTTTTGCACACGCCCGTCTCATCCTGGATACAATCCAAAGCACACATCAGCCAAGCAATCAATCAGGACCCAGCTACTCGAAGACCCACCATTGTAGTAGCACGGCAATGGCATCACAGCAGACCGACTCGGATAACTGACCAACTCACAAGGATGCGTGCTGCCAGAGACTGAGACGGGCCCCGCCGTGACAGCGTGTTAAGAGCCACTTCGGCCGCGGCATGCTCTGCCTGCCGTAACGTATTGCAATAATTAGGGCTCTCGAAAACCTCCCCATTAAAGTTCACCGTCGCCTTGAACCGCGGTGCATGGTCGGGACCCTCTCTGATGCATGCATACGCAGGCAGATTGAAGCAGCTCCTCTGAGCAAGCTCTTGAAGCTGATTCTTGTACATACCTGCCACCATCACATGCACGAGGTTCATACTAAATCATTCCACGAGGACGCAAACTGGTAGTCTTCGAACCCTATCCCCTGCTGCCTGCTCCGGCTATCGCTTAATCTGTTCTCAAATTTACTCATCGTTAAGTCACTCGAGCGCTAAATCAACTCAGCATCCATAGAGAACTGCATTTCCGGGCATGCAAGAGGGCATCAAAGCAGGACTCAGAGAATACGAGCTCCATATCCTTCAAAAACAAACACTCAGACCATGCCATCTTACAATAGGAAGCCCACTCGCGAGCAACTCCCACTATCCATCTCTTATCAGACCCCAAGCTGGATGCGCTCAAGGAGTTGCCACTCTAAAACTCTTTCACAAATCATCAACAATCCAACACGCGCAGGCTCCGCCGACAAGGCGCTTCAGAGCTCAAACCGGCAACCACAGAACTGAAATGCGCTGCTACCACTCCGAACCCCTCCCGATAACCCCAATCACCCAAGCAAATCAAAGCCCAACACCTCGGGTATCTTAGACTCACCTCTGAGGCAAAGAGACGGCACCTGAGTGCGGTGCGGCCTTCACCACATAAGCAGACACGTCTACCCCGTCTCTACCACCATGCACCGAACAACCGTGCCAACGCAAAAGCACTTGTATCTTATCGCCTCCGAAAAGGAGCCTTGCGCGCTAAGAGTTGAGGAATACGCTAGTCTTCCGGTATGTGGCGGAGAGAGCCTGACGATGCACCACTACAAGACGACGCTATGTTCCTAAGAGACACCTACCCACTTCCTCGCACAATAACTAAATAAATAAACAAACTACACTGCCTCGAGAACCCAATGCGCCCGCACTAGAAAAATGTGTACTCTACCACCCAACTCTCGCACAGGCAAAGAGAAACGGTCTGGAACTAATCCTCAACGAGATGCGCTTCACATGGCAAAGGAGAGCAAGGGTAGGGAGAGAGCATGGGCAAGAGAGCAAAGGAAGCAGGCGGATCTCGGAAGCCAGGGATACAATGACAGACACAGACACAGAGGGAGAGACAGAGACAGACACACACACACACACACACACTACTACGCTGCCCCTAGCCTTGGCACTCTAGACTTGAGCCTCGCTAGTCATCCATCCTCATGTCCCTCCCTCTTCCCCTTCCCCTTCCCTTCCTGGACGCTGCCTGGCTGGGCCGCAACGCAGCCGCGCGACCGTGCGATCTCAGCCGCCCAGCCCATCTTTCCTTCAGGCTTCGGGGAGTTGCTCCGCCCCTGCCAACGCGGGTAGCCTTCTCTCTGCCCCCCCGCAAACCCACTCGCCCTTCCCCTCCCCTCTCCCCTCAGGCGTGGGGCGATCGCCGACTGCGTGGCTCAGCATTGTCGTGAGCTTCGCCGCGCCACGTCGTGCCGCAACGTTGGCTGCTGTAACGGACTTGTTGTAGGAGAGGGAATGATCATCCGCGGCTGCCATGGGATACGAAATTTCGAAATCGCGGGGCGGCAGCACCAGCACCAGCACTGGAATTGAACTGGCGGTGCGGTGACAGGCGGTTACCGTGCGCCTCGACGCTCCGGATATGCGTTCAATTCCACACCCTCCTTCCGTTCGTTCATTCGTTCGTTCGTTCGTCGCAACTTTCAAATCCCCGTCTTTCGCTGCTGACTCCCTTTGAAGACTTCATCGTCTTCTTCGTCGTCGTCGTCGTCGCAGGTGCTGGTCCCCTTTTACTGCGCGATCCTTGTGCCTCGAGGGTTTCGTCAAGCGTTTGCTTGGCCATCGCTTTTGATTGTTGCGAGGTCCTGCTCCGAAGGGCCACTCCTGCTCCTGTTCCCACATTCCTACTTATCTAGCCCTCTCAAAACATCGTTAATTTATTACTCAAATTTGGTGAAAATATGGTCGGTTTTCCTTTTCCATGGAATCATCCCTGCGTGCCTCTACCAATTTGCCTATACTTCGTCACTACTATATCTGTGTAGTTATTGTTTTTGTTGTTTTATTTCAATTTTTGTTTTCATTGATGCGTTTTTTATTGGAAAAATCGTTGATGTACATGGTTTGTTTTTCAACTTATATATGCATGCATCGGTTTTATGAGGAATTTCTTATTTTTGTAATTTGACCACGTATTAATAATAATAGTAGTGATAGAATGAAGTTGGTTTATTTGATGTACCGCATTTTATTTTAGACTTCAAAAAATAAAGAATATTGTGTTCATTCTTTGTATAAGGTGTTACAATATACAATTGTAGAAATATTGATTACATGGAAAACCCTTTGTGTTTTTATGAGCCCAGACATTGATTTATTTATTTTAATGAAACAAAATCACATTTGATTTTGGACAATTTTAGTTCACTAAGTTTTTTTAAATTAATATACGAAAAATAAAAATAAAAGAAAATAAAATAAAAATGGATGAATCAAATGGTCAACATCTACAGTTGCATTATTTTTTGGAGTCTACTATTAATAAATTTAGTCTTAAAAAAATGTGTTGAGTTGTGATTTTCAAATAATACAAGCTAAGTCAACTCAAACATTAAATGAAGGGATTCTTTTACATGATATAATCAGTTTGGTTCTGACTTTTTTGCAAATTCAATGTGACAACTACAATTCAAAGTAAAGCTTAGTACTCAAAAAATATATGAATTTAAAGCTATTTTTGTGATGGAAATGACATACTCTCAAAGACATTATCAAAGTTGTGATTTACTTTCCATCAGTAACCTTTCTTTCTACAGAATTCACGAGTGAATGTTTGTGGGTTGTGATTGTATTGTATATGTGTGTGTGTATATATATATATATATATATGGATTCAAATTGCTATAGTGTTTAAATGGCATGGGTTTAAAGTGGAACAGTGTGATTAGATTTTAAAATAAATTGTAAAAATGAAAACCATAGCACTTCATTGATTGGGGACTAAACAACTACCATGCTGTAAGGACTAATTAAGGATTCAATTAAAGCAAAGTGGTTCTCCAATTAAAAGTGTGGCATAAAAATAACTAAGCATAAATTACATGAAAGTACTCCACATTATTTTAAAGGAAAAAGAAAAAGAAAAAGAAAAAAAACATTTCTACAAGGTCCTCCAAAAAAATATTCCTTGCCAAAGATGACTAAATTAAGAGGATGTGGACCAAAATGGTTGTATTGTTACAAACAATGATTCATTTTTCAGATGTATGTATATGTGTATACATATATATAGGATATTTCTAATGCCACTATAATTTTTGCTATTGCCACCACAACTCCTCATCCACCACATGTCACTTTTGTTTGATACCTTTCAAACCAATTAATGTTTTTTTGTTCAATACCTTTTAAACTATGAGATTGAACAAACTTTCTAATTGGAATTAAAAAAAACTAAAGAAATATGTTGAACAGGTGACAAGTTGTGGTGGTAGTAACAGAAACTATGGCGACATTATCAATATCCTATATATATATATATATATATATATATATTATGTTAAATTTGGTGCTATAATGGTGCCTTTGTAGATAGAAAGATAGACATGTACACATATTTGTAAAACTAAAGATTTGTAACCTTTGGTGTTTTTAATATGAAAGAAGAAAAAGTAGCTGAATTGGTTGTTGTTGTTGTTGTTGTCTATACTATACTAGGAGGAGTCAAGATTGAGCAACCAACCAACCAACCACATGCTTTGGGCCCTAAAGGGAAAAAGAAAAGGTTACTTTGACAAAACCATATGGATGGCTTCAACATTGACACTTGGCATACAACTATCAATCAATGCCATCTTTTTTCTCAAACCAAGAGGTTGTGGCTTGACATGGTCTTTGATACATTACAAAACCATAAATGGTGCATTGAAGCAAGTATGTGTGTATGTTTATATGTATATATTCAAAAAAATGGCAAAGATATTCAATCCAGTTATTGATGTGAATTTTTTTGGGTCAATTGTAAATTGTTACTTTTTTATGTTTATTTGTTTTGTCTACAGTTTTAAGAGTAACTTTTCCCATGGAGGAAGTCAATTTTGGACCTTACTGGTTTGAAAGGAGCTTTGACTTTTAACTTTTACTATGAAGTAACCCTTGCAATGACAATACAACAAGTTGGAGGATTCAAAAGAATGTACAAAAACTTGGAAAATGAAATGACTTGGAAGGATAGTTTGAATCAAACTCAACAAATAGAAAAAGGTTCAAGTGCATTATGATTTGACATTTTTTGGTTACTTTTGATAAACATGTGAAAAGTTTGTACAAATGTCTGATTTTAAATTTATACTGTAATAGAATAAGTTTTATTGAAAATGTACTTGGAAAGTCTGTTGTGCAGTTAAAAAAAATTCCTGAAAAAAGTATTCAGTGAATTTAGTTTAACTAATATTTTTGAAAAATTTCCATATTTATTAAAAATATTATTTCCTTTTGAAGATATATCAATGTAATTGTGCATAACATATAACACTTTTATTCAATATTGTATTTTGTGTGTATATATAAGGAAAATTATAGTATGAAAATTGTAGTGATAAACACTACATGGTGATAAAGAAAATTAAAACTTACAGGATGTGTTTATTAAAATAAATAAATAAAAATTACTTTGTTTTCCTGTTATATATATATATATATATATGAACTGGATACACACCAACAAAATTGGGTATTTTTTAAATAGAATAATATGATAATTATATCACTAATAGAAACATTGAAACCCTGAAAACCATTCAATATTTGCAACTGAATTCTGAAACAAACTTCTGCTAATCAAATTGAACATACATTGCCAAATATTCTTGCTTCAACTTCTCATGGAGCATTGCATCCATGCTTTGGTAATATAGGTAAAGTATTTGAACCAGTAGCCTAGTTGGTTTGTACCTTTACAAATCAACTTCAAATTCCTATTGTATAATACATTCATGGTGTTAATATATGTGATTATTCTATTTTCCTTTTGCAAATAAGACTTCCTTTGGCATTCATATGTTTGTATGTATGCATGTATAAATATAAAACATTAACTTAATACACATTTTTACTGTATCAGTCATGCACTTTTTAAGTTATGGCTGCATCAACCATATGTCTAAATCAATATACATTCTAGTTTTTTTTTTTTTTTTTTTTTTTTTAATATTTTGATTTGAAAGAATCATTATTATGGCTTAAGGTTTATGACAGTTTTTTTTTTAATGTATATTATGATCAATAAATTTTAGTTTTAACATTATAAATATACAATATTCACCAGATTAAACCAAAATTAAGAGCTTATAACTTAGTGAAAATTGATGAAAAAGAAAGGAATAAATGATTTCATGCCAATTAAGGGACAAATATTTTATGATAAGAATTTATAGTTTTTTCATAAAGTTGTACACATGTTATTATTCTTACAAAAAAAATATATATATATATATATATATTGTACCTTAAGTAAAAGTTTATCATTCTAAAAATATATACACTCTCTCAAAGAACATGAAGGAGATAAGTGTTCTGATTAAAAGAATTTAAAAAAGCCTTTGGAATATTGAATTAGATATATAAGTAGAAAAATTCGTATTTTTTGCATTTTTTAGAATTTTTCAAGTCTTCTTTAAATAAATCATAATATATTTTTAAATCCAAAAGTATAATTATTTTCTCTACATCCTAAAAGCAATTTTATTATTGATAGTTAAGAGAATAAAAATATTAACCATTTGATGATTTTTCTTTAGTTCAATATTTGTATTAATGGACTGCAATTTTGACTACTTAACACTAAGAAAAGTCAAAATAATTTTTATGTTATTTTGATTAAAACATATTATAGACATTTTTATTATTAAAGATCAGGTTCTTAACTAAAAACCAATATATATTTTTCTATATGAAATTGTTTAGACTAAACATAGCTTAACTATCAATATTTTAAATATATATATTATATTTTTTATAATTTCAATAATTTCCTTTAATAACTATAAACAATTTCATCAAACATGTTTAAAAAGATATTATCATTTTAAACAACATTCAATAAAACTAACAACATTCAATAAAACACAATAACAATATAATTCACCTTGCATATTTCTGGACCAAATTGAATAGTAGGTAAAGTTACTTAAAGAGCAAATTGATTATATTTTTGTAATTGTTAATAATTTGAAATAATTCTATTTGTAATTATTGAATTTCGAAACCCAAGTGTGTTTTGATTAAAACACAATGATTTCAACACCATACTCAATATGTATTGTTTGTGTTTTTGATTTGATGAATTGCTTCAATTTTAATGTTTTTAGAATTTTCAAAAGTAAATAAAATTAGTAAGCTCAAAGACTTTGTAAAGTATTTTAAGAAAATATTTGTACTTTTTCGATTTAATATTTTAATTAAAATGAAACATATCAGAAAGTAATATTCTAACCATAATTGAAGGCATTTCCTAAAAAAGTCCAAAATTACTTTCATATTTTTTTATTAGTATTTTAATGATTTTATTAAATAATTAAAGACTCGGGAGTTGTTGATAATGTCAACTAATATGTTAATGGGTTGGTATATTTTCCAACATTTATTTTAATACTAATTTTTTATTTGTTACAAGATTAAAGAATTTTGATGTTGCAACAAAGTGGATACATTTGGATTACTAATTTTATTTTATTTTCAACGACAATCACATCAACCTTACATTGAGTTTTTAGCAATTGGAAATTAATAATTTTCTGTAGAAGTTTTTAAATTATATATTCAGTAATGTTTATTTTGTGGTCATGCATTTGGAAAAATGGAATATCAGCACAGAATATTATTTCAAATAAATATAAGCCCTCTAAACAGAAGCATGAATAATGCTCTTCAGAAAATGTAAATAAGATAATCTGTTTTAGTTAAATTTCTTTTTAATAAAGATTTGTTGACACAAATCATGTATTCAATGATAAAACAAAGTGTTAAAATTTATCATTACAGTCTAGAACAAATCTTTCATTGCAGTATTTCACTCAAATATTTCAGAAATCTTTAAAAAATAAAATACCAATATTTTCATTCGATTTAGTATGCCTAAAAATGAGAGATTTTCACAGTGAGTATCAATCCTTGAAAATCATGCATATATATATATATATATATATATTTTTTGAAAAGAAAATCACTGAAAAATATTCATACAAGTGTCGACTTGAATTAAGCAAGAGTAACATCTAATTTCAGGAAGTAATCTTCAATTTATATTTTGTAAGATGTTTTTAGATTAAAATCATTTAAATAACATCACCACATGCATTTCAAGACAATAATTGATTAACATGTGTTTTTAAATAAATAAAATATTTAATTGAATTTTTTTATTATGTATAATACACCTCTGTTTCCCAAATTTTTTTAATATTCTATGGTTGTTTCAATATGACTTTCAAATTTCCAATAAAACTGAGAGCTGGAGACCCATTCCATAACCTCGGTACTGTCTGGTAATGACGGATATAAGCCACACCCGATAGTGTCCAAATACGGATATAAACTAGTTAGACCATCCGGATATCAGCATCCAGGTATCGAGACCCAGACATATAGCCTAAGCTATATGAGGGGGTGAGGGATGAATGAAGATCGAATACGGATGAGAACCATGAACTGGCGGGATGGAGTCTATGTCGGTATCTGATGAATGCTTCCCCACGTCACGTTCTCACAAATGAACGTAGTTACATCATAACTCTTTCAACTTAAAGCAAACGCTGATCTTATTTTATTTGATCTATTGGGTTAATTATGAGTAGATTAAAGTATAGTTAATGAATGGAGGGAAATGTGAAGTCAACTTGAACATTCAAGCTATTATTAGGATTTCAAAGAATGTAAGATAGGTTAAAGAATGTGTTGATTAGAAAGGCATAGTGCTTACAAATGACATATAAATATTGGAAACAAGAGTTCTAATATAGTGTGCTTGCCTATATTAGATGAACTGCCAAGTACAAACTCTATTCTTGTCTTTGTAACAACAAAATAATAAATAGTAGGAACCAAATATTTCACAACTCTGCTCATTTAACTCCAAAGTTTCTTCTTTTTATTTCATGCACTTTATTCAGCATTAATACAATAAAAATACGATCTCTAAATTTCTTTATTATATTATGATTGATTATTTTTTGATTAATATATTTTCTTTTTCTAACTAATAATGTTAGAAAAATTAGTAATATTTTAAGAATTGTATTGACTAGAATTTTTCATGTATATTTTGTGATGTATAAGAATATAAACTTACTTGAGTAATTATGGTATTACTGAAAAATCATGTAATAGATGGATACAAAGTTTGACATACTTAAAGCTATTTTTGGCTATATACATAATATTAAGATTGCTAGCAAAAGAAGAATATACATCTTTATTTTTTCTACTATAATTTACATGATTGTTGACTCAAATTTAGGCAACAAAATTATGATTTATATTAAAGAGTATTGCAATAAATAATCACAAAAATATAAGTGCTTATATTGATATTGATTAAAAAATATTATCATTTCATTTATAAAGTTATAATTGAAATCTTATTAATGATTCATAGTTGAATTCTAGATTAAAACAAAAAAACTAACAATTTTTTTAGCAACAATAAAAAATATTGTATTGATTAGAGTTTCTTCATGATTTAGTGTGTGTGTGTGTGTATATATATATATATATATATATATGCACACTAATTTTTAAAAATATTTTTAAAAGTAGGTAGACTTAATATACAATCTAAATATATTTTAAAATATATTTTAAAAAATGGACCAAAGATATACAAAGTTGATATTTTTATTCTTATTTTTAAAGTTTTTTTTTAATACATCTTCCAGGTTTTTCCAAACTTAATATTAATAACACCTTTAATACCTTCTATTCTTCAACATATGCTCAATATTTTTTCAAGGCATGAAAATCATATTATATACAAAGACATATATTCATCAATTCTATAAAGTATAAATATTTTACTAAATATTGTAATGCAGTAAGATTCTAATGCAATTATGTATTTGTGTTTAGCATAAAATTTACATAAAATAAAAATAAATATCTATATATATATATATATATATATATATATATACACACACATTCACAGACAATTATTTATTGAAATATTGAAATTCCATAATATTCAAAAAAAATTTATATTTTGTAAAAATTACTTAATATTAGATATAAAAATATATAATTTAGTAAAATATTTATTTACCTGATATTCCAATAATTAAATGTAAGATATTTTTTAAATTTTTATTATAGAATATTTTGGAATCTAGATCATCTTCAATGATTAATTATTTTTTTAATTCTTAAAAATAATTCATGCTTCTTTTAAAAAATTTAGCAATATCTTCAATATAAGTTTTGTAAAAAAAACGTTCATTGGATTTTTGAAAACAAGGTATTATTAATCATTTCTAATTTTTATATTTCTTGGATTATATATATATATATATATATATATATATATGAACAATATAAAATAAGTTATACATCTAATTTTACAAAATATATTAGTCCATAATCTCGTGGTAATAATATTTTAAAATCATGTTGACAAAAATTTCGCCTAAACTATCTAAGTATGATTCTCTTAGATATAATATTTAAGCATCATCTTATATTTAATTTTAAGAGTATATTATTGAAATTTTTAAAATGGAGATAATTATTATTTTAGAATTATAAATATATGATCCTAGTAAGTATTACAAAAGATATTATAAAATTATTGGTTATAAGAATAATTTGGTTAATATTTATTATACATGAGTACATTATTGATATAATCATTCTAATATAAGAAATAGCTTTGTATAGCAAGAAAACTAACAAAAGATATAATTCTTTTAATAATATTTAAAAATATAAAATCTTTACATTTTAATTTTAAAATTTTAGGTTATAATAACTTGAGGCTCTAGCTTTGAAAGTTTCTTTGATGATTAAATTGTTTATAAATTGTAATGTAGTTGTTTATTTTAAATTTTATTTTTAAATTTTACTTTAGTGTAATAAATATAGTTTTTGAAGATGATAAAGTAAGATTTTGTAATAGAAAAGATAACATTTCATATTTTTAGAAGTCTATTAATAGAAATATAATGATTAATTTGTTCTTCAAATTTGACTTTATGTTTTATATTATTAAGATCAAATACAGCCTTTTAATTATTATTAATATTTAAATCTATTTTTTTGATAATAATGGCTATATCATTAATTAATCTAAAATGATTAAAAAATATAGTGATAGAGTTTATAATCAAATTAGATTTTAAAATAAAATAAAATATAATTCTATAAAAAAATATAAATAAAAAATTATTAAATTTATCTTTAAATTTGAGTATTCTTTAATAGTTTTTACTAATTTGAGATTCTAAAACTCTATTTTTTAATAATTATAAGAAATTATATAATTAAAGATATTAATTTAGTTAAATTAAACTTAATCTTAACAACATGATATATGGACTTAATTAATAATATTATTAATATTAATATTAATATTATTTTTTAATATATTATTTTTAAATAAAATAAGAAATAATAAAAAAATAATATTATGATTTAAATTTTTTTAGAAGAAGAAGATGTTGTGTATGACTTCCAAAGCTAAGTAATTTTGATAAAGTAATTTGGCTAGTCTAATATCATAAGATAATTGATTTAACATTTTTTTTTAATTTAATTAAATCAATCAATTAAACTATTTTTCTTAGATACTTTTAATCAAGAAATAAAGTCTTTATATTATGTGGGTACACTAATGGCAAAAAACATCTATAAGAACACAAGAATCTAAATCTTTATTTATGTAAAAATAAAATAAAATTATAGGTTTTTGGTTATAAAGTAAAAATAATTAAAATTCAATTTAAATTTGATATAATAGATACATACATTTAAAAAATATAATAAAAAATATAATTTTATTAAAAGACAAGTACATGAATATTTTTTCTTTTCTACCTTATTTTTTCTAATCTAAAATTTAAAAGTGCTCTTTCCATATTTTTAAACCTTTTTTTTTTGATAGATATAGAAATTAAAACTATGTTTATTGTAATGAACTCAAGTCCAAGGCCAACAATCCCAACAAATTGTAGTATAGTCACTTAAATTATTTTATATTTGATTTACAATAATTTATTTAGTATAACTATACTTATTTTGTGTAATACTTAGATAAGCTTGATTGATCACTTTTCTACCTTGTAATCTATACATTCCTCTAGGACTCTAAAATTGGTCTAATATATTTTAATATTATTTTTATTTTTATTTTAATATATTAAAAATCTACCTTTAAAATGAAATCAAGTTTGACTTGATTACTCAAGCATGACAGAATGGCATTCTAGCATGGAAGAATCATGGTCAAATCTGGTTGTAACTGTTGTTTTTGTCTTTTATTAGAAAACAGCTACTTTTGTTCTAATTTTAGTTTTTAATAGTAAGAGGGACATTCAATTGGTGCGTTGTATATACTACACAAGCACAAACTGAAGTTTCCTTTAGTCATGTTTGGAAACAAATCATCAACAACAATTTCCATTGTTTTAATCACAAATCCATTATTGCCATGAGACACACCCTTTTAAATGTAATAGAATGCATTAATCCAAAACCTAGAAATAAATCAAAAGAGACACACTCCCACAAACACAACCAATAAATCAAAAGAGACACTCTCCCACAAACACAACCAATAAATCAAAAGAGACACACTCCCACAAACACAACCAATAAATCAAAGACATCTGATAACATGCAAACTAAACAATCACTTATCCTTCACTAGAAAGAGATTCTCAGCTACTTTTGGTAGCAAACAGGTTTACCCATACATTCATCCATTGTCACTTATCCACACTCAAACCCACAGAGACATCCACAAATCCATCAAATTATTCATCCACCCATCCATCCCGCAGGTGCCTCTCGTGGGGCTTGCGCGTGAAGACAAGCGAGCGAGGGAGGGATTGAGGAGTAGCGGTGACCCGTTTCGATGCGCATCTCAACAACGGATTCCGCGACAACGCAGTTCTGACGGAGGATTCGGCGAGTGGAGTCGCAGGGACGGTTGACAATCTCATGCAGCTCCGGCGGATTTCGGGTGAAGCTATCTCAGCAGGAGGCACCTGTCTGTTCGGATTCCGCGACGCCGTAACCGTCGTCTTCTTCATCTCACCATCATCGTTACTCCATGTGGACCATGCACAACGCTGTAGCTATGGAATCACTTTCAAATTGGTGACAAATACCGTGTAAGAGAGAGTGAGGGTGAAGCAAGGATTGAGACCCAACAAGGGTTGAGATTACGCCATGGACAGCAATCTGACGTTGATGCTGGAGGCTCTCGCTGGTCAGGGTTGCATCTTGCCTTCTGAACAGCGAGCGGCTTTAGACGTTTCCCTCAAAATCAAAAAGCAGGACGCGGGTTTGAGGACGTTGGCTCTGTGGGGTAGAGTATTCACCCTCACTGGCAACGATTACATTCTTGCTGAGGGGACCGTGAGCGCCAAGCGCGTGGGTAGGAAACTGGTCTTCGACACCAAGTATTACTTCACGTGAGTTTCACGGGGGATCAATCAAGCAATCAATAAGGCCATCGCGACGCCGCAATCATTTGCTCGTTTTCTCGTAAATTATTGCTCCATGAAACGAGGCTGATGGTTTTGACTGACTTCCCTCTGTGTGAATTGCAGTCAAGACGGCGTGCTGTGGCTGGATCTGCAGCCCCCTGAGAACGATTATCGGTTCGCATTGTGCAAAAGTGCCAAAGGGCCATTCACAGGCGACCCCGCTAATGTGTTCCTGGTCATTCCCGACCCAGTTGAGCCGTCTGAGTTCGAAAAACGTGATACTTCTTCTGCCTTTTCATCTTCACCGTTATACTAAGCGGTGTAAGTTTTCGTAGCAAATGCCAATTAAACATCAACTCAATGGAAATGGCAACCGAGTTGCAACTTTCATTTCTACTGAGGTTTCATTCTGTCTTGCTACCAGTTGTTGAGCCCGCAGTGGCGGGAGACAAGTCAGGTTCGTCCGCAACCGACGAAAATACGGGATCAGAGAAGGATACAGAAGCCCCAACTGAATCTGAACCTGAAAATGAAGACAACGTTGAGGATCCGCCAGGGGAACCCGAAGAGGCGCAGGTCGGTTCATACTGACAGCCGCTGAGAATCCTGGTGCAAGCATTTGCGAACTCCTGGGATGAATTTTTCTCGACGTCTGTTTGCAGGTCATACCAGATGAGGAAGTCGTTGAGGGGGAAGGAGGAGGAGGCGAGGAGGGTGAACTGGAAGAGATTCCTGCTGGTATTGAGGTCCCCGAGGTGGTTTCCATAACTCTCATCTCTGATCTGTCTACCGTATGTCTACGTGACCGACGGATTTCTCTACTTCGGAGCGGTGTTCTGATTTTATGACATGTGATCACAGCTTGAGAGATTGTGTGGGTTGATGAAATGGATTGATGAGGAGTGTGGGGTGGTTCCGTTTAACTCTCTGGTTCTTACACCTCACGACGACCTTATCAAAAACCATGCCTTCACAGGTGAGTACATTTCTATACCTTAAGATACGCCTCGGTTTATGAGCATTTTGATTTTATTTCTCTCGAGTGTCTGTCGTTTTCTGCTGAGAAAATTTTAGTGAATGTTGTTGCTACGCAAAATGTAGGTCCGATTTTTTTCGATGAGCTTGATTCATACTGTCACCTTTTCGGAGGATATATGACCGCGCCACTTTCTAAAGACCTTCCAGGTAAGCTGTAGTTGTGGATCAAGGATGTGATTATACCTTCTTGTTGTTTGGCAAAATGGAACTCTAGGAATAACTCGCTTATATTGGATTTCGAACCATTTGTCTTTGATTTTTGTGTCCAGGATCGTGGGGATGTCATGTCATTCCGCTGCAGAATGACGTGATTGTGAAGAGCCTCGTCTGGCCCGGATATTTCTCGTATTACTCGACAACAAATCATGACTGGGGATCGATTTACTTTGGTTACGGCGAAAAGAATAATGATATTGGTTTTGCAGTTCCCTGATGTCGCCGTAATGTCTTTCAATTTTTTTTTTTTACTTCTTTGTATTATTGAATACTCGCATAACTGCTCTCTTTCGGAGCTCGTCATCGGTGTGCTCCTTATTGTCTCAACATGATGTAAGTTGTTACTATTCGAAGCACAGCTGTATAGCTTAAGATTTCCGCATTTGAAATTGAGTTCGATTTCAGTCACAACATTCTGACTGCACGAAATCATGTCGGATATGGCTCTCTTCATGTCTTCACAGTGCAGGGCTTTCTGCCTCCTTTGGGCGACCATGTTTGGTGGGCATCGAATGGTATACCAGGCAGCCTTCAGTGTTATGACGAGCTTGCCAGACGCACGAGGACCTCATTCTATGGGACACTAAGCAATGGAGGGATGGGATCCTTGGCGACACACAAACTCGCATCTGAGGTTGGCCTTCACTTCTCTCGGCTAGACTCAATTAACGTCGGCCGCTGCATGCAGCGTTTCATGCACTGAAATCCAGGGAATGCACCTCCTTCTTCCCTTCAAAAGCATGACCTCATTTGCCGCAGCACAAACAAATCGGTATCAATGTATTAATGTAGTTTATCAGCTCAAATACGATCGTCAAGCTCCACATGTAGGCGCTCTCGTGTCTCCGCATAATGAATGGGTTCTAAAGGGATATTCCTGCTTACCAACTATGGGTACCCTCAATTTGGATCTCATTTTTTCCACACCTGGTGGGTGAGCTTCAACATAAGTGCCGCAGCTGGCATATAAACATGTCTTGAGGCTTGCATGTCCGAAAGCTTTGAGACCATGGGGTCCAGTGATGAGATCTGGTGAAAATCCCTCCCATCTCTCTCACAGTAGTTGGGGTATAATTTAAGGTTAAGGATAGCTGACCCTGATTTCCTGAAATTTGAGACTAAATGGACCTGCCATTGTGACTTTCAAGTGGCAATGAAGTCTCAAGGTTGACTCTAGCCATTGCAATTCGCAGTATCTGATCCGCATGCTAACAATTGTGCTGCCTCACCTTGCGGAGAAGAAGCAGCTTCTGGCTACAAAGAGTAAGTCCGTCATAGTCAAGAGGATCACTGCTCACACCACAGCTTTTTCGCACTAACGCATCAAGATGGTAATCCAAATCCAGCTGTTAAGCATCGAATCTCTCATCAAACACTGAGCTCGTCAAGGAACGTACTTCATGCTCACAATGTGCTGCCTAACTTTCCGACGCTTATATGCAAGGTTGTTGTGGACAGCTGGTGTCACCCATGTCTACATATTTCCCATACAATTAGTTGGACAAAAACCAGGACAGGTATACACTTCGCCTCTTTACCAGCGTAAGACAAGTGCAATATACAGAAGTGCTGCGATGAGTTTATAACAGTTAAACGACATAAAGTCAATTAGAAACGTCCGCTCAGACTTGAACAATTCTCCAAAGGAAGCTTATCCTGGACCCAACAACGGCATTACATAGTCCAAGTGGTACCTCTTCAGAGGAGCAATTTAAATGAGTAACCATGCTTGTGATTAATCCTCTCGTTCCACTCCGCTTAGTACATCAATGACCAACTTTGTTACATTGTGCTGTGCAGGAAATCAATCGATCATTAGGTTTTAATACAAGGAGGGTCTACATACGACCGCATTAACACACAGATCACTTATCTAATAATGAGCCCAGGGCTGTAAGTTGTCAGCTCCAAGGACGACTTAATTGATACATATGCTCCCGATTAATTTCTAGCTGACTTTGCATGTTAGTTGACTACGATGCCAATCAATTTTGCATTTAAAACACACACTAGCAGTGAGCAGTATTGGATGCACCCAGGTCTCTCTCTAGCCACCTTAGCATCTAAAGCTCCTGGAATATGGCTCTGCAGTTAGCACAAATTACTAAAGACTTTTCAGGCTATTCATGAAACTAATGCAACCAGACTGTAGAAACTGTTGCCAGTGTGTCAATAAAACATATCAAGAGGAGAATCTGTTGGAAACATCCACATGCCAGCCTCTCTTTATAGCCCACTTCCAGTTACTGAACCTTTGTGATTAAGAGCTATTGAAGGATACTGACAAAGTAGGTGTAATACAGTCCATACAGACAATTTGTTTTTTGACTTGGTTTTTTTCTTTTTGAAACATGATAGGATTTATCTCTTTGCTATTGATAATACAAGAAGAAATTCCATGTACCTAGAGTTTGTTTCAAGACTTCAGGAGGAGGAGGGATGGGGGATAATTATTCTACCTAATGGAGAGTGTTCAAATTGACTTACTTTTTTTTTTCTAATTTGAGCCTACAAATTTCTCAATTTTCTTTTGACATTTTTTGAAAGTATTCACAAGTTTATTTATTTATTTTTGAATCAACTAGCTTTTCCATAGTCAATTAAGTAATTTTAGATCATTACTTCTATCTTAATGTCAAGCTATTATTTATTTTTAAAGATCTTTATAATGCTCAGTTATTACATTATTTAAAAATAAGCTCCTACAATTAGAGACTATAAGATCTTTATGTCTTCAAATTTTTGTATTTCTTTGTGGTATATCACTTGTTGAAGGAGTAGTGCTAGTTGAGGCCCTTGTTGAGGCCAATTGTAGTTGACTCAATAGAGAAGACTAATTCTATACTCCTAAAATTGGTATTAAATTATTTTTGTGACTTCCAAAATCTAAAGTATGCAAATGCCATTGATCATTGATCCTAATTTTTGTCTCCACATATTTATTACTATCTCTATTTATATTTGTTAGTAAGTTAAATAGATAGTAGAGAGTTGCAATTACAAAAGTTTTTTATTTTTTATTTTTTATTTTGCTTTGCATTATAAATTTCTAAATTAGAAAGATGTAGCCAAAAAATTTCTTAGATTTTAAGATACTTGATGTATACAATGTATATAAAAATTATACAAATGTCTTATTTCTATATTCTATCCTCTAAGAAGGTTTGCTTGTCTATTATATTTTGTTCATTAAAGGAATTTTTTTTACTACAGACATAAGTTCATCAAAGTCTCATAAGAAGATACATCTAAAAGAGATTGCTTAAGGAGTTGCTTAAGATTTTTACTCTAGGTACATAATTCTTTATTACCTTTTAACTTCTCTTTAAAATACTTATTTGTTTGTCATTTTACTAACTTGCAATTATTGTATGCATTTCACTAAAAATTATTTAATTTGACATGTATTAAAATTGTACCATTTAAATATTTTTTTATATATTTATTCTCTTTAATATATATATATATATATATATATATGAATTCACTTAAAAAATAGGGATTTGATGTGTATTTTATATATGTACAACATTCAAATTTTCTAAGTACTAAATATATATTATAGATTTATTGAACCATATTTTAAAAAGATTTTTACATCCAATACTATTACAAGAAGAAAATCTAATAGGAAAGATGTAATAATGACAAATTATGCATTATAAATAATTGTTATAATAATATTGTTCAATATGCTATGTTCTTCAATATTATGAATCTTATCTACTTTACCAATCTAGTACATAAAATAGTGAAATATTGTAAATATATATTTTTTATTTTTTTAAAATTAAGATGATTCTATTTTATATTTTATATCCTATGCTATATATATATAAATTTTTATTTTAAAATAGTTTTTAGCAATATTAAAGCTTCAAAATTTAACTTCAATATGTACATACTTATCTATCTATAAGAATTATTTTGGATATATATATATATATATATATATATATATACTTATATTTATAAATAAATAAATAAATAGATATTTTGATTTAAATCTTAAATATACAATAAATATCAACACTTATAAAATTTTATATAGTTTTTAAAGTATGTAGAATTATTTTGAAGTTTAATTTGAAAGGTCTAAATATTTTTGGCAATTCAAATAATTTTTTTATTCAAAATTTAGATAATTTTTTTATAAAATTTAATTACAATTAGTGTATTTTATTTTGGTATATTTTATTAATATTATGGATGATTTATAAATTAAAAAAATTTATTCACAACTTTTTACCTAATTTATCTCTAAATTATTTGTAAATTTTTTTAAACTACAATTTTTCGGTTTTTAAGATAATCTAAGAAATACCACAAAGTATCTTTAGACCTCTATGGATGGTATTGTTGTTAACTCTTTTAAATTTTTCTACAACACATGTCAAGGTGTGACTTTTATATATATATATATTATCATATATTAAATCAAGTAATTATAAGTTAAGTTGGATCTTTATTTACTTATTTATTTCTTCAAATTAAAAAAAAAAAAAAATAAAAAAAAAATTTAATCTGATAATACTAATAATAAGCTTAATTTTTATTATTGAATAATTTTGGACTTTAATTTTGTATTATAATTAAAAAAAATTATTTATCTATTTATAAATTTATCTATTTTTTAAAATTTGATAAAAATTCTTAAAATATTTTAAAATTATTAAACTATTATTAGGATAAAAGATCTAGGTATTTATTTTAATTTTAAATTTTTTAGCTGTTTCATTCAAATAAAATATTCTATTAATATTTAATCAAATTTAATACATAAATACTTATTTGTTTTAATACATACACACCTATATATATATATATATATATATATATATATTAAAAATAATTTTATAATTTTATATTTTTTTATTAAATTAAATTAAAATTTATTTACTAATTTTAAATAATAATAATAGTAATATTATTTTTAGTATTTAGATAATTTTTATGTGTACATCTTAATTATACTAATTATAAGTCGAAACTATTTTTTAGATTTGACAACTTGAATTCAAGAAGTACCAAGACTTAATTATTAAAATTTTGGTCTTATACAAATAATATTTTGAAAATTTTGTAGAATAAGGTATAAATAAATAATTCTAACATCCTATTTTTATTGTCTCATAGATCACATATTTAGTCTAATTACATATCCTTTAACATTGAATCGATATATATTTTAGATTATGACAAATTTTTTTACATTAGTTTTTGGCATGAAACTAGTTTTTATAATCTAATAAACATATACTTTTCAATAAGTTATAAATTAGATGAGCTTCAACTCCTAAATGGTCACCTTTTGTTTTTTCTTTTGATACATACTAGGAAGATCCATCTCATCAAAAATTTTGAATTAATAATCCATCTTGTACTCTCAACCCCTTATTATAGATCAAATACAAGGAGACATGTTTAATACAATTATTATACATTTTGCCTACCCTAGTCCATCCCCATGTGATATGTGACTAATTAGATAACTAAATAGGACTCAATATTGCCACTTACTTATTTTTTCTTTAGTTCTTATATATTACTTTCTGCCATCCAAGAAGCATCCCACCCAAGGAAAGTGATTTTATGGTTTAAATTTCTTCTTAGTTTCTTTAAAATTCTCAAATATTTGTTAAAACTGGACCACATAAGCTGGACAGGAGAACAATATTTCCTCCAAAAATCCTTATCAAGTACCTTCAATTCCTTTGTATCCAAATTGTCCAAAATCAAATACCCTTCATAATTGTCCATATGACTCAAAATGTAAATATAGATAGAAACCTTTTTGCAAATATAAATTGTTTCTACTTTAAGGCAATCCACGGCCCCATCTTCAAGAATTGGTAGTAAGTTTGTTAACGTCCTCCTTTGTTTTCATACTCTATGTGAACAATTCACTTTTATCAAACAGCAGCAGACATGAAGAGGCTCGAACTTATTGGGTGGTTTGTAGAAAGGTGTTCAGTATAATATGATAATAGAGATACAATTGCAGAAAACGTTGCAAATTGAAAGAATGCATTGCTCTCTTGTTAAAACGTGCATTGCCATTGCATGCATCATGCTTCCAGCTGTAGGAAAACCATGCACAAATTGGGCAACTCAAACAATGTTATCACTTTCCTGTGCTTCAAGTGAACTCCGTTTCTTTGTCGAACAAGTTAGCTTTTGTCAGATGAACGCTGTCGACAGGTTTCAAACCGCCATGAAGTGAGTTCGTCTGAGTTGAACTGGACTATTTCCATACCAAGACAATAGATGAGAGTGAACATGAAACTACCTGATACAGGATCGTCATAAATAGGATAGAACCATCGAGAATAGTATCCCTTAAGCTTGTGAAGGTTTCACCAAGGCCTTGAAAACCTCAAGCCTCTCCACAGCTGCAATTGCTTTATCAGCATCCTTGAGCTCGAAGATCTGGCTCACTACAAGGTGCCAAGGGAAGCTTGTTGCATACTTGGTCAAGAACTGGACTCCTCGGTAGAAGTGGCTGAAGTCGGAACCCCAACAGCCCTTGATTGTGAGGTGTTTGCGGTTGATCATTTGATGCGGGTTGAGTGCAACTTCACCATTGTCAGTATACTGCCCCACAACAACGTAAGTGCCACCATCGCGGCAAAGCATCATTCCCTCTGTCACTGCCTCGGGTCGCCCAGTGGCCTCGATCACGACGTCTCCGAGATGGCCACTAGTCAGGTCTTGCACCTGAGCAAGACGTTTGCTTGGGTCTGGAAACTCTTCAATGCTGATAGTGTGGTCAATGCCAAACTCCTTCACAACCTTGAGCCGGTGCGCTGGAGCACCCACCACTATAACCTGGAGAGCTCCACTAAGTCGGGCTAAAATGGCTGCCAAAAGCCCCACAGGTCCAGAACCCTGAACAATCACTCGATCCATTAGTCGAATACTCGCCCGATCCACTGCATGCAATGCTGTAGGTAGCCCGCAACCGCCTGCCATGAAGACGCTTGCTGGCAACATTTCAGGTAGCCGAATGATCTTCGTGTTTGGAGGAAGATATACGAAGGAGGACCAGCCACCTAACAAACCCCGAATGCTGCTGGAATCTGCGTTGCATGTAATACCAAGCACTCGCCTCCGCGGGCACCTAGTGGTTTGCTTGTCCACTAAACAGGTCACACAAGAGTTACAGGTATCGATCACGTCGAGATAGGTCACTATGTCTCCTTGCACAACCGGCGACCCCTCTACATCTACAATGGAACCCACAGTGGCAAATACTCTACCAACTGCAACATGGCCTGGAATAATGGGATATGGCACAATATCAAGGCGACCATGTTTGAGGTGCACATCAGTCCCGCAGACCTCACTCAAAACCAGTTGCAGTAGCACGGAACCCGATTCCATACAAGATAACTTCAACTGTTTTTCGGTTACCACATTGACAGAACCATCCGAATTCATCAAGACACAGGTATTATTGATGATAGGTTCCATATCCTCCATCGATTCTCTAGATTGCTCCCCAATTCCCACGGTTCCGACTCTTCTCGCAGTGAAAATAGGAATTATTTTACAACTGAGATGACGAAACCCTTTCACCAAAAAAGGCCAAGTTGACTGGATGTCGCAAGTTAACTGCACATCATCCTGGACCCTTCAGATCACAACTACACGTCATACATTAGTTTATGCATCACAAAAAAGATATTTTTCATACAAGTTACAGGTGCGTTGGTAGCCAAGTAAAATTCCTCGACATTTAGAAGTTCTTTTTAGAGCTTACCTATAAGAGCTGGCTTCACATATCCCCTAATATACACATAGACGAAGTACCTACCTTGATGAAGCCAATCTAGACCAGGAATTTCGTAACCATCAATGTTGCTTGTGGTAGAACAAAGTGAAAAGGGGAGAGTCAGCCGCTGTTCGTGCTTATCCGGCAAGAGCTCGGTTGAGTGCCCCATGCATCGTGCTTACAGATTGAAATGCAAGGGACGTTGGATCCTTTGTCTTCTCTCTCAGAACTAGGCTTAGTAGTGCTCAACGATGAGTTGTTTCTCTTCCAGGAACATATGCAAGTGATGGACGAGGTGGAAATCAAATCCAACACTTCGACCCTGAAATCTTGTGCAAAACCTTCCAATTACTAATGATGAACCCAAATACTTTCCTACATGAAAAACATATCATCACTGCAGGATTGATGCTTTTCCTCTGAAACCAACAAGCGAAAAAACCAGAACCGAATGCAGCTGTCTCTTCCTGGACGAAACCTTATTCACTGGACGCATCTAAATATATTATATCACATATGCCAAAGGCTACGTCAGTCATTGATGTAAGTTGCAAGTACAATGCTCAGTATACAGTTATAATGCGTTATCATCACCAATGTCAGACTTTGATGGTACGGTAAACATCACTGCACGCTTGCAACTGATTCAAGAGCAATATCGCATATTGAAAATGTCAAGCAGATATTCAGTGAAGTGAAAAACAAGCACTGAGCGCAGGGTACAGTTAGAATGATTTTGCATCACCAATTTCAGACTTCGATGGCAAGCTTGTAGCACACTATTTCTGAGAAAAACTAGCAGTGATTTATGGCAATCAGAACTTACGTGTTACAGACAACATCATTAGGCTATCCCACACAAACCAAAAATATCTTATCTACGATCAGTCGGATAGTGATTCCGAATAAGTCACAGCACAATGTAGCCCTGATGACCGTCGTGATGGAATATCATTTCATGCGAGCAACTATGAACTCTCGAGTTCTTTCGGAATCAGTATTTCTATTTCTCTCAGACAAATGTTTCGCTAACGATTCAAGGCAACTAGCGAGCCAGTGGTTCCACTATTTACGCTTTAAAATGCGAGAAGACCTCCCACTGCAAGCTACACAAACCTTCAATTGCGTCTAAAGCACAGATTTACCGTCTAAGGTAGTCATAGCCGAGATTTTCAGAACCCGTGAACATCGTATCCAATGACGAGCCCAAGACTTCAGTACATAGTGATAAGCAGACAGCGAAGGGACGAAGGAAAATAACAGACAACTATGTAACAATTTTCACACCTCTCCATACCTAACACACCTAACATACCTGGACAATATCCTCCTCCCGCACGATAGATTCTAACATAACGGCCGCGCAGGGGTCAGGAAAGACCACATCACTCATTACGAGTCATATCGTCGGGAAACAATCTGGATTTCAATTGGGGCAATCCCCATAGAACCACAGATGCAGCGGAAAGGACTCCGACCATGTCTAAACACCTCAGTTTCTTTCACACTGTGACACCGCCGAGAGAAGCAAAATTGGCGACAGCCCTAGAGGATGTTTCCGAGGCCACAGATTGCGTCCAAGTTCTTCCTCATAAAAGCATTCATCCATGGAAGGATTGCCATTCGTCTCTTTAAGTGATTCCACTTGAAAGAGATTCTAGCATTTCTCAAAAAGCTTTGGTGGAAAGAACGACGACGCAGACGCCATAGAAGCCGACGATCTGCTGGAGGAAGGCGATGCGGTGGAATCCTTGGAGGAAGGTGTTGGTTTCTGCTGTGCAGGAGAATGCCGATCTGGCAGAGAAATTCCTGATTCCAGGATTTAGATAACCGAGCTAATGTAACCCCCTTTACGTGTTCGTGGAACATTACGTTTGCTCGTATCCCAAATGGGTTCTGCTTCTTCTCAGTGTAGGGGTTATGCTTCGAGTGGTTATGTAGGCTGGTAGAAGAAATCCTTTGGACGACGTACGCTCATAGACTTCACAGCCGTTAGGGTGATATGTGAGGTGTTTTCTGGAGTTTTAGGTAGAAGTCGCTGAGCTTGTGCCGTTTGTTGTCTATCGGAATCGGTAGTCGCTTGGTGTAGTTGTAGAAGTGGGTTGATTCGGAGAGGAGCATAGTTTGCGAGGACATTCTACTCTGAGTTGGAGGGGAATTTTAAATTTGAGTGAAGTGGCCGGTAGAGATTCGAGTGTGTCGAAGGGGCAGCTGAAAGAGCTACATTGAAT
This sequence comes from Physcomitrellopsis africana, assembly GCA_036785485.1. Lineage (NCBI taxonomy): Eukaryota > Viridiplantae > Streptophyta > Bryopsida > Funariales > Funariaceae > Physcomitrellopsis > Physcomitrellopsis africana. The sequence continues at coordinate 369,551 of JAWRVF010000065.1, read as the reverse complement.
TTGTCACGGTGAAAATTAATGGGACACGTTATGCAAATATCTGCGGTGGGTCATTTGTGAAAGATGCCCTTGTAGAACGATTGACGATTGTGATAACCTTAATTTTAGAGGTTTACTGAGATGGCCGTGATGCCCTTCTGGTCGTCTTCAACTTTGGGAGCGCTCTCTTGTCTACCGTATCCCGCTGCAACACCAAGATGGCAGAATTGTAAATTTTCATACCATGCGACGTTGAAGAACGCTCACTGCCCGAGGTTCCTCACAAAACTTTCTCTGAAGAAAATTCAGTATACTAGACCAAATCGGAGGCTGTCCATCGCAGCGGCAGCAGAAGTACCTGATTTCCTGCCTACAACTTGGTACGGAACCTTTTTTTATGAAAATCAAATGTGGTTAATTTCCAATTCGTGAACCTCTTAGAATTGACTCGGCACTCTAACTCTCCCTTCATTTTGGTTGCTTCACGCATATGCCTCTGCGTGCATCATTTTCTTGGCACTCATCATGGTCTTGGGAGCCATTGTTTCTCGACAACCATGCTTTCTGCCTTTGGTTGACACCGAGGATCCTTCTTAATATATTTTTGTGAATAGGTTTACCCTAAATTCAACTCGTAAGAATCTAGTAATGATTCACTTAATATTATTATTATTAGATTCTGTAAGAATGAGTGATAAATCATAGTAAAGTTCGGTCAGAAAAATGTTCTTACATTTCTACTAAGGTTCATTGTTGCTACATGAGTTTTGACCGGATTGGGCTATATGTGTGCTAGCAAGTTTTGAGTAGTGTGCCCATCGCCAGCGGTTACGAATAGAGCGGAGTGCGCCATATCAGAGATTCCCAAATTTATATTGATCATAATGGTTCTGGTTTCTGCAGGGAAAAGCGCAACAAACCGATTGGTCCTACTTTTGATGTAAGATTCTACTTTATTTTGTGAGTCTCCTAAGTTCAGTGTCAGGCTAGGCATTTGAGGCGGACTTAGTATCAATGATTATTTCGCTCTCTTTCCTCTTCACTGATAACCTAACTCTCTATGTAAATTTGCTTTGAAATTAGCCGGAACACATAGGGTAGCAGTATGCGTACACGATATTTGTATCATTTCCGCATCAAAGTATTCTTAATTTTATATTCTGAGACGTGATCACATTTGTTGAGTTAATTAAGAAAGAGACGAAAAATGCATGGTCATCACTATGTAGATTCGCTATTACCTCAGTTGGGGGTGAAGATGAAGGTTTGCGTGTTACGTGACTGTTTTGTGCAGCATTTTAACTAGGAGATGTATGTAGTTGTCAGCTGAGCAGGTTACGTTTTTACAACTAGAAGCACTCCAAGATAATGACATCCCCTATGCAGATCACGGCATAGAAATTATGTACAGGGTATGAAACTTCCTTCTTTTGAAGTATTTGTCGTCTGGGGATTAACATGCAAGTCAAGCTGAACAAGCTTCAGTACACCATGTCCTGAAGTGCTGAGCAATAAATTGTTTGGTCCTTATTGATTTTATGAATGTGAAAAGGATCTGTTTGAAACTTCAAAATCGTCTTGTAATGCGTGGTGATCTCGTGTTTGGTTCGAGATTATTTTTGTTACAACATAGATAAGCCTTTAGCATGTGCTACATCTCATTCAGTGGCTACAGTTTGCAGGTTTCGACCCATTCAAACGTTCTGAGTATTTTGGTCCAACTTTTGATTTAGGCCAGGTAACTAGCTTTCTCTTTTCCTCTCCTTTTTATTTGTGAGGTCCTCGATGTTTTAAAAACAACGCCACCTTCTGTAGGATTCTTAGTAATGAGCTAGGTGCACTTTCTCCTCAAGCAGTCGGGTACGTTGGAATTTATTAAGTTGTACGTTTTGACTGATCTTGTAGCTGCAAATTTGATGTATGTTGCCATGTTTTTGCGAGGCCCAGTTCGAAAGATTCAGACGCATTTTCCACCACACCTCATTTCGTGTTCTATTAAATCATACTGATCGTCGAATCTTAAGCAGCCTGTTCGTCAATGAGGTATGGACTCTCTAGATCTTGATATCATAACTCTTAGATGCTCGATACGCAATTGCATGGGCTCAATGTGTCCACGCTAAGAAATTTATGGTGGTGTCATGATTTTTAAAATTTTTGAGTGTTCGTCACAGCATTGCTTCAAGCAAAGGGTATGTATCGTTGGAGCCCGACCAGGGGAAGAAGAGATTTATGAGTTCACTCTTGCACAGGTACTTTCAAGTTTCTAGCTTTGGTTACAATATCTGGGGTGTGCAGTAAGTACACCGTTAATATGTGGATGTTCACTTGTACAACTTAGCTGCAACAATGTGCATGCCCTGGCTCGTGGAGGCAATTGCTATGAATGGTTCGAAGAGAGTCCCGTTTGATGTGGGTAAAAGCTGATGTTCTACAGAGAATCGGAGGAAACTGGGATGGCTACTGGCTCACTCAGAGCCTTCGGCATGATGGCGAAGGCGCAAGCGGAGGCATCGCATATTGATTCGTCAGTGATTTTATCCGTCTACACCTTAGTAAGAAAACGGTTATTACATCAACAATTTAGCTCTCAATTCACCACCAAGCCAAATGTGTAGCCGACATACATTGTTTGCCGTCTCCTGAGAATAGATTCAATGTTTTGAGATAGTGTTGTAGCTGTAAATTCACTTCTGGAAAAAAAATTGCAGAGAATGTGTTCTGGGATATGTATTAATCATGTTTGTTTCCTGAATATCTTCACAATGTTAAATCATTTTTTGTCCATATCTGCTGCATTACTTGTACATAATGCACGACTGAATGTCTCAATTATACTAATCAGTAATTGAGTAGTTACTCCAATTAGGGCAAAGGGCTGTCCTTTTGCCCGCAATTTCAACTCACTCTGTAGTACTTGTATTTAATATGCCCATGTAGATGTTACTGAATGCATTCATTGTCCCCTTTCAACTCCTAGCGGAGCTAATGCTATATATGTAATGCATCCATTGGGGGATCAAGCGATACGATTAAAAAAAGGGTATAAACTGTTACTTGCATGGGAACTAAAGATCCACTGCAAAACATACAATTTGATTAGCGACGCCAGTTTATGATCCTTGCGATGAGACATATAAACGCCCCTGAGGAGAAAATGCTTGGACAATTCGAAGCGAACTGGTACATGTATTCGCAACATGAATTCAACTGAGTATCCTGTCACCAGCAAATAAGTGCCTTCGAAGCAAGTAATGCAAAATCAGCAAAAACTGTTCAACTCTATTCGTGAAACATCTGACGAACACTCTTCAACGCTTGCACTTAAAAATCTCTTATGTGGACAATTAACCTACATCAGGGAAAAATTCCTGGGTTGGCGATACAAGAGCAAACATGTAATTTGGTGATTGATCTCAGAATGGATAGAATAAAGTGGTAAGTATACAGTAGTGAGGGGCCTATCACGATTCTAAAACTTGTGGATAGTAAGGGGCAAAGTCAAGTACCTCCCGACACTCAGACCCCCAGCTTGACCAGTAATTCTAATTGTTGGACTGGAAAAATCAAACTGCAGAGGGTTAACTCTTGGGCGCTTCAATCTGTCTTGCGGCAGCGTCCTCAGAAGGCATGTATCTTCTCTCCCTGAATTCCTTAATAGTCCAATTGGAGTTAATCTTGGGCTTAGGAGGCTCGATTGGAGAGCCAATTGGTGCAACAAGATCAGGATTGCCGTCACCAATCACGCCATCCACAAGCCCATACTCCATCGCCTCCCACGCATTCATAAAATTGTCTCTATCCGTGTCAGCTTCGACCTTCGCCTCAGGCTGGCCCGTAAGACGCGACATTATCTTCTGAAGCTTGTACTTATGGAACATCATCTCCCGCACTTGCAACGCGCCGTCTATGGCTGTGCCACCGGCGCCACCCAACGGCTGATGAATCATCACCCTGGCGTTCGGCATGCAGTACCGCTTACCCTTCGTCCCGGCTGCCAGCAAGAACGCCCCCATGGAAGCCGCGAGACCAAAGCACACAGTCGACACATCCGCCTTGCACAGCTTCATGGCGTCGTAAATCCCCATGCCCGCAGTCACCGAACCCCCGGGCGAATTGATGAACAGCTTAATGTCCCTCGTCGGGTCCTGTGCGTCCAACAGCAACATCTGGCTGATGATCAAATCCGCGGAGAAATCATCCACCTGCGACCCCAGGAACAAAATCCTCTGCTGCAGGAGCATCGTCCCAGGATCCAAATCCTGCAACCGAGCAAATTGCTCGATTCCGCCAGGTCCGCCCGGCCCCCGCATCGATACCCCAGGGAAACTATCCATGGCTCCTGTCCTAGCCATCACCACCCTCCTTTGCCGCTCCTTTCCATGTCCCCTCGCCCATAGCTGCACCAGCTGCTGCTGCTGCCCTTGATGCCCCTTCTGAGTCCTTGTCACTCTCCCGTTCGGCGTCCACTGCAACGCTGCTGGCAGCTTCAAACCCACACACAACACAGCGGGCGCTCCCATCGCTTCCACTTCCAAAACCACTCGCAAAAACGCAAAACTAACACAACCCAGTTGCGGATAAGAAGCCCTAACCTCTACAGGCGCAACAAGAGGATTCGGAAGGATTGCGGACGTTGCGACATCGCTCCCGCGACCGCAAATGGAGTGAAGCGCCAGGCTCTAGTCGCTCCCGGGTACTGGGCTGTGCAGGGCAGTACTAGTTCCCCGTGGCTGGATCTAGTCCCGGGTGACTTTCCCGTGCTCTCTCTTACCCCTCTGCCTCCGACCCCTCGCTTCCCATGCCCTTCGTGTGTCCATGCTTCCAATCTTATGCCTGTTTGATGTTGTATACTGTCTTAACACCATTTGCAGCTCCCGTGTTTTTTTGGCTTATATCAATTATACATAGTTTAGAGCTTATATTTGTATCATGGGTTTTTCGTTTGCATGCATGACCAAGTATAAATGATCATAGGTAATTTGTTATTTGTTGAACGTTTTGAAAGAAGATCTCATAGGAACTGGTAGTTTGTGAATAAAGTGCAGCAATGCATGTGTAAGAGATTGTATTTGGCTGAATGTCTGTTATTGGATTAAAGAGATTTTTATTTTCTATTTTTTTATCTTCATGTTGTGATGTTAAAAGCTGATGGCAAATTAATTGTAACAGAACCAAAATACATTTTTGAGATGATGCGAAAAGTTGAAGAGGGTTTTTTTGGTGTTAATCAAAGAGGTTAACGGAAGAATTGAATGCATAACTTAATTTGCAAAAATCCTTCGTTTTATTACAATAGCAATCAACTTTCATCATTTCATTATAAATTTAACACGTGTAACTCAAAAATAATATATATATATATATATATATATATATATGTATATATACACACACACTCTCTCTCACAGAATGATTATCATATGATTTACAAAATGAATTTATTTTTGAGATCAAGACTATAATCATTAGTATTTGACAAGATATGCCTCTTAATGCTTAAATATTATATATTGCATAACAACATTAAATTTGACAGAAAATAAAATCTAAACCTGTTAGACAAATTAGAAAGTGTTGATTTTATGATACAAGACCAATCAACTAATCACCCTAATTACCTTTTTGTGCTTTGGTGTAGTCACTTCTGTGTCTATTTACAGTATGTAAATTTAAAAAACTTTGAATGTGTGAAAATAACAACATTATTTAGGTTTTGTATACACCAATCTAGGATTCTTTATTTAATTAATTAATTTTGGTATAACATGCAATGTTATTATTATTGTTATTGTTATTTCATATTTTAATATATGCCATCACAATTTTTAGTTTATTAACATCATCTTAAACACAAACAACAAATGTAGCATATATGTCAGCTTTATTCATCTATTACTGGGTAATACGATTCTTAAAAAGGAATTACTTGTATTAAGCTTGTTCAGGCCCTCCCTAGTTTGCCAGTCTCAATAACTTAAATCATTCCAGTTAGTGAATATCTTAAGCAACTATACAGTAGTCTTACAAAATTGACTGCGTATTCATAAGTCGCCACAATGGCAGCAAGAAAAGAAAAAGATAATTAGTACTTTATGTTATAAAACACTAGCTTGTCACAGCACAGCACACATTCAAGCTTTCACTAACTTATGATAAACATTTCAATGGTCAACATGAGTAGAAGAAGCACGAGATGGTGCTGAATGTTGTGACCTGGTCTTCTTCAATTTTCCAAACTTGGTGCAGCAACTTGGTGCAGCAGTCCAAAAACAACTAAAACCAATATGAGCTCAGCAAATAGAAATTGATGGAATAATGAGATCCGCGTTCTTTTTCGTAAGAGCAATCAGTTCAGCGTTGGGCCTATCATTGTACACTACCTGTCAACAGACCCAAATAACTGACATCAGTTGAAAGCATAGTATGTGAACAAACTTATTTTTGAAAAATGCTATCTCAACAACAGTCTTTCGATCAAGTGCTCGACTACAGAGTTATGCTAGAAAAATTCCGGTCTGTGGATAAGCAGGCATAACTAACCCGATGTTTTGCGTAGTCAGGCGTCTTCCCTGCAAAAATCTTAGAAAAGTCGCGTTTTGGATCAGCATCGGCTTCAGATATTAAAAAAACAGTTGAAGCTTCGCATCTTGATAAAACATTATGTAGACAGATGCATTGGAGGGAATAGAAACTAAATACAATAAAGTGGTTCAGAAAGGCTGCACTTGCCAGTTGCGATGTGTCTCAGCTCAACCCTCTTCATAGCCTCGTCAATGTCGATGTCTACAAACCTATGTTCACAAACACGTCATCAAGGCAGCCTATGTCAGATACTCGGGACAAATGTTCCAACAGCAAGGAAATGCTACAATAGCACATAGAACAACATGAGCGCCAGTCATCCCTAACTCTTCATTTTCACGAAAGGAACAGATTCAGTATGCAAAATTACTCATCGATAATCGAGCGTATGTAGACCCGTACCAGCGTTCATTGAACAGATTTTGTAAACCTATCCATTCGCCCTCTTCCATCAAGAGGTAGTTGCCCTCCACAAGAACGACTTTGTGCCTGACAATACCGCGAAGATTTCCACTTAGAAATCGCATCAATAATAGGAGAATGTAGAACAATTGCATTTACAATCTTCAAGATCAGCTTACTTAATTGAGAGTGTATGTAGGATACGTATCGTACTTAGGTGATACGTATATGTCTTTCTCAACAGGATCTCCTACTCCATGGTCAAATGAAGGTAAGTGCGCCTCACCCTGCACATCAAACCATACAGGTAGGTTTTATGTTTCATAGGTAGGGCGTGGTGTGCCCAACGACAGGTATCAACAGTATAAACAAAAGAAAAACTTCATTCAGACTCAATGAAGGTTTGTGGTCGTGGACTTTTCTACCAAAATAAAGCGTCATTCAAAAAGTATTGATTTAAGTAGATCACCTTCGCACCTGAGTCCGCAACTGCTGCAGATTTTTTACAAGAGATGCAGGATCGAAAGTCCAATGAGCTGTTTAAAGAGCACTCTCCGCTTGTCAAGAGAAACTCGACATGGATAGAAAAAAGCAGCTATGAAACCAATAGACCTCACTATACATTGTGAAAGCAGAGAAAGTCACCAAATACAAGGACATATGAACAGAGAAGAATCAGCATAAACCTCCTCGTCGAGCATGAGCTTCTACTGGGTCCTGAAACACACCAAAATGAGACGAGTCATGTTTACATCTTTAATAATTCAGTCAGGAGAAGCAGAAAACGTACAGCTAGCACGTTTATCTATGAAAACACTAGATAGTGCATAACGGCTATTTGAATGATTTCTAAAAGAAGATCTAGAAAGGGATTGTCCTCAATAGTGCTGCCGTTAAAGCTAAATATCCACTTAAACATAAGATGAGGTAGATTCACCTCCATGGCATCAAGCTGCCAACGATACAAATGATACCCATCCATAGGTACAGCGACGGCTATCGGCACTCCTCCACTTTTCTCCCCATGACTCTCAAGCCAAAGCTCATTTAATCGAAGCGCAATCTCCTTGGCAATTGTTGACTTTCCCGCCCCAGGAGACCCTGCGATCCCCACTATATACCTGCATTCTATGTGAATAACTGTCCTTTCAAGACATTGTCGCATGCACCAGGTATAGAGAATAGAACAGTAGATCTGTCGTATAGAATTTATATATTATCAAATTCACGAGTACGTGTGCACAACAATCAATTGATGGCCACATTCACTTTATCATGGCATCTGGGCATGCAGTAGAAAAAGAGATGAAACAAATGCTCAAATTTCAGAACTATGGTGCTGTTACACAGTATTCAAGGGGAAAAGTGGTTACTTTTGATTGGGATCATGGATCAAAGCACTTGACAAAAGTTGTCTTGCAAGGACATCGTAAGTTTCTTCCATGGAACTGCAAAGAAAACAAGTAATCAATTGTCGTACCGTTGCTAAATAGCAATTAGATTGGTCTTCACAAACCACGATGCGAGGCCCTCTTTTTATCACCATCAATGCAAGACGCTTACACAACTACAACCATAAACCATGTCAAATTTTGACTCAAGCGTATAATTTTAGCTTCCAATCAACCATCCAAACATACAATTCAGTCGGAACCTAGATTTATCACTGCGCTTAATTTAAGATTGATACCTGCACTGGAGCCTCCGCGGAGTTTCTTGAATACTGCATAACCACTACACCATACATAGCCCCATAAAGAAAATTTAGAACCTTGGATTGTTGTGCGGTCATAAGTAAACGAGAATATACCAACCAGTCCACTATGTCTAAGAATAGAGATACCATTTCTAATGGCACTACCCTAACACTAAAGTCAAGGTTTAATTAGTGTCGAATTTATGAAGCGATTTTCATGCATGATTCCGATAAAATACTATTGCACTTAAATTGTAGTGCTCATTCCAAGACTGACACTGTCCTGGCTCGACAAATGTTGAACAAATTTGATCTGTTATTCGTACCCGCTGATTTGCACGCTGCCGACCAAACTTTACCACTGTTCCCCGCTTTGTAGTGCACAACCTTCCATCAGAGGGGACTAGTTGATTCCGTGCAGCGGAGTTCATTACTGCCTTCTCATACCCTGCGTCCCTCAACCGAGCAATACCAATTTTTTGAACCCACAACCTGACTACAGCGTGGTGCGATTCAACTTTTTCAAGAAATACACCAAGGTCGAAATCGATGAAGAGTATTACCGGTTGAAGCTACCGCGACCTGCCCTGGCGCCCAAAGGACAGGCAGAGATTCCATTCCTGATGAAATCTTCCATGGCTGCTTTGACCTGCTCATACCCGGAACAAATTAGATCAATTTAATAAAGTTCAAGATATCCGAACTACAAACAGATGCATCCAGACATGAAATTTACGCATGACTAAAAGTAAGATCGGAATGTGGAAAGTGTATACATCACACACAAACGGATGTGTTCACAGAATACATTGGAATGGGCAGATCCGAGCCAATCAATGTTCGGTCCAAAGAGCGTAAACCATGTATCTAGAACCCATTCACCTAGAAGAAATGAAGAAAACAGTAACAGTTCATTGAGAACAAAAGTGTGCATTGTAAATACAAATCATATACTCTCGACACCTAATAAACCGAAGAAGAAGAAGAATAAGGTAAGAAAGCAAGGCAAAGCAAACTTATGGAAATCGTTTGTAAACCAACAATCCGGATCCCCCCAACTTGGATCGAAATTCGAAAAAGAACAGCTGAGAATCTATAAGCCACTTCCACCACATCCAATTTAGCTGAAAATCCGCACCTAATGCGGGCAGCAGTGAATATAAATACTCCTAGGCTACAGGCGGAACTAGAAACCAGGGAACAGGTCATTCCAATCCCAAGGGCATTCTAGCTAGAGCAAGAGTGAAGGAAGGGGGGCAGGAAGGATAAGGAAGAGTGACCTGGGCAGCAGCAGCGGAGGGGATGCGGCAGCGAAGTGTGCAATTGGGGCCATGGAGATGGCGGGCGGCAACAACGACGAAGACGAAGAGAGAAGCACAAGAGCGGCGAACTCCTCCTCCTCCCACTGCTTCCGCTGCTTCTTCTTCTTCCTACCTCTTCCTCTTCCTCTGCTTCTACTTCTTGTGCTTGTCGTAGTCCTGCTCGTCCTCGTCCTGGTGCGGTGTTCGGATTCTTATTCTTTTTCTTCTTCATCTTCTGCTACTTCTTCCTGGAGAGGTGGGAAGTCTGGTTCTAGAATAGTATAGTCTAGCAATGCGAGTGTTGCATTCACGTTCTGTTCTGTTCTGTTCTAGGTCTTCTCTTCGTCCCTTTTTCTTCTTCTTCTTCGTCCGTCCTGCGTTCCTTTGTTCGTTTCTTCATTCGCTGTTTCATTACTGCATTCTTTCCTTTTATCCTTTCCGCTTATTTCTCTTCTTTCCATCTTCTTTTTTTTCTTTGTGTCATCTTTCTTTTCTTTTTTCTCCTTTTTCTTTCGGTTTTCTATCTCGTTTTCTTTTGTTAGTTAGCATGATTTTAAAGAATAAACTTAAAAGCATAAATAAAAGGTGTCTACTAGCACCTCAAGTAATATTCAACATCTTAAAATTGATTGAAAATAATCGGCATGTGTTCTTTTAATGTCCACTATTTTTTCTTTTTGTATCTATATTTTTTTTGGCTATATATATATATATATATATATTTTCTGTCTTTGTAATGTATGTTTTCTTTCTTCTATCTTATTATATGAAATCTATAAGAAATAATAGGATTATATATATATATATATATATATATATGTATTTAGGATTTTAAAGAATAATATGTTTTGTTTTAATTTTTAGAATTCAATATTCGTTAATATGAGACAAAATACACATTTTGAAACTCCATTCATATTATTTCAAGGACTTCATTTTAAAGATAGTTGCTAAAATCCATAAAATAATATAATTAAAATTATAGTAGTGAATGTAATTTTAGAAAATGATCTCACATAAAAATAATTTAATCAAAAAGTAACTAATAAAGACTTGAAAAGATAAAAAATATTCTTTTAAATGCTCCATCTTAAAATATTATAGATTTGTGAATGATATCCCAATTTGCATATATTTTCAATTTAGTATATATGAATACAAGTATATATCAAATAAATTATTAATTTATTCTAATGAATATAAAAATGATCAATATTCTATAAATAAAAGTATTATATAAAATATACCTATTACATTTTGTTAAATGGTGATTTCTTATTTTAGTCACTATTGGAATCTAATCAATTTTTTTCCTCAAAGTTTAATCTATGATTTATAATAATGTATCCACTCTATGCTAGTCAAATCGACTAGCATTCACATACATTTTGAATCCAACTTCTTCATTGTATCCTTCAACTACCTTTAACTATTCCTAACTATTATCTCTTCATTCATCTAACTATTGCTTGCTATTGACAACTATTGAATGCTAACTCTTATCAAAATTAATTCTAGACTTTTTGACCATCCCTTAAAAAATTCTAATAGTTTGCCTTTCTAAGATAATATCTTTCCTATTCAAATATTACTTGGCTTAGATCCAAATATTGACCATAATTAATCCTTAGGATTAAGTTAGCTCAATTGACTTTTATTTTTATTTAATTTCAAAATAATTCTTTTAATAATATATTAATATATATTATTTTTCTAATTACTACTATATTTAATCTTAAATTTTTCTTTTATTACTTCTTATGCTTTTAGCTTTGTTATTCCTTTAAAAATATTCTTATGTTGAGAAGGCATCAGCTTAGCATATCCATTATCCATTGTTGTATTTTGATTCGGCTACCATGTGAAAATATTATATACATATATATATATATATATATATATATAATTTACTACACAAGTAAGTAAGAGCCACATCAATGAATTTTTATTGATTATAAAATATGGTAAGATTATTAGTTTATAAAGAATCCATTTAAAAAGGCTATTATTGAGATTTATACAATTTTTTTTTTTTTTTTTTTTTTTTTTTTTTTGTAGTGATTTTGAGGTTGATTTTATATTGATAATAAATTTTATATATCTTGAATCATCTTTGTTAGACATTGATAACCATTGAGATCTTGTTTACTTCTTTTAATTGATATTTAGAATACTTATTATATAAATATTATTAAAAAAAGGATTAGAAAGGGATTTTTAGTGTAAAATGGAATAGTTAAGCCATCCATGTAGATGAATGGAGATAGATGATAGAAGTTTCTATTCCTATTGGCCCAATGGGCTTCAAGAAGGTTGCTTGAGGGCTTATTAGGGATTAGGATTTGTGTTTTGATGAAATTCAAACATCAAAGGCTAAGGTCAGCAAGTTTGGATTTTTGGCTATGGTTTTGGTACAAATTTTGTGTGATTTGGATTTTTTATGAAGGAGATATAGGTGATCAAAATTAAGGTGTTGAAATTGTACCTATTGTCACTCTTTTGAACATAACTTGTATATACAGAAAGCAATAGACAATTGGCAACTACGATTGGAAAGAAAATTTTCTTGGCTACATTTTTTTGTACATGGCTTGATGAAATCCAAGCTAGGATGAAAGAGATATTGGGAGCTAAAGTCAATGCTTATAAACTATGGGCAATAAGAAATCCTGTTTAACTAGTGGTTATATTTTGAGCTATAGCTTAAGGAATTTGATAAGTTTTTGGCTCAAAATTTTTAAGAGTGTATATGCTTATGTCACAAGACTATGTACAAAAATTTTGTGGCATTAAAATATTGGATTTGTGAGATATGAAGAAAATAGTGCTTAGATGTCTCTAAACTAGGGTTTCAAGTACCTACTAGGATTTTTAAGATATCAAACAATCAGAAGTGAATCTACAGTTGATTTTTTTTTGATAAAATTTAAGAGCATTACCTATATTTTAAAGAAATTTTTATAGAAATTAAATAATTGAATCAAGAATTATTGAACTCTAAAATTTGGAAAAAAATAAATTCTTGTAAGTGAATAAGCTATTAAAAGGTTTTATTATAATATGAGCCTTTTATACAAGCAAAAGAGATTTTTTAGGAGCCTAAACTTTATGGAGGTGGAAAAATGGATATATGAAGTTATAAAAAAATCTTGATATAAAGATAGAGTTTTGGAAGGAGATTTTGGATTTTCTATAAAGGTTATTGGCAATCTTATCTTCTATTTATTGGCAATCTTATCTTATTCTTCAATGTCAATAGAGAATAAAGAAGGGACTTTACTATTAGTCAAGTCAATAGTATTACATTATGTGTTGTCTTGTTTGAGAATGTATTGGGCACTTGGCTATAGAAGGTAGATTTGTATATTACAATTAATCAACAACTTAACAATTTTAATAAAATCCTAAATAAATTTCAATTGAATCTTTAATAATCCTAAAAAAATCCTAAATAAATTTCAATTGAATCTTTAATAATCCTAATAAAATCCTAAATAAATTTTGATTGAATCTTTAATTATCCTAATCAAATCCTACAAAAATTATAAAAAAATCTTAAAAAAATCCTAAAGAAATCATAAAAAAAATATAAAAGATCTTAAAAAAATCTCAAAGAAAATTTAAAGAAATCGTAAAGAAATTTTAAAAATATCCTAAAAAAATTCTAAAGAAATCATAAAGAAATTTTGACCAAATCCTAGCCAATCCTAAAAAAATCCTAAATAAATTTTAATTAAATTTTAATCAAATTCTAGATAAATTTTAACAAAATTTTAATCAAATATTAATTAAATTTTAGTCAAATCTTAATGAAATCCTAATCCAATCCTAGTGAAATCCTAATGAAATTATAATATAATTCTAACAACTATAATAAATCCTAAAGATATTTTAAGTAAATCCTAATCAAATCCTAATAAAATCTTAAATCAAATCCTATTGAAATCCTAATATCCTAAATAATTCTAAATCAAATCCTAATCAAATCCACATTGTGGATTTGTGAATTCTAATCTTAAGATAATTCTAATAAAATTTTAATATCTTAAATAAATCCTAATTAAATCGTAATCAAATTCTAAATCAAATTCTAATGAAATCTTAAAGATATCATAAATAAAATTTAATAAAATCCAATAGCAAATTTAAAACCTCAATAACTATTAAATTAATCACTGATCTTAATTCAAAATAAAACACTTCTTGTTCTATTAGTTAAAAATTAGTATAAAAAATCTAAAAAGATTTGAGCTTACAAATTGGAAAAAAAAGCTCCTAATTCTCTTGGGTGTTGATTATTCTTCTTTTCTAATTTTAATGTCAATCTTCCAGCATCAATATCTTCTTTTTGCACCATTTACATATTCTAAAATTTTATAAAAATTTTAAAAACTATGTTAACTACCAACTTGAAAAAGAACCATTCCAATCTAATTAGCATATTGTTTAAAATCACAAAAACCCTCATTGACCTTCAAATCCAATTTTTGAGATCCTAACTCACATAAATTCCAATAATCTTTGATCTAACTATTGGATTAAGCTCAAATTCACAACAAACATTTAACACAATTATATTTACAAATCTACAATGTTTCATCCATAGATCTACTACAAAACTCATAATATGCTCTAAAATATGAATCCACTTTATTTCTTAATAATATAACTCACTTGAATAGAATCATGACTTTGCATAGCTTTCACAAAATCATTACAAATTCAAAAACCTTAAAACTAATGTTCAAAGAAATCTTATTAAGTTTGCTTTCCAACCTTGCTCTCCAATCAACAAAAAAACTTCCTATTTACCATAGGCACATGGTTTTATGCCTTAGAATGTGGTTTTGACCCTAGTTCACAATTGGCCTTGCCAAAGTATCAATCCAAGGTTTTCTTAGGTAATTTTTGCTAGAAACTATCCTTTATTTTGATCTTAAGATATATATAGTAGTATTTTTGTTAATCTATCTTGTTTTGTCTTGTTTATGGTCCTACAAAGTAAATAGAAGTCTTTTGTATAAAAAAATAATATTAATATTAAATATTTTAATTATCTTTTTATTTTTTTTAAATTAATATTATTTGAAGTAATTTTTTTATTTAGTCTTTAATTTAGCTTTTTTATAATATATTTCTTTTTTTTCTCTTTTATCTTATAGCCATATTATAACATGATAATACATTATCAATAATATTGTCATCTATACCTCCACTAATAAAATTAATATTAATAGATCCAGCATTACTAGCTGAAAATAGGACATAAGGCCTTGAGTATTAAGATAGAGCACATGTTCCTTTAATAGCTTCAAAAATTCTAGGCAATGAACTTCTTGAAGATGATACCATATTTATTGATACATTTGGCTTATCTAGTAATAAATTTTGAATATATCTTCTAACCTAAAGAAAAATTAAAAGCACAAAAAGTTATGAACATGAATAACAAAATCAACGATTATAATTTATTGTCACATATTATTTATGATGCTAAGATAAAAAAAGTGCAAGAAGCCTCAAATATTGAATTAAAGAATATAATTTATATAAAATAATAAATTATAAAAATTATATATTTATTAAAAAAAATTGTTTATACAAAAATTATTCATAGTTTGATGGCTCTAAATATAAATTATTACTCTCTAAGTATGTGGTAGATAAATAATTCTACTAATCTTAGAAAGTTTGTAAGAAACTCCAAGATTCTTTATAGAGGTAGTTATTCTATAAATAATATATTTTAGAAGCAGATTGTCATTAACAAACAAACTACATCCAATACGATTTTGATCCACAAACTATTATTAGTTATTCCATTCACAAGCCAAGTAAAATTGATAAAGCCATGGTATAAGATCCGCCACTAGGAAGTTGTCACCTTAGACATGGTGAGTCTAAGATTGTAAAAATATAACAATTCCAATCTTGTTATAAATATATATTTTTAGAAAATTATCAATTAGAAGAGTATCTTCTTTAAAAAATGACTAAGATCAATTACAATCCGCAAATAGCCTCTTTACAAGAATTTTTTTAATAAATTTTTTTGAGCTATTAAAATTTGTATGAAATTTTTTTAAAGATAATTTTATCTCAAAATAGCTATTATATCTAAGAATTTTGAAAGGAACTTTCAAGCCTATAAATAGAAAATTTACAATTGCCTATACAATTGGCTTCTTTATTAAACTTCAAATGATGACTTAAACAACTATCTCACTAATCACAGCCAAAAATTTACAAAATAAGGAACACTTATATATACACTTTGGCTTGATTAAAGTAGGGACTATTGAAGAAAACTTATTCATATAGACATCATTTGTGTAGTGTTGTTTTTAAGCAATGGACCTTTTCACATATTAATAGAAAATATCATTTAAGTCCAAAAAAATATTTAGTTATTTCTATTACAGCATGGTTTTTACAAGCAAAATATTTTGTAGCACAGTCTCTTTATAACACTCTGAATCTATCTGATCATCAAAACAATTGGAGTTATTTATTTGAATGTGGAGCCAAAAACATATAAAAAGACTTCCATTGATAAAAAGCATTGCATTCCAAAAATTGAATGCTGATTATTTTTACTGATTGATGATTTTAAGATGATAGGCCAATGCAAAGTTTTAAGTGTTTTTTGCTGAAAAAATATTGAAAATATCAAAAATTAGATACTATGAGCAAATGCCAATTTCAGATTAATAGTATAATTTTTTTATATATTTAAAAAATTCTATCAATTGTACAATATCTACAAGTAAAACAAGAAATCTAAATCTAGCTTGGAAGCTATATTAATTTAAAATATAAAGTCACACCTTAATAAATCTCTCCATCAAAATAAATAGAGACTTTGATCACCTTCTTGTCAATAACAACATCTCTATAAGATTCAATAGATGAAGACAGTTTGATAGGAATTAAAAATAACTTTCTAAAAAATAATTTTGAAGAATCAAAATTTATAAGGATTGAGGAGTAAATACTTTAGTAAGCTAATTTCTACAAGCAGTATCCACATCCTACACAATGACATCATGGTCAACAACTGACACTATTTCTTTTTCTATATTAGAAACAACTAGATGCTCTTCATCCTACTTGCTAGTTTCAAAATCAAGCTACTATTTTTTCTTGTTAAAAAAGGTCACATAAGATCTTAAAAGATCATTAGCAAAAGGTGGCAAAGAGCATCCAATATCAATAAGTGATATCTACTTTTGCTCCTCTAAAACATGAAAAGCATGCTTTTTGAGATAAGAAGCATGAATAAAAGTTCCAATCAAAGAGGCACTACAACTTCTGAAGTTATTTTCAAGTCAAAGATAACAATGTTTAAGGAATAGTGAACTTTGCTAAGCAACTTGTTTTCTAGTATCTAAAAATTTATTAACCAAAGCATGGTGCATCTCAAAATTTGAGAAGTTAGGACTATTATAAATTGATGTTATTAACTCAACCACCTACATTTAAGAGTCCACCATTTGGACCCCTAAAAATTACACAATACCTAAAGTTGAGACTGATTTAAAAAAATGAGGTATTACTTTTAACTCATTGAACTTTGCAAATTCGACCTTTAATTGAGCTGCCTCTTTGCACATATAAGTAATGGCTTCTTGTGCCTTCACCTCAATAAGAGCAATTATCTTTCTTGCTCTCTTCAGCTCTAATGCTTGAGCTACCTTGTCCTCAATCTTCTTCTTCTTCTTGTCATCTTTTGCCTTCTAATATCCCACTACAATCTTTAAAACAATATTTGCAAGCACTTGCAAAATTCTACTTATAATTGACACTCCATCTAGATATAGGTAAGAGCTATACTTTTGGATATGGTTGTAATATATATACCAACAAAAATTATAATAGTAATATTCTTTATATATAACTTGATAGGCAAATTTAATAAAGCAAAAGGATGAAAGTTTATTACAACATCATCATTGCTATTGAACTAGTCATCAACCAATTTCCTATCCTGAACAAAAGGATAGTCACTAAGATTAATAAATGCATGAGCATGTATAAATAGAAGGATAATTCAATATCAATAGAAATATTCTCAATTATAGTTCTTTTAATTAAATTAGAGTCAATCTTCCTAGGTGCTTCAATGTTGACAATTGCCACTATTATGTTACTACTCTTATCTACTATTTCATTTTGAGTAGATATTACCAATTTGCCTCCCTCTTCAACCACATCAATGATTGTGAACAAAACCTGTTCAATACTTCTTCCAATGATTGTTACTAATTTCACAAGTTTATTCATAGATATAGCATTTGCAACATCTAGAGGTATAATATGATCTAATATGCTCCCATATTTATTCAATATGTCTTAATATGCTTGCATTCTTAAACTAAGGTGGCACTTTGGAGATTAAAGATGACTAGTCATCATAGATTTATCTACTAGACTCCCATAGATTGGAGTTTTTTCTTCATCCTCAAAATTAAGAAGCATTGAGTCTTGAATCAAGGTGGAAAGTAAAGCAAGAGCTTTTTACCATTTAGGAAGGACCTTATAAGACAAGTTGACATAGATAAAGTCATTTATATCTAAATACTTTTCCATATCAAGCATCACCTTGTACCTTCCAATGTATAATCAATTGATAATCCTATAATAAGATAATCCATATATTTGAAATAAACCACCAAGATAAGTTAGAAGCAATGCTTTAACAACATCATATTATAAAAAAATGTACCAATAAAAGAGGAAACATATTAATATAGAAGTTATAATATTAATTTCAAATGAACTAAATCTTAAGATCTATCAAAAGTAAAATCCCACATGATTGAATTGATTATGGCTTATATTACAGAATTCAATTATAATCACAAACAACTTGAATTATGCTCAAACTAAGAATAATATCATTTAATGTTTGGATAAAATTATAAATATGAATATGCTGAATTAAAAGAATAAATAATATAAAAATATTATATTTTATCAAAGAATCAAAATTATAGTAATATTCAAATTGATTTTTTTAGAAATAGAGCTCAATCATAAGACTTTAGATGGCAAATTGAAAATAATTATAAGTAAAGAATGAAATTAAAGTAGTTATCTTTGGCTCAAGGATAAATGTAGGATGAACTTACATTAAGCTGAGCAATAATAAATATATCAAAAAAACTTGATAGATGATAAGTAATAAACTAAGGATAATGTCAATTTTTTACAAATGATTATACCAAATCATCTAAAAAACTAAATCATCTAAAATTACCTTTGGCACAATCATAAATTTTGATTTAATATATATTTCAAAGATATCATCTTCCAAGCAAGTGAATTACTAGAGAATGTCAAAATAAAATTCTATTTTTAATTCACTATTATATAGCTGCCATTTTGCTTGCTAAAATTTCACTCCATCCTAGTAGTATTGAATGTTAGGAATAACATACTCATATTTGACTGCTATCCAAAACTCTTCAATTATTCAATTTTCTTACTTAATCAAGAAGAGAAGATAAACTATTAGAGCAACAATGTAAATATTATAATCATAGAGCCACTCCTATTTATTGGGCTGATATAATGAATGAATGTTGTCATATTCATTCAAATTTTCATTGATGATCTTCTCTACATCTAATGTATAAGAGCCATTTTTTGTAATCTATAGCTAGGCGCTTGACTTTTTCAATGATGGCTCCTTCAATGTATTGATGTTGTCAAAAAATAGATAGAATGATAATTTGAAACAACCTTTGTACTTGGCAACATGATGTAGAATCTTATATAGATCCATTAGTCTAAATCTAAGGGCATTGGTATAGTTATAAGGCCAAATAGTCCTTGTGAAGCCTAAAAATATATAGTCTTATCTTCAAATATAGATAGTACTTCTATTTGCTTATTGGTTCTTTTTAAAAAATATAAATCTTTTGAAAAATAGAAGAACCTCAAAAAACATTTTTTATATCTTATATATATACTTTAATTTTATTTATTTATTAATAGTTATATAAAATAATCTTTAAAAATTTGCATAAAGAGCACATTATATGTAGTAATAGAAAACTTATATTTAACTTTGTACTTCTTTCAAATTTTTAGATTTTTTTTTCTTTTTGCTATTATCTTGTAGTTTGGCTATCATATGAAAATATTATACATATATATTTAATATATAATTTATTATGCAGCTAAATAAGAGCTATATTAGTGGATTTTAATAATTATAAAATATAATTAGATTATTATTTTAAATAGAATCTATTTAAAAAGACTATTTTAGATATATATATATATATATATATATATATATATTTGATAGTGACTTTTGAAGTTGATTTTATATTGAAAATAACTTTTATATATTTTGAATCACCTTTGTTAGATATTGGTGACCTTTGAAATCTTGTTTTATTTCTTTTATTTGATATTTAAAATATATATTAATTAAATTTTATTAAAAAAAGATTAAAAAAGAACTTTTAATTAAAAAAAGAATAATTAGACCATCTATGTAGATGAATGGAGATGGATGATAAAAATTTCTATTCCTATTAGCCAAAAGTCATGCCCAATAGGCTTTAAGGAGGCTACTTGAGGCCTTATTAGAAATTAGGGGGGTTTTTTTTAAAGGCATTTGAATATCAAAGGTTAGGATCAATAAGTTTGGATTTTTGACTATGGTTTTGGTACAAAAATTGAATATTTTGGAGTTTTTATGAAAGAGACATAGGCACTTAAAATTAAAGTATTGAATTTGTATCTACTATTATTCTTTTAGGTATAACTTGCACATACAGAAAGCAATAAAAGATTGACACCTAAGAATTGGGATTAGAAAAAATACTTTTATAGCTATATTTTACATGTATGGTTTAATGAATTTTAAGCTAGAATGAAAGAGATATTAGAAGTTGAAGTTAGTACTTGTAATCTAAAGATAATAAAAAATATGCTTAATTAGTGGTTCTATTTTGAGCTATATTTTTAGGAATTTGATAAGTTTTTGATTCAAAATTTTAAAAAGTTTATATTTTTATATTATAAAAGTATATACAAAAATTTTGTGATATTAAAATCTTGGATTTTTGAAATATGAAGAATATAATTCTTAGGTGTCTATAAATTAGAGTTTTAAGCACCTGCTAGGATTTTTGAGATATTAGATAATCAAAAGTAAATCTATAGTTGAATTTTCTTATGGTGAAGCTTAAGAGTATAACCTATATTTTAAAGAAATTTAATAAAAATTAAACAATTGGATCAAGAATTATTGGATTCTAAAGTTTGGAAAGAAATCAATCCTTTGTAGGTGAATGAGGTATTGAAGGATTTTATTATAATTTGAGTATTTTTTATAAACTAAAGGAATTTTTTTTGGAAGCCAAGACTTTATGGAGGTGAAAAAAATAGATATGTAGAACTATAATAAAATTTTCATATAAAGATGAAGTTTTGAAAGAAGATTATAGATTTTTTTAGAAATTATTAAAAATCTAACTTATTAACAATTGATTAGTTATGATTTTTAAAAGAAAAAGGATGTTAAGGATTTTTTATATGCCAAACAAAAACTTTATGTACAAACCTATTTAAATATAAAAGGTTTTGATTAATATAATATTTTTTTAATAATATTATCATATAATTTATACTTTTTATTAAAGATAAATCACTTATTGGAATCTTGCAAATAAATATGAGTGAATTTTTTACAACCAAGTATCCAATGTATTTTCAAATTGAAAATCACATCATACAACATTGCACTCAAAATTTTTAAATTAGGATTCACTTCTAGCAACTTTTCATTCACCACTTTTTATTTCTTTCTCCTCTCTATTCAATTGGCACTAGTATGATGAACTACATGAACGTTACTTGGCTTATAAACCAAAACCTTTAGATATTAGTATTTTCAATTTCATGTTTGACCAAAGAGGTGCATCATATAGGTCTTCAAATCTTCATCTATAAAATAATTGATATGCTTAAAAAATTTATAATTCAAAATAAAAGCCTTTATAAGCTTAAATCTTTTTGTCTTATTAAATGGCATAAGATTATCCAGATTAATCAAATCACCAATTGAGTACTTCATAAAGAACTCCATTCAAAGTTCATAGTGATCATTTATAATAATTATGATTTTGATCTTGTTCTTCATATTATTAGGATCTTTCATATTTGCTCCTTGCTTCTCTAGATTAATATTTTAAAATATTTCTAATATTAGAATTATAAATATCTAGAAGAATACATAATTTAAAATTTAGTCAATATTCTAATTACAATCAAGCAATATGCCATTCATTCTTAACTTGAAGATAACTTATATATTTAGAAATTCAAAACCATTCAACTAAATTTGAGTAGATAAAAGATAATAAATTAGAAATGCCTTTAATCTTAAAAATTATAGCAAATAAAAGATTTGATCAATTTAAAATCCAAATAGAATTAAATGAATTAAAAATAGATAGAGATGAAGAAAAGATACTTGTATGTAAGAACTATATATTCCTAACTTGAGGATAATTGAGTATGATAGGAATAGCATAAGAAATCAATCAATGGCAACAAAGTATACTTGAAGTCCTAATAATGCTCACCTAATACTTTGATGGAATATAGACAGTTCAATTTCCATAGAGGGTATTTTTTATTATAGAACTACTTGGTTGTAATTAGAATATTGAACTACTTGATTGAATATTCTAATTACAATCAAGTAGTTTAATATCCTTTTTTATGCCAAATCATAACTAACTAATTTAACTAGCAAGTGCTAAAAATCCTAGTTTATAGATATTTAAACATTATTTTCTTTATATCTCAAAAATCTAAAATTTTAATACCATAAATTTTTTTTTTAGCTTTTCAATATAAAAATATATACTTCTAAAAATTTTGTGCCAAAACCTTATCAAATTTCTTAAGGTATAGTTCAAAATACAATTACTAATTAAATGGATTACTTATTGCTTTTAGATTATAAATGCTGATTTCAACTCCTAATATCTCTTTCATTCTAAATTAGAATTTATTAAACCATATATATAAAATGTAGTTAAAAAAGTGGTCTCTCTAACCGTAATTGCTGATCTTTTATTGTATTTTGTATGCATGAGTTATATTCCAAAGAATGATAGTAGGTACAATATCAACACCTTGACTTTGAGCGCCTATATCTCCTTCAAAAAAACTCCAAATTACTCAATTTTTGCACTAAAATCATAATAAAAAAAATCTAAACTTTATGATTTTAATCTTTGATATTTGCATCATCTTGAAAGAAAAATCTTAATTCCTAATAAGGCCTCAAATAGCCTCTTTAAAGTCCATTGGATATAACTTTTGGCCAATAAGAATGAAAATTTCTATCATCCATTTCCATTCATTTATATGGATGTTAAGAATATATACTTTGGAAGTCTATAAAATCTTCTAAAATATTCTAAAAGCTTCCAAGTTAATAAAAGTCCCTTGAGAAGCTTTCTAGTTAGTAGAAGTAGCTCAAGAAGCTTCTTATTTAGTGGAAGTAGCTCAAAAAGCTTTGTAGTTGGTAGAAGGAGCTCAAAAAGCTTCCAAGTTGGTAGAAGCTACTTAAGAAGCTTCTTAGATAGGAATATATATTAGAATTGAGGCTGAAGAGTTCTTCAGTCTCAACAACACAACTTTCTTGGTGTTGTTCATATACTCATTTAAATAATTGAAGTCCTTGTTAATTACTTCTTAAAATATTTTTCTAATTCAAGTCTCTTATTTTGTATTCTTATGTCTTTGACAATAGATGGTCTAACTACTCTTTTTGTTACTAAAAATTTCTTTCTTATCATTTTTTTAATAAGATTCATATAATATGTATTCTAAATATCAAATAAAAGAAATAAAATAGAATTTTAAAGGTAACAAATATTTAAAAAAATATGATTTAAAATATATAAAAGTTATTATTAATATAAAATCAAATTCAAAAGTTACTATCAAAAAAAAAATTGAGGTTGTACAAACTTTAATAGTAGTCTTTTTAAACAAATTTCTTTCAAAATAGTAATCTAATCATATTTTATAACCAACTAAAATCTATTAATATGGATTTTATTTGGCTATATAATAAATTATATATTAAATATATATGCACATTATTTTCACATAATAGCTAAATTACAACACAACAACTCAATGACAAAATAGTCATAGATGTTATTAAACTCTATTAAGATTGTTTGAGAGATTTTTTAAAAAATAAAATGATATATAATTAGCAAAGGTTTTTAATATCTATAATCAAAAATATCCTTATATCAAGGATAAATGTGACAATCAACTTGTTATACAATATTCTATTCCTTTAAACAATACTATGCTCAATTTTGATGATGAATGATCTTTGTTTGAGGTTAATTTGAACATATATATTAAATTTTTGTGATTTGACTGTCATATATTATATTATTATTGATTGTATGATAAATCTAAAAAATAATTTGAAAAAGAATCAACTATAATATAATATATTCAACATTTTGGTTCTCAATTGATTCAAGGTATGGAATTTTAGACTATTAAGTCTATGATTTATCCTTGATTCAAGGATATATTCAAATAAAATTATAGTATATTAAATTTAAAAATTGCATAGCCAATAATGGCTTTATCTTTATATTTGAGTCAAAGATTAAAATATCTATTATTTCTATTCAATGTATCAATAATATGCGGATTGGATAATTGGAGATCTTAATAATTATAAAACTTTAGATAAAAGCAATCTTAGATATCTTTAAATTGAGGATAATTATTATTGGCTATACATATTTTGACATCAATGTAAATAAACTATCTTCAAAACTTATTCTTCAAGGATAAGTTTTTTTGAACATATAATTTTAAAGAATCTTTTCAACAATAGTAAGTTTTTTTTACAATTGCTTGTTAAATAAATACAAAATTATCATATGATATTGTGAGGATAAAATTCATCTCTCAATCCAAATTATAAGATAGCCTCAATTAAGAATTACTTATAATGTGTAGTGTAAAATATATAGAACAATAAACAACAACAAAATAGAAGAATAATATAAAGCAAGTGACATATGTGCAATTAAGCAATTACATAATACAAAATTAATTACAATCTATTCATTAGATTTTTATCTAATAAAAAATAAAAATAAAAAGTAAAAATTATATTTTAAAT
The DNA here is from genome assembly GCA_036785485.1 of Physcomitrellopsis africana. Lineage (NCBI taxonomy): Eukaryota > Viridiplantae > Streptophyta > Bryopsida > Funariales > Funariaceae > Physcomitrellopsis > Physcomitrellopsis africana. The sequence continues at coordinate 344,389 of JAWRVF010000065.1, read as the reverse complement.
AAATAATTTTTTAAAATATTTTAAATGATGTAGAAAATATATAAATCCAAGTTACTATGAATAAGTTATGATAATTTAAAGATATAAGATAAATAATAGAAAAGTTAAGTGAATAATTTTTATCTCAAGGATAACTTGCCTAAGAGATCAAGAATTCAAATCTCACCAAGGCTCACAAGTAGTATATAAAGGTATCTTAGAGAGGCCACAAGGCCTTAGTCTTATCTTCCTATCCACATTCAAGGTGCTACAATCCATACAGAACTTATGCACCTCTTTTTTTATAAGGATTATACTAGCTACTGGTCCTCATATTTTCTACTAATAGAATTTTTTTTTTTTATATTTTTGACTTCACCATGGTATTTAAAAATACCTAATTAGTCTAAGAATCTTGTATGACCTTCAAATCTTGCTCCATTTCTTTATAATGGCTCTCAAGGTGATAAAAATCATTTTTACCAAAGTATTCAAAATTGCCCTAAAAATTCCTAAAAAATTCTAAATAAATTCTAAATAAATTCTAAAAATCTCTATAATATTTTTAAAATAATGATATAAATTTAAAATTATTTTATTCTATCTTGGTGATTTTTTATAGTTATAAAATTAATTTAAATCAACTTAAAATCCTATTTTTTACATAAATAATTACAAGACATGAGATTTTTTTTTTCAAGCTTCTTTTACCTACTAAGTAATATTTATATATTTTTGATAAATGATACATGTAGATAGAAGACTAATATAGATATTGATTTCAATAACTAAATACTAATTCTTTTAATTAAAAAAAAATACTAAATCAACTAAGATAATTACTTCTAAGACTTATTAAGATTCTAATTTTATAATTTTTTTCTAATAAGACTCTTGTAACTTATAAATCCTTCTAAATTATAATGAATATTTAAATGATCAAATAAAAATCTTTTTTTTTCAATATTTTGATATTTAAATAATTTAAAACTATAATTTTAATTAATCTACTAATTAAGATGTATTGATAGGATTCACAAGCATTGCAAGGGTGATATTGAGATATAATTGAAAATGATGAGATTGAAATTTAAGAAATCTACCTAGACATCAATCACAAATCACAAGATTGGAGCAAAAGAAATCTATACAAATAACTATCAGAAGGCTTAAGCAAGAAAAATCCTTGCAGATAACAATTACAAGTTTAAAAACAAGAAAAAATAACTCATTGATAGGGATTGGATTGTTAGAATCTTATAAAGAATGTTGAAACTATGAAGTTTGCCAAATTAGAAAAAATATGATTATTGTGGTGAATTATCTTGCAATCACTATTTTACACAAGTTTAATGCATTTGAAACTTTAAAGTATATGATATTGTGGCTACGTGCCAGATTACAAATCAAATATTAGTTCTTACTCTTTATTTTCATGCTCACAAAGTCAACCTATACAAGCAAAAAAGGTGACTTCTCACACACTTAATCTCATATTAAAGAATGCACTGGACCATTCCTTAGAAAAGATAATATGTTGAATACAACCATATAAGACACAAGAGAAGTAATATAATCAATGCTCTACAAAAGATTATTTGTAAGCAAGAAAAGATGGAAGAGCAATGGAGGTGGAGAGAAGAGCCAAACTGTGAGGATTACAAAGTGAGGGAGGTAAAATAAGGGAGGCGGAGCAATGAATTGCATTGCCAACAAAATAAAAGAAAAGCCAATACGAGACTACATCAGCCATAATACAATTGAGCAGTTCTATTTGTAATACATTATATTAGTATATATATATATATATATATATATATATATATATATATATATATATATATATATATATATATATATAATATGGATATTTTATATTTTATTTAAGCATATATATATAATAATATTTATCTAAATTTTAAAAGTTTTATAATGATTATATATAGAGCATTCAAAATATGAATATTTTGTAATAATAAAATTTAAAAGATACTTCTATGATATTATATAATAAGAATAAATTATATATATATATATATATATATATATATATATATATATATATATATATCTAAATATATTTATTATATTTATAAATAAATATTACTTTTTAGTAATCAATCTATTATAAAAAGTCATTATAATACTTTTAAATCTAAATTATTATTATCATGTAATATTCACTCCTGTATAAATATTAAAAAAATCTCTATTATATATATATATATATATATATATATATATATATTATGGTATCTTTTAATAATATATTGATAGAGATATATATATATATATTCTAAATTCTATATATATATTAAACTTAAGAATATTTATATGTATATTTAAATATATATATATATATACATTGATAAATAGATTTAATGATTAGATTGATGCTTCATAACAATTTATAAGATATAAGTAATAAAGTTGGACATCTTATTATAATATTTAATTTTTTAAAAGTTCAATTTAGAACTAAGATAATGTAGTAGTTTTTAATTATGTGATACTTAAGATCTACCAATTTTGAAAACAACTAAAGATTTCTTAAACAAATCTACATTTATTTTCATATATTACAATACTTACTACAAAAAAAAAAAAAATGATATTAATGATCATAAGTTTAAATAAATCTTTTTATATAATCATTGTATATTGAATTTTTTTTAATATAAATATTATATATTTTATAATTTACAGTCTTATTCTCTCAATATTAAAAATAAACTATTTGCAAATAAATATAGAACCTTCATATATAATATATATATATTTAATTTCTTGATAATATCAATATTTTGAGATGGTTCACAACTTTGAAGATTTCAACATCATCAACAATTGCAAAGAATTATTCACTTTGAAATCGTAGTATTCTTGTCTAATAGAAGGAATTTAGCCATTTTAAAAAATCTCTACCGCTTTTAAGAATCATGCATTCCTGCTCATTTCTCTTCTCTCTTCTCTATAATAAAAAAAATAAACTTCTTCATGTGTACACAAGTCTTTTCTTTTTGGTGCTCTCTTATTGTTGTGCTTCTTTAGCATTGGCTTTGTACAATCCAAATCTTTTCAAGGAATTGTTGTTGTATGTATTATTTTTATTATTTCTAGCTTTAGTTCTATATTTATCAACTTCTTTAATCTTATTCTAAGTGTGTTGTGAAGCATGTGCCATTTTGTGAAATTATAAATTTTGTATTTTCTTATTATCATTGCTTAGGATGAAATTCAATCGGGGGCTTAGAATTGATAATAAGATCTATCAAATTATTCCAAAATTTTTATATATTTGTATATTATTTTTACTAAAATATATATTTTTTGTTGCCATTTTTATTGTAGGCATACTCTATAAATACTTCTATATGGTAGAGCTTATACTTTGTTTCTATGAATTTCTTATATTTTTGCAATTCCAATCCTCTCAAAGATCATAGTTAGATATGCATATGGAGATTGTTGCTCTTGTGATGTACTCTATAAATTATAAAATATAGTGCTGTAGAGTGCAACTAATTATTTTTGTATTAAAGATAATATCTACTGATCAATGGTTTTAATTAGTAGATGTAGTGCATTATCTTTGACTCAAGGATAAAACTTCTTATTCAATATCAAGAAATATTATTATTATATAATTTTCTTCAAATAAAAAAAAATATTCAATGATTGATTATTGATGAATTAAAATTTTTGCATTATCTTTGTATTTAAAATAATAATTGCTACTAATGGAAATGTCAAAGGTGTACTTATTTAAAAGATATTCTTATGCTATCTTTCATTGTGGTAGAAAGAATTGATATTATCTTCATATCAAAGATAATTATTAGAAACATTATTGTATTGTAATTACTTATAATATATAAAAATCAATAAAAATATATAATATATTCATAAGTTCTAATATATGTTAGAATGATTAATAAAATAATTTAAAAGAATTGATATAAAAAACTTTGTTTTGGTTTATTTTTCCTAATTTGATTATAGCATTTTAATTATATGGAATTTAGATGTTTAGTATGAAGCTTTGAGAGGAGATTTAGGACCTAAAGGATTAAAATTTAAGCTACTAAGAGATTCATTTGGAAAGATGAAAGCAAGGCATGAAGAGATGATAGCAAGGCATGAAGAGATGATAGCAAGGAATGGAAGATTTCATCTCCATTAATCAAACTTCATCCCCATTGGTTGATCTTCATGCCCAATAGGCTTTTAGCAAGATATCTACAACCATTTTTGAAGATTTGGATAACTTCAAAGAATATATTTGAAAAGAAGAAGTAAAGGTTGTAAAATTTAGATTTTGAAAGATAAATATTTTTATAAAAAAATTAAAAAATTTACAATTGATGTAAAAAAACTATAGTTATTTGAAATTAAGATATAGATTTAGAACATACTATCATTCTTTTGAAGATATAAGAAATTGTATAAGAGCTTTTGAAGATCATAAGATACAATTGGAGAGGTGATTTCAAGACTTACATGTTATATAGAAGAATTATTATATTAAAAATTTAGATAAAGGAGATATTAGAAGTTGAAGACAATACATCTAATTCCAAGGCAATAAGTAGACCATTTCATTGATAGTGATGATTTCCACTATATCTTGAGCTTTTAGACGAATTTTTGTCTAAATTTTTTTAAAAAAGTGAATAATTATATTAAAAAGCTATATACCAATTTTTGTGATGTTTGGGCATTTAATTTGTGAGATATGAAGAATTTTATATATAGATGTTTATAAATAAGGATTTAAAGCTATTATTAGGATTTTAGTAATATTTCAAGATTTATATTAAATCTATAGTTGAAGTTTGGTGTGATAGTTGTTAAAAATATATCAGTACTTTATATAAAACTTAAAACCATTTGGATGGTCCAATTGGGAGATTTGTACTATTGGACTTCAAGAAAAAATTCATTTTAGGATATATAAGGTTTGTAGTATTTTATCATATAATTGGATGATTAGGAGATGATAATAAGGTTGTATAAATTTATTCAAGGGAGATTTGTTTTATGCTTGAATCTTTTCAAGTAATTTTTGTCTATTGAGGACTTATATATTTGATGTAATTGTCTCTATAGGAATAATTTTTATATAAATTTGGAGTTTTTTTTATCTTGAAATTAGATTAAGCAATTAGTGATAGGTAAAAGCCTTATGCTTTTTTGAGGCAAACTCTCTCTATTACAATAATCTTTAGTATTTAAAAATATTGATATTAATACTTATCTTCTAAATAAGTGATGAAGTCATTGATCTGTAGTTGATGACATCAATTCCTATCATTTTCTTTGAATTAAAAATAACTATCTATGATAGTATTTAATTTTAATGTATACTCCACTAAAAGATATTGTATATTATTTATCAAAATGGTATTGAATGACGATTGTATCTTCAAGTCAAGGATATTTATTTGATGGCATCAAATTCTACCTTTAACATGATGAATCCATCTAATGTATTGTGCTCAGAATAGAAATTCTTAAAAAAAATAAATATAGATTTGATGTGTCGTCTTTACTTGTAAAAATTGTAGCATATAAAGATTTGTCACAAAATTCCTAGATAACAATATATATATGATCTTTACAAATAAAATAAGTGAAGATATAGCAAAAAAAATCTGTTATAATGTGAATACAAATTTGGTGGATAATAGTAATGGAATGCCTCTTGGCAATAATTATGTGGCAATTCAAGTTGCCGAATCACTTTACAAGGAGGAAGTCCCATTAGAGTGAATATTCTCATTGCGTTTTTCACATATCTTTTGTATATATTTCAATGGAATAAGTTTGTTTGACCACAAGCAAAAGAACATCTAGGATGTGACTATCATCTCTTCTCAAAGGTGTGTGCAATTTGAAAAACATTAATATGATAGTACTCATTAAAAAAATAGAGTTGAATCAGCCTTCCAAGAAGGACCATTTCATCTCTATAGAAGCTATTAATGGAATGACCAAGAAAATTTGTTGTAAAAAGAATTGCATATAGCCATTCTTTAAAACAAAGATTCATACTCTATGGTATCAAATATATATAGAAGATAATATATATTTTTGTTAATATTGTCTATTAGATATACACAGGTAGATTTATTATAATGCAAATGATATTAAGATAATTACCTTGGAAGGAATTGAGGTGTGCTCTTTTGCTTGATATACCATTATGGATATGAGTAAAGTCACATATAATTGATTGAAAATTTATAAAAATTTAGATATATGTATTGTCTAGTATAATAACTTGGAATTGAAGATGCTGTATATATATATCCTTCAGGTTATTTCTATACTACAACTTACATTGGATAATAATACAAATCACATATCTCATAAGATAAGAACATTGGACTTTGAAGAAAAGATTGTATCTAAGTGCCTCCTTTCATCATAATGCTATCACATTATAATTCGGCTATAAAATTAAAAAAATATATATTATAGAGAAGCTTAATTGAAGATTAAATTATAAAATTACTTTATAAAATATAATATATATAAAGAGAAGTAGAAAAAATATTTAATATTAATACTATTTTATTATAAAAAAGACTTTTATTTATTTTATAGGACCATAAACAAGACAAAACAAGATAGATTAGTAAAAATACTACTATTGGCATCTTAAGAACAAAATAAAGGATAGGATCCAATAAAAGTTATCTAAGTAAACCTTGGATTGATATCCAAAAAGAACCAACTATGAATCATGGTTGAAATTAGACCTCAAAGCATAAAACTATGTGCCTATGATAGATAGAGAGTTTTTTTTTGTTAATCAAAGAGTAGAATTTGAAAGCAAACTTAATAGGATTTCTTTAAGCATTGGTTTCAAGGGTTTTGAATTTATAATGACTTTGTGAGAGCTATGTAAAGTCAAGGTTTTATTTGAGTAACTCTGATTATTAAAAAATAAAGTAGATTTGTATTTTTGAGCATATTGAGAGTTGTATAGTAGATCTACAAGTGAAGATTTGTAGATTTGTGATTATAATTGTATTGAATGTTTATTACAAATTTGAGCTTAATCCAACAATTAGATCAAAGGTGATTAGAATTTAAGTATGCTAGGATTTCAAAAATTGGATTTTAAGGGTCAATGAGGATTTCTATGATTTTGAGCAATTTTCTAGTCAGATTGAATGGTTCTTTTTTAAATTAGTAGTTAACTTAGTTTTCAGCATGTTTGTAAAATTTAAAAATCTATAAATGATACAAAAAAGAGATATTGATGCTAGAAGATTGAGGTCAAGGTTGAAAAAGGAGAGGAGTTGACATCCAAGAGGATTAGAAGCTTTTTCTTTTAATTGCTAAGTTTAATTTTTTTAAAATTTTATATATTTTTTTTACACTAGTATGTTAAGAGGTGTACAAATTTTGAATAAAGATCAATGGTTAATTTAATAATTATTGAAGTTTTAAATCTGCTATTAGATTTTACTAGAATTTCATTAGAATTGTCTTAGGATCTTATTAGAATTTCATTAAGATTTAATTAGGATTTTATTAATATTTTATTAAGATTTGATTTAAAATATCATTAGAATTTTATTAAGATTTGATTTAGGATTTGATTAGGATTTGACCTAAGATTTGATTTAGGATTTATTTTAATTTTTGATTAGAATTAATTTAAGATTTAATTAAGATTTGATTTAGAATTCTATTAGGATTTGATTTAAGATTTGATTAAAATTGATTAGAATTTGAATTAGAATTTGAATTAGAATTTGATTTGAATTTACTTGAATTTGATTAAAATTGATTAGAATTTGAATTAAAATTTGATTTGAATTTATTTGAATTTGATTAAAATTTGATTTGAATTTAATTAAGATTTTGCTAGGATTTACTTAGGATTTGGTTAAAGTTCAATAGAGATTTATTTAAGATTATATTAAGATTGTTAGATTCTTGGTTAATTACAATATATAAGTGTATCCTCTATAACCAAGTACCTAGTACATTCTCAAATAAGATGATATGTAATACAATATTGTTAGAATAAAACATTGTTAGAGATCAATGACATCAATGCATAGTATAATTTGCCTAACATTTTAGCTAGTAGATTAAAAACAATCCAAAATGAGTTCTTTCCAAAAAACTCCACAAAGAAGTATTGTCGTATTATAACACAATTATAAGATAAAAAAGCAAAAGAAGACATATATTATAGAAAAGCTTAATTGAAGACTAAGTTATAAAATTACTTTAAAAAATATAAATAAAAAATAGAGATATAATAAAATATTTAATATTAATAATATATTTTTATAAAATGAGCTTTTATTTATTTTATAGGATAAAAAATAAGACAAAATAAGGTAGCTTAATAAAAATATTATTGTAAGCATCTTAAGATCAAAGCAAATAATAGTTTCTAGCAAAAATTACCAAAATAAATCATGGACTGATACTTGGGAAGGTGTCAAGGACAATAACTACATGAAATCAAATAAACAAGTGAGACCTCTCTCAAAGAAATAAATATAAAGAAGTATATGTATTAAAAAGAAACTGGAATGGCTAATGCCAAAAGACAAGAAAATTAGAGACTCTTGAACTAGACTGGAAACAAGAAAGGAGTTGACAAGAGTGAAGAAGGCTTCACTCTTGTTTCTATTTATACTATCTATCTAAGAGCTAAGTGGCGACGTTCTATAGGACCTCCAACATGTATCCAATTTACAAGACACGTGTCCAAGTTGCAAGACACGTGTCGAACTTGCAGGGCAAGTTTCCTATATGTTCGCCACGTATTTAGCTTGGTCTTCAAGCTACCAACATGTGCGACATGTGGCTAACTTATTGACCAAGTTTCTAATCCAAAAGTCTACTATGGACACTTATAAAGTCAAAGCAGCGTCTATGAAGTTTCTAGGAAGTTTCTCTAAAGATATTATGGAATTAACCTGCTTTTATCTTCTTTTATCTAGTTCTATCTGATCATATAGGTAACTATGTATATGACCATGACATTACCCCCCCTTTAAAGGACGAGTTCCACCAGGAGCAGTGATTACATGTGTAGAAAGTCTAAGATACGATGAATAGTATTTGCCACATACTCTGATCTTTGTTCTCTTCGAAGATAATTGATGGGTCCTCTCAGCCATCGATAGTGTCCCATTCCAGGGCAAGAAGATCACCCTATTATTTGATCATTATTGTGACCATCATAACTTCTTTCAAATATCACATCTGGAACACCGTCAGGAATTGTTCCTATCTCCAATAAAATCACCAAACATCGAGAATCTCTTCCAAGGTCGTGATACCGAACACGTTGTATCTCGCCATCTATTCGAGGAAGAACATGTCATTCTTGAAGATCTTCATCTCGGTTGCGTCGTCTTGAGGGTTGTGACAATCGCAATGTCTCGTCCGGTAGGTCAGCAAATGAAGGCTCTTGAGTCAAATCCGCTGGCTGTTGATTCTCCATCTCCTTAGCGTCACAAAATACAAAGAAGCTACAAACAAGGATAGAAAGTTGAATATTATCTTGCCTACATCTTGTTTCTTTTATAGGAAAAGTCTTCATCTTGGTTTCAATGGATGTTATTGATGAAAGATCTCCACCTTCCTCGCTGCATTCGCCAGATTTTTTGCTGGTTCCCATGTGCGCTCACTAATATCATATCCGTACCAGTGAACAAGATATTCCAACCTATTTCGACCCCGCCTTGAATCTAAGACTTCTTCTACTTCAAATTCGTCATTATTGTTCACTTCTATAGGAGGAGGTGGCACTTGTCTTCTTCTTGGTATGTTCACTGTCTTATATGGTTCAAGAAGATACACGTGGAATACATGGTGGATCTTCATAGACTCTGGTAGGCGTAATCGATATGCAACTGGATTAATTTGTTCAGAAATACGAAAAGGTCCAAGCTTACGATAGTCCAACTTGTCACAAGGTCACGTAGTCTTGATATTGCGACGAAGTAGCCATACCTTATCGCCTATGTTGAGTTGTGATTGTTCCTTTCGATACGCATCAGCGTTTATCTTTTGTTGTTCTTGAGCTTCCTTTAATTGTGCCTTCATTGTTGTGTGTAGTTCTGACAAATGATTTATCAAGTCTTCTGCCGTAGGATTGTCAACTTTCAAATAATAAAAAGTATCAAGTCGTGGATGGTAACCATAATTGGCAAAGAAAGGTGTTTGTTGTGTAGAAGAATGTACCGTATTATTATAAGCAAACTCTGCCAATGGTAAAAGAGCTGTCCAATCATCTTGTTGGTAGTTCATGGTACATCTCAAATATTATTCCAAGACTTGATTTACGCGCTCCGTTTGTCCATCAATTTGAGGATGGAAAGCTGAAGATAGCTTTATATCCACCTTTAGAATCTTGAAAAGCATTCTCCAAAATCTCGATACAAACTGAGTTCCCTTATCCGATATAATATCCTTAGGTAATCCATGATAGCGGTAGATATTGTCAAGGAAAAGTTTAGCTGTTTCTTCGCCTGTGATAGATTTTTTACATGATATAAAATGTGCCATCTTAGTAAAATGATCTACTATCACGAATATAGAGTCATAAGAACCTGAATTTGGAAGATCCGTGATAAAATCCATAGATACAGAAGACCATGGTTGTTCTGGAATGGATAATGGCTGAAGAAGTCCGTAGGGTCGATGGCTAGGAGTTTTTGATCTTGAAGAAACATCACAAGTTTTTACAAAATCTTTGACTCCCTTCCACATTTGAGGCCACCAAAAATCTCTAGATATCAACTCTAGAGTCTTATTGTACCCAAAATGTCCTGCTGTTGGGAAGTCATGACGAGCTTCAAGAACACGTAATCATGCTTCACCTTCTGGAACATATAAGCGCCCTTCAAAATAGAGTAGATTTTTCTTGAACTCAAACTTCAAAATATCATGAGACTTAGAAGAATTATTCTTAATTTCATGAATAAGAGGATCTGAGGACATACTTAATTGGACTTGCTTGAGAAAAGTTGAATCATCAATATTGATTTTAAGGTTCAAGATAAATCGTCCTGGCCTAAGAGAGTCATTCTTGTTGATCAAAAGTCAGATTCTTCTTTCTGCCAAGAAGATAAGAACGCCTAGAGTTTACCTGGATTGCACTATTGCTTTTCTCCGGCCGAGCATGTAATAATGAACCTAAATTTGATAGAGTATGAACGCGACGGTTTGATGACGAGATTCGCCACGCGCGATACGAATACTCGATGCTCAAAGTGATCCGGGGAGCACGATGACCTGATTTCGTAAGATTTCTAAATAATAATGACGCCATTTTGAAAAGAATCCACAATTGGCGAAGTTTATCGTGGATTTCGTGAGTTGATCTCAGAAAAAATTTCCTAATTCGAAGTATTGCTATTTGAGCAGCTTTATCCGTCTTCTATTCAGGATAAATACTACTCAAAAGAAAGTCGATGCGGCCTGCTTCTATAAAGAAATCTCTGAAAAATCAACACGATACAAGATTGGTGCAGAAGTAAAAGCTATCTTCAAAGCTTCAAATGATGCTTCTGCTTCTTTTTTCCACTCGAGCTTGTTCTTACAAGTCAAACGTGTAAGTGGGGCTGCAACTTGAGAGAAGTTCTTGATGAAGATTCGATAGTAATTGGCAAATCCTAAAAAATATTGTACATCCCTTATTATTTTTGGAATCTTTCAATCCATGATTGTTTGGACTTTCTTAGGATCCATCATGAGGCCATCATTCCAGATGATATATCCTAAGAAGTCAACTTGAGTAGTGTGAAATACACACTTTTCCATCTTGGCATACAATCCTGTTTCTCTGAATTTTTGTAAGACATGACGAACATGTGTTTCGTACTCTTCTATGTTCTTAGAGTAGATTAAAATGTCGTCTAGGTAGCAAACAACAAAATCATCTAAGAATTCATGAAAAACATCGTTCATGAGATGTTGGAAAACAGCTGGTACATTTGTGAGTCCAAAAGGCATAACATTATATTCGAAATGTCCATACCTTGTTCAAAATGTAGTTTTCCATTCATCTCCTTCTTTAATGCGAACCAAGTTGTATGCTCCTCGTAGATCTATTTTTGTATAGATCTTAGCTTGATTCAGTTGATCAAGAAGTCCAGAGATTAAAGGTAGTGGGTACCTGTTCTTGATAGTGATCTTGTTAAGTCCCCGATAATCCACACACATTCGTAATGATCCATTTTTTTTCTTCACAAATAGAATTGGAGCTCCTGCAGGAGATTTGGAATGGCGTATGAAGTTCTTGGCCAGATTCTCTTTAATATACTCCTTGAGTTCAACCAACTCATTTTGTGATAAATTGTAGATTGGTCCAAAAGGAGGCTGAGATCCCTCTTTGAGATCAATCGAACAATCATATGGGCGATGCTCCGGAAGAATATCAGCATTCTTCTTCTCAAAAACATCTTGATAGTCTTGGTATTGGCTTGGAATGCCACTTGAAGCCTTTCCACTATCAAAAATGGATGTTGCGTAAATAGCAAAAGTTGATCCTTCTTTTGCTGCGTGTATAAAAGCTTTTGCACCTATAAGTACAGGTTTTACTGTACCACGCTTGTAGCTTTTTTTTGGATCGGTAGGATGTTTAATAATATCCTGGGAAAAGTCAAGTCTACGAGAATTCCAATCTATTTGAGGGTTATATTTTTCTAGCCATGACAAACCTAGAATAACTGGATTAGACGGAGATTTAATTATGTTAAAGCTTACATAGCTATTATGACCATCTATTGTTACTTTTATAGGACGGGTTTCATGAGTGACATCTCCTGAGGACAATGGGCGACCATCTATGACTTCTACATGTACGGATTTAGATTTCTGTACTAAAGGTATTTTACGATTCTTAACAAATTGTTCATCTAGAAAACATGCTGAGGCTTCTGAATCTAATAAGACAGAGGCTCTGTAATTTTTTGGTCCTAAATATACATCTATCATAAAACAAGGAGAGGGTTCTGAGGAGAGAATAGGACTTGTACTGGGAATTGTATAGGGTTCCAGCTGCACGGTCCCTATTGTAACTAGACAAATTCGTTTTCCGACATGTTGTCTTCTTTGACAGTCGTACTCCTCATTTTGTAGTTGCGACGTTTCTTTGGACAATATTGAACAGTGTGCTTAGGTTCTCCACAATATAAACACAAACCTTCTTGACGACGACGAATCTTTTCTTGTTCAGTAAGAGGTTTAAAACGTACCGCATCAATTTGCATGTCTTCTACTTCCAAATGTACGTTTTGTGAGGATGTTGATGTTGCCATTGAATAATAACGTTGAGGCTCCCTTGTATGACTCTCGGATCGAAACTCAAAAAGTCGATTGTCACACTTCACAGCAAAATCAATTGCTTGACTCAATGTCTGAGGATCGGATAAATTGAGCATTAACTTTTTTACCTCATATTGTAATCCGTAGAGAAATTGACTGATGAGTGCAGCATCGTCCCACTTGATGTCGGTCGCTAGTTATCAAAATTGTGAAGCGTATAATGACACTAATCGATTGTCTTGTCGTAGGATGCAAATCTTGTTGGTTGCAACACGAATTGCATCATGTTCTCCATACATCGATCAAAATTCCGCAAAAAATGCCTCCAAATTATCCAATATTGGATCACGTCGTTCAAGAAAAGATGAAAACCACGATAAAGCAAGGCCCGAAAGTAACGTTCTAATAAACCTAACTTGAGATCCTTGCGTAGGATAACTGTGAGGTTGAAGTTCGATCACCAATTGTACCTGATTGATGAATCTTCAAAATTTAGATCTTGGGCCATCAAACTTCTCAAGCAAATTGATTTTTGGTTCTCTAACGTTTGAACGGTGTTCCATCATCGGTGAGGTAGCATGGTTTGGTGTAGATATTGACGTAGCTCCAACCATCTCTACATCTTCACTTCTTGCTAATCTTGATGCTCCTTGTGGTGGTAAACTGAGTTGATGCATTGCAAGCATTAGTTCTTTTATTTGCTCTTGCATTTGTACCATTGCATTCTTCATTTCTGCAAGCTCTGCCATGATAAGATAATAGAAAGGAAGATGTCTACTCTTACATCAAGAAATATGGAACACACACTCAAAAGAAAAAAAATTCTAGAAACAATATCAGTTTAGAAGTGGGTACTCCACAACTTCTAATATGCTTATATCTTATCAAGAGAAAGGGATAATCCACTCTTAATCAAAAAAAGACAAAGCTCTGATACTGTATGTGTACTCTTGTCAATCTGTCAAGGACAATAACTGGATGAAGTCAAATAAACAAGTGAGACCTCTCTCAAAGAAATAAATATAAAGAAGTATATATATTAAAAAGAAACTGGAATGGCTAATGCCAAAAGACAAGAAAACTAGAGACTCTTGAACTAGACTGGAAACAAGAAAGGAGTTGACAAGAGTGAAGAAGGCTTCACTCTTGTCTCTATTTATACTATCTACCTAAGAGCTAAGTGGCGACGTTCTATAGGACCTCCAACACGTATCCAATTTACAAGACACGTGTCCAAGTTGCAAGACACGTGTCAAACTTGCAGGGCAAGTTTCCTATATGTTCGCCACGTATTTAGCTTGGTCTTCAAGCTACCAACATGTGCGATATGTGGCTAACTTATTGACCAAGTTTCTAATCCAAAAGTCTATTATGGACACTTATAAAGTCAAAGCAACGTCTATAAAGTTTCTAGGAAGTTCCTCTAAAGATATTATGGAATTAATCTGCTTTTATCTTCTTTTATCTAGTTCTATCTGATCATATAGGTAACTATGTATATGTCCGTGACAGAAGGGCTAGTTGTGAACCAAGATTGAAACCAAATTCTAAGACACAAAACTATGAACTTATAGTAGATATATGAGTCTTTTGCCGATTGGAGAGTATAATTTGAGAGCAAACTTGATAGGATTTTTTTAAGCATTGATTTTAAGGATTTTGAATTTATAATGACTTTGTGAGAGCTTTGCAAAGTCAAGGTTCTATTTGGGTGACTCGGATTATTGAAAAATATAGTAAGTTTTTATTTTTGACCATATTAAAAATTTTATAGTAGGTCTACATATAAAAAATTATAGATTTGTGACTATAATAGTGTTGAATGATTGTTGTGAATTTGAGCTCAATCCAACAATTAGGTCAAAGATTATTGGAATTTAAGTGTCTTAGGATCTTGGAAATTGGATTTTAAAGGTTAATAAGAGTTTCTATAATTTTAAATAATCTGCTAATTAGAATAGAATGGTTCTTTTTTAAATTAGTAATTAACTTAGTTTTTAGCATATTTACAAAATTTGAGAATGTATAAACACTGTAAAAAAGAAATATTGATGCTGAAAGATTGATGTCAAAGTTGGAGAAGGATGCCAACTAATACCTAAAAAGATTAGGAGCTTTTTTTCTTAATTGGTATATTTAATTCGCTTCAAATTTTGCATGCTTGTTTTTAAATAGTATATCAAGAAGTGTACAAATTTTGAATAAAGATCAATATTTAATTTAATAATTATTAAAGTTTTAATTTTTCTATTTGATTTGATTAGGATTTCATTAGAATTTATCTTAGGATTTTATTAAAATTTTATTAGGATTTATTTTGAGATTTTATTAAGATTTCATTAGAATTTTTTTTAAAGATTTCATTAGGATTTTATTAGGATTTATCTTAGGATTTTATTAAGATTTCATTAGGATATTATTAGGATTTATTTTAGGATTTCATTAAGATTTCATTAGGATTTATTTTAGAATTTGACCTAGGATTTGACTTAGGATTTGATTTAAGGTTTGACTAAGGTTTGACTAAGATTTGACTTAGGATTTGATTTAAAATTTGATTAAGATTTGATTAATATTTCATTAGGATTTTATTAGAATTTATCTTAGGATTTGATTAGGATTTATTTAAAATATCTTTAAGATTTCATTAGAATTTTATTAAAATTGATAAATATTTGATTAAGATTTGATTAGGATTTATTTAGGATTTGATTAAAATTTAGTTAAAATTTATTTAAAAAACCTTTAAAATTTCTTAGGATTTCTTTAAGATTTCTTTATGATTTTATTAGGATTTTTTTAGGATTCTTTATCATTCTTTGAAGATTTCATTAGGATTATTAAGGATTCAATTGGAGTTTATCTAGGATTTTATTAAGATTATTAGATTCTTGATTATTTTTAATATATAAATTTACCTTCTACAACCAAATACTTAATATTTTTTCGAACAAGATCACACGTAATATGACAGCATAAAAACAACTTCTTACATTGTGCACAATATATTACATTGAAGCAATTAATGGACGGTATCGTATTGTTGTCTTGTTCAAAAATGCACCGAGCATCTGGCTGTGGAAGATAAAATTGTGTTTGCAAATAATCAAGAAACCCTCATAGATTTCATCCATATATAAAGAATATAATTCAAATTTTAATTCAAAAGTATTTAAAAACACTCTTCTTAATAACATCAACCATACATATATCCTAATTACCTCGTTTCTTTTATAATTAAGCAATTTTTATTTTTCTTTGTAAGCCCTAATCTTAATTAGTGGATTTGACAAGCTATAACTTTTAATTCAACCATCTATTTAATGTGAAATTTTGCATACAAATGTTGGTATAAGCCTTTTACATGCTCAGAAAAATTTAGCTCAACCCAACTTACAGATTGGGAGAAAATGCTCAAAAACCGCACTAATGACACTCGGCCGCCAACTCAAAAATTGATGCAAAAATTCCACTGGTGATTTCTCCTTCTTCAATCATTAACTTTAACTCCAACTTGGTTTGTAGCTTGATCTCCAAGTCTTCTATCACCATACTAAAATTTATATTAATCCAATTAGTATATCTTTAGTTATTACAGAAATCCTATCTAACCCTAAACTGCCAATTTTTGACAATCTTTTATATCAAAGCCCAAATATCTCCTGATTGTACCATTGTCGTATTACATGTTGTCTTGTTCAGGAATGCATCAGGCACCTGGCTGTAGAAGATAAAATAATGTTTGCAAATAATCAAGAAATTCTAATAGATTTTATCCATGTATGAGGAATATAATTCAAACTTCAATTCAAAAGTATTTAAGAACACTCCTCTTAGAAACATCAACCATACATATACCCCAATAGCCTTGTTTCTTTTATAATTAATCAATTTTTATTTTTCTTTGCAAGCCCTAATCCTAATCAGTGAGTTTTGACAAGCTATAATTTTTAATCTGATTGCACGAATCACTCAAGAATGCAAACCATCATTGACTTATATAGAATCCAAAACACGAATATAAACCCTAACTTTGAACAATGATTGCAAAGTCATCCCAAATTCTATGGCAACAAGCTTAATGCCCTTGAAATAAGCTTCAAGCTAACTATGCAATCCAAAAATCCGATTTAAAAAAACCCATGTACTTTGTCCTAGGCTGCCATTTTTGTGGCTAGAGGTCTGATTTCGACCCTGTCCTACAAACGGCCAACCCCCGGATATCAATCCAACCTATCATAGGGATTTCATAGCCTAATCCTATCCTCAACTTAACCCTAGTATCAATCATGCTAGTAATTTATCTTTTTTGCTATATTTTTATTATTTTATGGCCTTTCTAAGATAATAAAAGAATTACTACAGCCTAGAAGATAAAATTATCAATTAATTCTTATCTACTAGCTATTAAGTGAAAAAAATAACTAAGAGGCTTTCAGAAAAATCTTGTTAAAATATGTGGAATTCTTGTTGAATTAAGATAATAGAGTATTAATTGAAAATTCATTTTTAATCATATTTTCACCATATAATCGTATCACAACACGACACTGTTAGATTAATACAAACTTTTTTGCATACTTAGCACACCCAAAAATCTAGACAATATCAAATTTTGAACTATAGATGCTATACAAATTGCACAAATCAGTCAAGAATGTAAGCCATCATTGTCTTATATAAAATCCAAAATACCAATATAAATACTAATTTTGAACAACAATTGCAAACTCATCCAAAATCCTATGGTAACAAGCTTAATGTCCTTCGAACAAGCTTCAAGCTAGCTATCCAATTCTAAAACTTCATCTGCAAAAATCCCCTTGACCCACCATAGGCACGTGGTTTTGTGCCTCAGGATCTGATTTCAAAACCGGCTCATAACG
Organism: Physcomitrellopsis africana; assembly: GCA_036785485.1. NCBI lineage: Eukaryota > Viridiplantae > Streptophyta > Bryopsida > Funariales > Funariaceae > Physcomitrellopsis > Physcomitrellopsis africana. The sequence goes on along the minus strand of JAWRVF010000065.1, from coordinate 326,210 downwards.
AATCCTTTCCAGGTATCTATTTTGAGATTTTTGTGGTAAATTTTTCTGAAACCTAATCTTAACTCCCTCTTGTATATGTCTATATTATTTTATTTTCCAATCTACTTTGTTTTGTCTTAGTTATAGCCCTACAAAATAAATAGAAGCTTATTTGTAAAAAAAGTAGCATTAATATTTATTAGTTTTATTTCCTTTTAACTATTATCTATTTTTTAAAAATAATTTTCTATAATATTTTAAACTAAGATCTTCTATAATGTACTATTTCCACACTCTTTCACCTAATAATCACGTTACATCATGACATCCACCTCCTTTAAACCTGTGCACCCTCCGACATGTGCCAAGTTTGTTATTGTATTGATATAAAATATTCTTCATCTTGGTCAAATTCTTGATCTTCAATTTGCTCTTCTTCTTCCATCTCAATACCTCTTAATCGATTTTATTCTTCATTAAAACAAATTTCTTTACCTCTTTGTTTAAATAACTTAATTCATTTTCCTACTATAGGTATCTTTAATTCTATACCATCAAATTCTTGTAACAAATACGTTCCATTGTCATATATTTGTTTGACAACATAAGGTCCAAACCATCTCTTTGCAAATTTCTTTATTGTGCTATGTAAGTTGTCCAAACTACTATCATAAACCAACATCCAATCACCATTTTGAATTGATTTTGGATGCAATTGATGCTTTTTGTCAAACCTCTTGTTTTTCTCTCTTGCTTCTTTCAACTTCTTTATAGCTACCTCAATGTCCTTGGATCTCTCAAATTCAATTGCATGTAAGCCCTTTCAACTCTTTTCTCACAATCCAATGGTAGTAGCAATGCTATTTGTTTAACTTTCTTGGCAATAGTCTTATACTTAGTTTCCACTTTTGAGTTATATCTATTAACATATTCTTTCACCTCATTATAAAATTCTTTAGATTGTACATTTATTACCTTATCATTACTTTTAAAACTTAAATCCAATAATAATTGTAATTCACCTATGGTATCACCAAAGCCACTTTCTTCAAACATCTCCAATATGAATTCATCTTCATCAAGCATTCCACATTTCTTCAACTCATATTTCATATTTTTGACATTTTTCTTTTCTATTCTTCCAAAATCATTTATATTTTTAAATGAAATATATCCATCCCATGATAAGGTAACAATAGCCTCATCTCTTCTAATAAGTAGGAAGCCATCTCCCTTCTTGATTAAATGCAGTTGTTGATACAAGTCTAATGTCCATCTTCTTGTCTACGCTAATATTCTATAGTCAATTATCTCTTTTACTAATGCCAATGTTTCCATTTATTCCACATGTGCAAGTAGGTTGGAAATATCTTCTTTTGTACATGACCAAACTATTAGCGAGGTACAAATTTTGAAATAAGAAGACTTAATTGAAACCTCATCCTTATAGCCACATACATCTTGCTTGTATCTTTTGTCTTGTTTTTTTTATTCCAACCTCCATTTAAGATGCGCATGTAATCTTTAAATCCATTTTCAATGTCTTTATATTTGAGGATTTTTAGATTTTCAACCTTTGAATTCTTTTTTCTTATCAAAATCCAATTGTGCCCCCAATATATGTGCATTATCTATGTAACTTTGACCTTGGTTCAAAAGATCAGTATTCACAATTGACTTGATTAAAGCCATTGACTTAATACCCTTATCTTTGATTCCATAATCTTTTTTTGTCACATAATTTTGTGAAACATCTATCATTTTTTCTTAAATATATTCTTATGAAACATCATAACCTTGTATTATCTCAAAGCATTGTCAGATAGAGAGAATTCGCCTTGGAAAAACGCCGGGTTCCTAGCTGCTACTAGAACTAGCAGGGAACATGAGAGGAAGCCGTGCAAGTATCTTCTATACTTGCACAATATTTTTTCAAGCTTTCAAATTATACTTGTATTATACTTATACAAGACTTATACAAATATAAAGTATAAACACTTGAATAATACTTGTATAAATACTTATATAATACTTCTATAAATACTTATATAAAATAATATATAATCCTTGGTATAATACTTGTACAAATACTTGTACAAATACTATGTATAATATTTATAAAATACTTATATAAATACTTGATATAAATACAAATATATATACTTGTATAAAAGGTATAAGTAAAGTGTGTATTTATTCAAGTATACCTCAAAATACAACCGCATATGAGGAATATAAGTTATACAACAAGCTGAAACTAAATAAATCACTAAAAATTCATCCAAAAGTCAAATCAAGCGTGCTTATAGCCTATGGAAAGAAAATAATCCATTGTAAAACATATCAAAATTTCACAAATAGATGGCTTACCGTTTAAAAGTTATGGCTAAAAGAAGTAGGCACTAAAATTTCCAAGCAAATGCAAAGGCAGCAAAGCTCCTCTTCACTTCAGCCTTTGTTGTGATCACTTCCCTTCTCCAAATTGGACATGCAATAGCTTTTTAGAAAGCTCACTCCATCATCTAATTTTTTCTAAAATTTTGCATGCATGCCTCTCAAACTCCAGATTTTGTAGCTAGTTGATTCTACCCTTCAAACCTTAAAAACAATTTGCCCTCTTTGACACTTCACGGCTCATAAAACTTTCATCAAAGCTCCAAATGTATTGATTTTTGTTTTTGTGGAAAGCTTACACAAGCTACTATAAGCACCTAAATTATCAAAAATATTGAAGAGATTGTCCGACTTGGGTGGTTGAACAAAGTCTCTGCCCCTCTTCATCGGGTGGCAGCAAACCCTTTCTCACTTTCAAGCTTACAACTTTTGCTCTCCAACTCCAAATGCCACAAGAGATGTCTTGATAGAAAGCTAGCACAATTTTCCACTCTCTATAAATTTCTCTAAGAAAGAGTCGAAATCAAACTTGCAGTGGCAGCTCGAAGTTTCTGCCCCTCTTCGTCAGGTGGCAGCAAACCCTACTCTACTAAAACAAGCATAATTTCTTGCTTACAACTCCAAAACAAGCAAGTGAGTAGGTTCTAGAATCCTCACAACTTGAAGAGCACACACTTCAATTTTCATTACAAATGCTTTTATATCGTCGGAGCTATCTCTCTCCAAAGTTCACCACTCAAAACTGCCCAAATCCTAGGTCTAGCAAGAAGAGTATATCTCCCTTTCCTTCCATATTAGACTATAACACGCCCACATGGGTAGCCAAATCCTATTGGTCAGGCCCTATTCACCCCATGCTCTTCTTTTTTACTTCTCTCAAGGTCCATTCTACCTCAAAAGTCAACAAGAAAGGTAAAATAATTTTTATCTTCCTTCTAATTACAAAAGAGTCTATTCTAGGATATAAATAAGGTAGGAACAAAACAAATAGCCATCTTAATTCACTAACTAAGTGGCTATAATAAATCCTCTCCTTATGATATCTTCTAAAATAACATCTAGTATTCACACATGTATTAACAATAGATACAAGATATATAATATTTTTATATACTGCATGTAAATGCAGTATGACAGCGTTGTATTACTTCATAATATTGAGAAATTTCATGGCCTTGTGAAACCTCATGCTCTTGAAAAATCTCACTACTTTTGCCATAATCCTTTGTGGTTTTACCACCACATTTAATATCACAACCTTCTGTAATTTCATAACCCCCTCCATAATGATCATGTGAAAATTCAAAACCTCTTTCATCCAATCTATATGTGGTCTCATAGCCATATGCAATTTGACTTTTATCATCATATTTATGCATAATTCCACCACTTCTTACATCATAATGTTGTGAATTCATACAATTTTTATGGTTTTAACCTTGAATAGATCCATAATCCATCTCATGTGAAGGTTCAACTTTAAATTCTTCAACATAATCCAAAATATTAGGCAAAACATCCTCACCTCCTTCAAATATAGAAAATACCTTTTTATCATTAAAAGATATTCCATTCAAATTGCCATTACCAACTTGCATAAACTTATTCAGTATAGAATAGCCATAGCTTTCATTCTTGTTGTGATTAATTTTTAAATCCTTGAGCTCCATATTGCCTTCAAATTTTTGGATACTTTGACCTTCCATAGTAATAGTTTGAATAGAGTTTTTGTTCCTTCCTTTACCACTCTCAATATAAGATCCAATTTCTTTCATTTGCAAAGAATTGGCTCCTCCTTTGAAGTCCTCCAATTGCTCTTTGACTTCTCTTTTTTGAAGATTAATCCCTTGCATTGATAAAGATGATATAGAAGCCAAAGTAGAAGATTTCTTAGGCTATACTACAACTCCTTTAGCTTGTATTCTTTATTGCTTTGCTAAAACAATCACTGCTTCTTTCAACTCCTCCCAATTATTAGTACAATCACTCTCTGTAGACTCATCTATAAGAAGTGTGAAAAGCTTATCTCTCAAGGCATCATCAAGACCATTTAAAAATAATTCTATATTTATAGCATCCAATGACTATCTCTCTAAAGATGAGAGTTGATAAAATCTCTTTTCAAATTCTTTCAAGAATTCATAAAGATCCATATGCATGCCTTGTTGTAATTCTATCCAATCCAAAATCTTTTGCTTGATAATCTTATCCTCATTTACATCAATAAATTCTTCTTTCAAAAGTTCTTGAAATTTTGACCATGTCTCCACTCTCCCTTTAAGTAATCTCTTCACTTTTTTATGAATCCTAGGTTCAATAGCCAAATAGAAGCTTGAAATCATCTTTATTTCTGGAATTTGACATGTCTCCATCTCATATGTATAAACTTATAAAAACTTAGTGATGTTGCATCCTTCAAATCTCCAAAATTTGTTGATGATTTCTTGTAATGCCTTTGTGATATCCCTTTCAATTGCTTGCATCTTTTGTTGCTCCTCCATGAATATACAAAAAGCCTTAAAAAATTCATTAACACTTGGCCCATCCAAAATTTTCAACCTATCCAAAGATTTTGATAAAACATCTTCTATTTTGTTCTACAATGTTCAAAAATGTCCCTTGAAATATTCCAATAAATAACTTATGATACTTCAAAATGCTCCAAGATGTCTATAAAGCCATATAATGCTCCATGATAATCCAAATACCACCATTGTATTTCAAGATATCCTCCAAAGCTCCAAGTATTCCAAAAACTTTAAAATCAACCTTCTTATCATCTTGCACCATCAATCTAAATAACCACAAATAAAAGCTAATACCTTCCACGCCAAACTTTCATGTCGGATTCACCACTTATGTCGTATTACGTGTTGTCTTGTTCGGGAATGCACCGGGCACCTAGCTGTGGAAGGTAAAATTATATTTACAAATAATCAAGAAATCCTAATAGGTTTTACACATATATAAAGAATATAATTCAAATTTTAATTCAAAAGTGTTTAAAAACACTTCTCTTAGTAACATCAACCATACATATATCCCAATTGCCTTGTTTCTTTTATAATTAAATAATTTTTATTTTTCTTTGCAAGCCCTAATCCTAATTAGTAAATTTTGTTAAGCTATAACTTTTAATTCAACTGTCCACTTAGTATGAAATTTTGCTTAAAAATATTGATATAAGCCTTTTGATGCTCAAAAAAATTCAGCTCAATCCAATTTACAGATTGCAAGAAAATGCCCAAAAACCACACTAATGACACTCGGCCACCAACTCGAAAATTGATGCAAAAATTCCAGTGGTGATTTCTCCTTCTTTAATTATTAACTTTAGTTCAAATTTGATAAGTAGCTTGATCTCCAAGTCTTCTATGACCATGCTAAAATTTATATTGATCTAATTAGTATATCTTTAGTTATTACAAAAACCCTATTTAATCCTAAACTGCCAACTTCTGACAATCTTTTGTATCAAAGCCCAAATATCTCCTGATTATACTATTAGATTAATACAAACTTTTTTGCATACTTAGCACATCCAACAATTTAGACAATATCAAATTTTGAACTATAGATGCTATACAAATTGTACAAATCAGTCAAGAATGCAAGCCATCACTGTCTTATATAAAATCCAAAACACCAATATAAATACTAATTTTGAACAACAATTGCAAAGTCATCCAAAATCCTATGGTAACAAGTTTAATGTCCTTGAAACAAGCTTCAAGCTAGCTATCCAAGTCCAAAATTCCATCTGCACAAATCTCCTTGATCCGCCATAAGCACGTGGTTTTGTGCCTCGAGATTTGATTTCAACCCTGGCTCATAACTGATCCTTTTCGGGTATCTATTTTGAGATTTTTGTAGTAAATTTTTCTGAAATCTAATCTTAACTCCCTCCTATATATGCCTATATCATTTTATTTTCCAATTTACTTTATTTTGCTTGACTTATGGCCCTACAAAGTAAATAGAAGCTCATTTGTAAAAAGGGTAGCATTAACACCCATTATTTTTACTCTCTTTCAACTATTATCTATTTTTCTAAGATAATTTCTTATAATATTTTAAACTAAGATCTTCTATAATATACTATTTTCACACTCTTTCATCTAATAATCACGTTATATTATGACAATGGATAGATTTGTGATTCATGAGCCAAAGATCTCTAACAAAAAAATTAGATAGCCACATCTCTATACAAAGATCACACCTATAATTATACTATATAAATTGAATTTTCTCTGAAAAGTTTTTTGACAAGTCAATTGTATTATCCATAATAAAATAGGTTACTTAAAGACCCCTTCCTCATATTTCTCTTACAAGAAAAAGGTAAAGGATTTGTTTATGAAGTTGTGTATTACTATCATGGACATGATTGCCTATAGCCATGAAGATATATAATACACATATTATAATTTGGATATATTTCCTAGTGACTCAAACCATACTATTGGTTCTTTAGCAAAATTGTTATAAGACCTTGAGACCTTGTGAATTAATTGTGGCAAATCTGCTTTTCTATTTGAAATATTAGTCAATGGTTAAAAAATGTTCAAGTCTTTCCTTCCTACTCTTCTTTAAGAGATGGCCCCTATTAAACTACTTCTTCTAATTTTAAATCTTTAACTTGACAATTATGATGGAAATAATAAAAATTAATATATGTTTACCTTTTTTTTATTCACAAAAAGTTTTTTGCAAGATTTATATTAACTTCTTCTTTATTGGGTACACTTAAAAAGACATCAATATACTCTTTGGCTAATGGAGTTGGAAATTGAAGACCGATGACTATTCAAAATTCTTGTTGCTAATGAAATTCTTTATAAAATCTAAATCTTAATTTGTTGTCATATTGTACTTTGACTACTATATAAAAGTATTATATATATATATATATATATATATATATATAAAATTTATTATACAATTAAATAAAAATTATATCAATATATTTTAATAATTATAAAATATAATTAAATTGTTATTTTAAAAAGAATCTATTTAAAAAAATTATTATTAAAATTTATACAATCTTATATTTTTTAATATTGATTTTTGACGTTGATTTTATATTAATAATAACTTTATATATTTTGAATCACCTTTACTAGATATTGGTGATCCTTGAAATCTTTTTTTTTTATTTTTTTTTATTTGATATTTAGAACACATATCAAGTAAATCTTATTAGAAAAAGGATTAGAAAGGAATTTTTAGTGTAAAAAAGAATAATTAGGCCATCTATACAGATGAATGGAAATGGATGATAGAAATCTCTATTCCTATTAGCCAAAAGTCATGCCCAATAGGACTTCAAGGAGGCTGTTAGAGACCTTATTAGAAATTGGAGTTTTTTTTTTTTTTTTTTTTAAAGGCATTCAAATATCAAAGGTAATGATTAGCAAGTTTAGATTTTTAGCTATGGTTTTGATATATAGATGAGATTTTGAAAGGAGATTATAGATTTCCTTAAAAGATATTAAAAATCTAACTTATAAATAATTGATTAGTTATGATTTTATATAGGAAGGGATATTAAGAAAGTTTTTACATGCCAAAGAAAAATTTTATGTACAAACTTACTTAAATATAAAAGAATTTTATTAGTATAATATATATTTTTTAATATTATTATTTTATTTATCTTTTTTATTAAAGACAAATCACTTATTGAAATCTTGCCACTAAGTTACAAGTAAATTCTCTACAACCAAATATCTAATAGATTTTCAGATTGAAAATCATACCACATGACACTATAATTTTTCATCTTATTAAAGAGATGCTTAGCATTAAAGACTTTGTGGAAGGAAATTTGTATATGGGGAGTCATACATTGTTGTATTACATGTTGTTTTGTTTGAGGATGCACCGGGCACTTGGCTGCAGAAGGTAAACTTGTATATTGCAACTAACCAAGAATCTAACTATCTAATATAATCCTAAATAAATTCCGATTGAATCTTTAATAATTTTAATCAAATTCTAAAAGAGTTATAAAGAAATCCTAATGAAATCATAAAGAAATCTTTAAAAATCCTAGACAAGCCTAAAAAAATCTTAAATAAATTTTAATTGAATTTTAATCAAATCCTAAATAAATCCAAATAAAATATTAATAAAATTCTAATTAAATCTTAATCAAATCCTAATCAATTCTAATAAAATTCTAATAAAATTTTAAAAATATCTCAAATAAATCTTAATCAAATCCTAAGACTAATCCTAAATCATTTTTTAGATCAAATTCTAATCAAATCCTAAATCAAATCCTAATGAGATCCTAATGGTATCCTAAGTCAAATCCTAATAAAATCTTAATAAAATCTTAGATTAAATCTTAATAAAATTTTAATAAAATCCTAAATCAAATCCTAATCAAATCTTAATGAAATGCTAATGAAATCTTAAGACAATCTCAATGAAATCCTAGTCAAATCTAATAGCAAATTTAAAATTTTAATAATTATTAAGCTAACCATTGATCTTTATTCAAAATTTGAACACCTTTTAATATATTAATATAAAACAAGTGTACAAAATTTGAAAAAAATTGAACTCACTGATTGGGAGAAAAAGCTCCTAATCCTCTTAGGTGTCAATCACTCGTCTTTTTTAACCTTGACATCAATCTTCTAGCATCAATATCTCTTTTTTGCATCATTTATAGGTTTTTAAATTTTACAAACATGTTGAAAACTAAGTTAACTACTAGTTCAAAAAAACTATTCAATTTAACTAGCAAATTGCTCAAAATCATAGAAATCCTCATTGACCTTCAAAATCCAATTTCTAAGATCCTAGTACACTTAAACTCTAATAACCTTTGATCTAATTGTTGGATTAAGCTCAAATTTATAACAAACATTCAACACAACTATAGACAAAAATCTACAAATTATCACTTATAGATCTATTATAAAATTCTCAATATACTTAAAAATACAAACCTACTTTATTTCTCAATAATTAGAATCATCTAAATAGAATCTTGACTTTGTATAGCTCTCATAAAGTCATTACAAACTCAAAATCCTTGAAACCAATACTTAAAAAAATCTTATCAAGTTTGCTTTCAAATCCTATTATTTAATCAACAAAAAGAATCCCCTATCTATCATTAGTATATGGTTTTGTGCTTTGGGATTTGATTTCAATTCTGATTCATAGTTGACTCTTTTTAGATATCAATCCAAGGTTTACTTAGATAATTTTTATTAAAATCTATGCTTTATATTAACCTTAAGATGCCAATAGTAGTATTTTTGCTAATCTATCTTGTTATGTCTTGTTTATGGTCTTACAAAGTAAGTAGAAGCTTTTTTTTATAAAAAGATAGTATTAATATTAGATATTTTTTTCTATTTATCTTTCTATATATATATATATATATATATATATATATATATATATATATATATATATATATTTTTTATATTTTAAAAAATAATTTTATAATTTAGTCTACAATTAAGCTTCTCTATAATATGTCTTCTTTTAATCTTTCATCCTATAGCCATATTTCAATACAATATCCACCTCCTTTGAACTTGCATATCTTTTGGTATGTGCCAAATGAATCATATACTATTGTTGGTTTTATACCATGTCTTCAATATTTGTATCAAATTCTTCTTCATTATTTTTATTGTCTAAATCAAAATTATCTTCTTATTTTAGAAAGTTAAAGTCTCTAATGAGATTTTTTATATTGGATTCTGAGTGTTTTTGTTTAAATATCTTCATTTGTATTCTAGCAATTGATATTTTTAATTTCATTCCATCCAATTCTCTTAGTGAATAAGTTGCATTATTATAAACTATTATTACTACATACAATCCAAACTAACGTTTTAAATTTTTTTATAAAGTACTATGTTAATTATCTAAGCTACTATTATAGATCAAAATTCAATTATCTTTTTCAATTGATTTAGGCTTCAGTTGATGTTGTTCATTAAATTGAGCCTTATTTTATAACCTTGTCCTTTTCAATCATTTTAATGCTATTTGCACATCTTTTTATCTTTGTTCAAGTTACTGAATCGTAATAACTAAAAATTCTTTTCTTGTCAATGCATCTTCCTATGATAGCACATTCCAAGTTGATACTTTTTTTTCAATCAATATAATATATTTTTGACCTATTATAAGCTCAATAGGCATATCCCTATTATTGAACTAAAAATTATTTGATCAGTACAAATCATAAAAATTGATCTTATTTTTAGTAAATAAAAAAAATTGAGGCCATTCTTTCATCTTCCCATTATAAGCTTTAATTAATACTTTTACAATCAATAAATGATTACATTCACTTTTTGTATTTCTTTTTGGATCATAAAGAAAATTTAATGATTAATTAATTTTACATCTTTCAAAGAAATCACAAGCTTTTCTTTTATCTAATTTTTTATATAGTAATAAATAATATCTTTAAACAAAAATCTATAAATTTTTTTAGTAGATTTTATTCTTAGCGCTCTTCTTTTAACTTGGTTTGATAAATCTTCACAAACTAAGGCTAAATACCACATTTTCCATAATCCAACTAGTATAATAATCAAATCAACAATCCATTTAAAATGAATAGCTAAAGGATATATTAGATAAAAACCATCTCAATGTCATATATTAAAATATTTTTTATAAATTGTATATGAATTTACAAATAAAAATACATCTTAATACATATCTTTCTATTATTATCATTCTTTAAGTTTAATAAAGGTGGTCCAAATTTCCTAATGTTCCACCTATAAATTGTTATAAAATTCTTTTAGTAATTTTTGTTGGTCTTTTTTATTGCCTATTATTTTTTATAGCATCCTAATTCATTTTTTTGGTCTCTTTTATGAGAATCCTTCTTAAAACAAAAATCTACATATCTTTTTTTTAATTTTTTAAAGAACTTTTGTAGACCAATTTGCTTCTTTAGTCAAGATATTCAAATAATAACCAATATCCAATAATTCTCTTTCATAAAACTCTTCAAAAAATAACTTGTCTTTTTTATTAAAATTTGAAATCAAGTAAAATTTTATTTTAACATCATTAATGTCTTCAATCATCTCATCTTCATTATCATATCTTGTTCAAGATAGCATGTCTACCAATAAATTATCTTTTTCAACAATATATCTAAATTTTGGATTTAATAATTTAATATAAGCAATCCATCTTAGCATTGCAATATTTAGTGTTGTACAATTAATAATCATTTTAAGTAATCTATTTCAATTACTACCATTGTACGAATCAAATAATCTTTTTTAACTATTATAGCTAAAACAACTTCCTATAGCTCTCTTTTGACTTGTCAATATGTACGTTGGTAAATATTCAAAACTTTAGCTCTAAATCAAATTATAAATCTATTCCCACTTAAATCATCTTAATCTATAACCCACCTAATAGCAACAGGATTAATATCTAGAATAAGAATTACTTATTTATTGGACTCATAATCAACTCTTTTTAAAATAAAAAGTAATAACAATAATACCTCTAGCATTTGCATTGTATATACTTTGGAAGTTCACAAAACCTTTAAGAACATTTTAGAAATTTTTTAGATAATAGAAGTTGGTTGAAAAGCTTTTTAGTTGATGAAAGTAAATTGAGAAGCTTTATAATTAGTGGAAGGAGCTTGAAAAGCTTCTAAGTTATTATAAAACTTCATAACAACGCAACATGACGACTACTACAATCTAAATTGCACCCACCTTCAACTTTAATTACTTGAAAATACACTACTATGTATATTGTGCCAAAGAAATCTACCTATTCAACAATGTAAGGAACTTCAAATTAATCTTCTAAAGAAATATGATAGTAAATATTTGAAGTTTTGAGGATTTGTCAATCAAATTTGATTAATAATGGTTCCACAACCTGATACTTGTCCGGCAAAAGAATCAAAGGTTGGATTGGTTGGCACCTTATTTATAGGGCAAGTATTATCATGATTTGCTTTCTTATTTGAAAAGAAATCACTAATTTTAAGTAATTTTGAAGTTTTCATGGAAACATTTGCGGAAGCATTTAGAGAACATGATAAGGTTTGTTGGACAATAACTAAGATCCAAGCATTGCAATAAGGGGCTCACTCTGTATTAGTCTATGCATCCAATTTTAGGCAACTAGTATGCAACATCAATTAAGATGAAGAAGCTTTGATAAGTCAATTTTATTAGACATTAAGAAATAATATGAAGGATTTATTATTATTGCTTTTGGATCTATAATTGCTCAATAAAACCATCAACCAAGCTGAAAAATGTGATAATTGACTATTTCAATATTATCAAGATTAATTTTTATGGACTTTAATAAAACAATATGTAATCCGACACACTCCTACCATATTGACAAGCAATTTGAATTGACATTCAAAAGTAGAAGATATGCAACTTGATGCAATATGTTTTAAACCTCTTAGTGTATAAAAAAAGAAGCGTTGAATGGAAAAAAGTCTATATTTGTATTATGGCAAGAAAGGCCTTAAGGCTTATAATTGTATGAAATAATAAAATCAATACATCACCAAAATCAAGAGTGCAATTGTTTAGGAAAACAAAGATGTTCAACCATAGTAGAAACCGTATGGTTGAACAATTCAATATTACAAAACTATTCACGTTCCTCTCTTTTTGCTCATTTTATTCATTATTTTTTAATTCTTTTGAATTTTGGCCCTCAAAAGCTTCAAGCAATTACTTTATTGAATTCAATGGCATCCACTTATTTCTTAGATGAGACATTTGTTAAGCTTTATAAAAATTTTCTAATACAAAAATCCAAACTTGTTCATATAAAAGTAATAGATGGATAATTCTTATCCTTTAGTAGTATCATCTACGAAACAACACCTATAGAAGTATCGTTTGAAGATTATAATAGCCAAATTGTGTTCAATGTTATTAGGACTCCTTCAAATCTTGTTATTCTTGGACTTTATTGGTTGGAAAAATATAATCCATCTATAGATTGGAAGTTACAAAGAATGACATTTCTAATAGAAATTCCTACAAGAAAACTTTGTAAAAAGTCATAAATTGATAAATCTTTATTTGTTGGAATAAAAGCTTTTATAAGATTGGCCAAAGAAGATACGCCATTTTTTATTTATGCAACTTTAATTAAAGAAGATATGACTTCACTGGAAACTATTTTAGAACACTATAGCAAATATTAAGATGTTTTCTAAAAGAAAAATGTTGATATATTACCAAAGCATCAACCATATGATTGTGCCATAGATCTTTAGGAAGGAACACAACCACCTTTTGGCTCAATTTATAGCCTTTTTCAAAACAAGCTTTTAATATTAAAAGATTATATTAATGAAAACCTTATATAGAACTTCATTAGGCATTTAAAGTCTCTAGTAAGTGCACTTATATTCTTTATGAAGAAAAAGGCTAATTCTTTACATATGTGCAATGATTATCAAAGATTGAATAATATAACAGTGAAGAATTATTATCTACTATCATTAATTTCAAGGTTTTTGGAATAATTTGGCGAAGCTAAGATCTATACTAAGATAGATCTTTGTGAAGCATATAACTTGGTATGGATCAATGAAGGAGACAAATAGAAGACTGTATTTTGGACAAGGTATGGATATTTTGAAAATAATGTCATACCTTTTAAATTAACAAATGTATTTGCTATTTTTCAACATTTAATGAATGACATCTTTCAAGAGCATCTAAATAAGTTTGTGGTGATATATCTTGATGATATCTTAATCTATTCAAAAAATCTAGAAGAACACAAGGAACATGTAAAGTTGATATTACAATAATTATGAGATATAGGTTTATATGTTAAGCTAGAAAAAAATATATTTCATCAATTAAAGATAGAATTTTTGAGATATATCATATCTACTAAGGATTTGATGATGGATTCCAAGAAGGTGGAGGCAATTATGCAATAGGCTATTTCAAAGATTGTGAGAGATATACAATGCTTTCTTCGATTTGTCAACTTCTATCAGATCTTTATCAAAAAATACTTTCAAATTGTTGCTCCTTTTATTCAATTGACATGCAAAGATAAGTTGGAATAGAAGCCTCAAACAAAGAAGGCTTTCCAAGATCTTAAGACAATATTTATCATAGCTCCAATTTTAATGCGTCTAGATTTTATAAAAGCATTCTATATAGAGATTAATACTTTGGATTTTATACTAAGGATTGTACATTCATAAATGGATATAGACAATAAATTCTATCCTATTATATTTTATTCTCAAAAAATTTCTACTACCAAAATTAATTATAAAATCTACAATAAGGAGTTTTTTACTATTGTGGATTTTTTTTAAGAATGACATCATTTTTTTAATAAGGAAATGCATCCTATAATTATATATATAAATCACAAGAATCTAAAATATTTTATATTAGCTTGGCTTCTTAATCACTATTAAGCTCTATAGAACATGTTATTATCTTGATTTAACTTTGTTATTACTTATCAACTTTAGAAGCAATAAGGATTGTCTGATACTTTATCAAAAAAATCATATCTTATATCTAGGGCAGAAGAGGTAATATTTCATCAATAATGTGCAACTTTATTAAAGCCAAAGCAATTTTACCTTTGTGCCACTATTATATCAGTATCTATTAATTTTAATTTTTTTAATGAGATGTGTACTACAACCACTAATGATGCTTTGGCCCTTGATATCAAGCATAGCCTCAATCAAAATACTAGCAAATTCAAGCTTAAAAAAAATCTTCTATACTTTGAAGAATGTTTGTATATCTTAGAAGGACCAATACAACTACATGTTCTTTAATCTTATCATAACTTTCTAGCTCTGGATCATTTTAAATTTAATAAGACCTTAAAACTTATTTCTTAAGATTTTTTATGGTCTCAAATATAAAAGGCTGTGAAGAATTTTGTACTCTCTTGTAATATTTGTTCAAGGTCCAAAAATCCTCAATATTATCTTTATAGATTTTTATATCCCTTATCTATTCCAAGGTGGTCATGGTCTTCTATCTTGATGGATTTCATCATAGATCTACCACCATCTAATTTATTGGATAATATCCTTATGGTGGTTGATTGATTCATAAGAATAATTCATTTTATTCCTTATAAAAAGATTGTTTTTAATGAAGAAACGGCAAGACTCTTTCTTGATAATATATATCAATATTGTAGCCTATTGAATGATATTGTATCAAATTAAAGATCCTAGTTTGTATATAAGTTTTGGAGATGCCTTTTTGAAATATTAAAGGTGAATATTAAACTTTCTTTGGCTTTCCATCTTTAAATTGATGGCCAAATAGAACTAGTTAATTAAATTTTGGAATAATATTTATAATACAATATCAACTATCAATAAGATAATTGGATCTTATATCTATTATTAGTAAAATTATATATAATAATATTATTTATATTTCAACTTAATAAATATTATTTTATTTTAACTATAAATATCATCTAAAGCTTAATCTATAAAATACGCTAAAGAATAACAATCTAATAACTAAAAGATTTGCAAAGCATCTATTATAACACCAAATAACTTTGAAGCTTTAATTGCAAAAAATTCAAGGTGATTATAAGATATTTATAAATATATTTAAAAATTAATTATCTATTTTTTGTATTGGCAATAAAATATAACTTCTTTGGTAGAACATCAAGATCAAGCAGCCATACAATAAGTTGGTCTACTGGAGATTAGGACCATTTTTCATCCAAAAGCAAATTAATCTAGTGGCATATTATTTGGAACTACTATCTTCTATGAAGATACATCCAATTTTTTATATTTCTCTTGTGGAACCTTATAGAAAGTTGCATATTTTGGAAAGAATACAACAATTATCACCTAGTATCAAAATCAATAATCAACTTTACTTAGATCTAATTTTCTTCCATAAAATTCACATAATATAGATTTTGCTCTAAATAATATAAAATGAATTCTTTTGACTGAAATTAAAAAAAATTCACAATCTTATATATGATCAACAATATTCTTATGACACACCTTTTTATCTAAAGTCTTATTTTTTTTTCCTCTTTATATCTTTTTATAAAAACATCATCTAAAAAAAGTATAGTTTTTTTAGAAATAAAAATTTTTAACATCTTATTTATTCCATTTATCATATGTGCAACTAAGTTAATAGTACCTTATAGAAGAGTATACATTTTAAGCAACTCAAGTAGTGTTCTCATTGTTGTCATATTTCTACTTCCATGTGCAAGTTAAAATTGATCATAATTCAAATATAAATCATCCATTGAATAAATTGTCCTTCCTACAAATGTTTTAGCAAACTCATTTGCTTAAGGTCCTATACTTGCATTTTTAATAGTTAATATATTTATTGGCTGCATATCTTAGATAAATCATAGTAATCTATTTTTTTTAGACACTATAAACTAATAATTAGAATATAGAGCAAAAAAAGGCTCCAAAATCTTTATTTGTATCTTTTCTTTTAATAAAGCCACTAATTTAGGCAAGTGTATCTTTGATATTGAAATTGGCTTCAAGTTTCAGGGCATATATAATATTCTGAAGATAATCATAGGAACTACAATATTAGGATCCACACATCTTATTTCATGAGATTCAAAAGCAAATGATTTATCTTATTTTACAAGCATCTTTTTGAAATATACAATTTCTTTAAACAATAAAGAACCATGAGATCCAATCTTCAATTCTTCAAAAGTCTTCTTAGTAAATTAATATCTAATACTCCTTGGATCTTTTAAATTTTTTTTTCTTGATGTTTCTTCTATTTGTTCTTTAAAATCCTTTGATAAAGGCCTTGCAATAAGTTTCACCTTCTTATCCATTGTCTTAAATTTTATTTCCACAATAATTTGTGATATTTGAAAAGATTTATTTATAGAATAAATCTTCTATGAATGAATTTATACAACCTTATTATTATCTCTTAATTCAATTGGTACAATCAATTCTAAAAAATCTTTCAATCCATTTTTTACAAATACCAAAAATCTTTTCATCATCTTCTAATATTTCCAATTTACATAATTCTTTCTCAACATTACATAGTTTTTTTTTTTTTTGAAATCTTCAATCTTTTTATATATAATACTACCATTTTTAAAAATACCAATAAATTTTGTATCAAAGACATCTATATCTTACAAGAATATTTTTTTTTTTGTACCTCTATAATTTTGCTTTATAGTGGTACTCCTCCAAAATCCTTAAATTCTTCAATAATTCTTAGTAATAGATTCTTTCTCAATTTTTCTTGATTTTTTTTATAATTAAAAGATATAATTAGAAACTATATTGTCTTTCTTTTATCCTCACTATATATCCATACATAAGCTGAACCATTATCAAGTACCTTTATTTCCATTTGTGTTGCCATAATATATGATTGCTCCAAAATAAGCAAATAAGATGTTGTATCTTGAACAAAGAAATTTTGTTCTATTACAATATCACAAATCCAAATCTTGATATTTCAACAAGTTCCATACAACTCATCTTGTGTATTGTTAGCCACTCATATTATCTATTCATATTCTATATTAATTAACCATCTTTGCTTTTTATAAAGATATTGGGACATAAGATTTATTTCTAAACTGTGGTCAATTAAAATAATAATTGATTCTTCTATATTCCTAACCTTCACTAATATTTCTATAGTCATTCTAGTCTAATATTTCTAAATATAATAACTTAAAGCTTCTATCTCTTTTTCATTCCAATTCTCAAAATATACTTGTTAATTATCACCTCTCTCCTGATTTGTTGATTATTTGCAACAATTATCAAATTCTTTTTCATCCTTATATATCTTCACATCAATAACATGATTCAATCCTACTTCACCTATTAATTACTTCTTCTATTTAATATTGTCAATAATAATATCATAAAATTCTTTCTTTATAATTTCTAAAATCTTCTTCAATGTGAATTCAATCTTAATATTGAATATACATTCCTCAAGCATCTCTTTTAAATTTATTGTTGCTTCAATATTAGAGAGTAATTTGTAAGCTACTAATTTACCTTTTTTTTAATCTCTTTTTTGTTCTTCTTCAAAGTTATTGAAGCATCATTTATAGGTAATTCTTGTGAAGCCATATCACAAGCCTTGTCTCCTCGAGTTTATTTCTTAGAAGAATTTTCTTGTCTTGTATCATCAAAATCTCTCCTCTTCTTTTCTTCCATCAAAGCTTTATGTTGGCTTTTAATAATGTATGCATAAATTAAAAGAGCCTCTATAAGATTTTTTTAATTTGTAGTACTACAAATTGTAGCAATAGTCCTTAATAATGCTTCTCGTGGCATTTTTTGCGTTTGCATTGTAAAAATAATAAAAGATCAAAATCTACTTGTTTTCATATTTTTATTAAAGTCATCATCCATCTTAGCACCATAATTTGCAATTTCTTGTGTCACAACTCCATATATTATCAAATAATTTTAAACCAATGCTTTCATACTTTTCTTATTAAAGTTGATTTGAAAAAGATCTTTAGTATTCTTTAATGTCGATTTCCATCCTTCAAAAAAATAATTCCTTATCGCACTATGTCAATGAATTTATCACAATTATTTTGAAAATGAAAAACATCATCACACCAAATACATTTTTGTACATACTCTTATTTAGAAGTAGTCTTTGGATTATTTATAGAAGTCTTTTCTTCACACCTTACAAGTTTAATTTGAAGATCTTACATTCCTCATATAATCTCTTCAACTTTTATATCTTCTTTTTTTAATGTAGGCATTGGAATTTAGATAATAGGTATAATTGATTGTGTAGTAGTCACTTGACTTCTAGATAATTATACTATTCATTGAATATTAACCTTATCCTTTCTCTTTTCTTATTTTCCAAGCAATCCCATAGCATCTTTAATATCCTTCTACTTTGTTATTAATCCTTCATCTTCCTCTTTGTCTTCAAGAAGAATCTCCAATTTTTTTTATAATTCTCTATCAATAGCTCAAAAAAATAATTTATCTTATTTGATTCTAATGTTAATTTTTTTATCTTTAATAATTGAAAATATTATCTTTTAAACTCCCTTAATAGCTCCATAGCTTGCAAATTCTTGTTAGGCTATTCAATCCATTCTAAAAATAATTTCTTAATAATTTGATCAATGTCTTTTAAGAAATATTCATCCTTTAATGTATATAAAAATATCTTCCATGAACTCCCAAAATGTTCTATAATTGACTTCATATATTTTCTTATTTCCAATATTGTCAGAAGTTCAAATAACTCAATTTTTTTTTTTTAAACATGATTTAATTCTATTTCTTGCACATAACATTTCAAATATTTTGAAATATCTTTTCCATAAAACTAGTCAATTTTGTTAACCATTGCTTGCAATGATTTGGTTGGCAAAGTCTCATTGTAATTATTACATTGTTGTTGTTGCATAAATAATATAAATATTTAAAACATACTTACAATATTTGGATCTATATATATATATATACTTTATCTTCTAATAGAAAATCTACTAGAAGCTCCACTTGAATAATCTCCTAAAGCTCTTATTGAAGTTCCAACTTCAACCTTCTTGCCTTCTTTTTCTATCAAATTCAAATAAGAATGAATAAAATCCAATACCTCTTACCTCAAAGTATCATGTCAAATTCACTACTTATGTCATATTATATGTCATCTTGTTTGAAAATGTACTAAGCACTTGGCTGTAGAAGATAAACTTGTATATTGTAACTAATCAAGAACCTAAATACCTAATATAATCCTAAATAAATTCCAATTGAATCTCTAATAATCTTAATTAAATCCTAACAAAATTATAAAGAAATCTCAATAAAATCATAAAGAATTCTAAAAGATATCCTAAGAAACTCTAAAAGAATCCTAAATAAATTCAAATTGAACTTAAATCAAATCCTAAGTAAATCCAAATAAAATCTTAAATAAATCCTAATCAAATTTTAATCAAATTCTAATCAATTCTAATTAAATCCTAATAAAATCATAAAGATATCTCAAATAAATTCTAAGCAAATCTTAATTCAAATCCTAATTAAATCCTAAATCAAATCTTAATTAAATTCTAAATCAGTTCTAATAAAATCTTAGGTCAAATCTTAATTAAATCTTAATAAAATCCTAATGATATTCTAAGTCAAATCTTAATGAAATCCTAAGATAATCCTAATCAAGCTCTAATCAAATCCAATAGCAAGTTTAAAATCTCAATAATTATTAAGTTAACTATTGAACTTTATTCAAAATTTGTACACCTCTTAATATACTAGTAAAAAATAAGCATACAAAATGTGAAGGGAATTGAATTTACCAATTGAAAGAAAAAGCTCCTAATCTTTTTGGGTGTCAATCGCTTTTCTTCTCCAATCTTGATATCAATCTTCTAGCATCAATATCTCTTTTTTACATTGTTTATAGATTTTCAAATTTTACAAATATTCTTAAAATTAAATTAAATACTAGTTCAAATAAGAACCATTCCAATTTAATTGACTAATTACTCAAAATTATAGAAATCCTTATTGACCCTCAAAATCTAATTTCCAAGATCCTAACACACTTAAATTCTAATATATTTTGACCTAATTTTTGGATTAGGCTCAAATTCATAACAAACATTCAATACAACTATAATCACAAATTGACAAATTTTCACTTATAGATCTATTACAAAACTCTCAATATGCTTAAAAATGCAAACCCACTTTATTTTCCAATAATTAGAGTCACCAAAATAGAACCTTGATTTTGCATGGCTCTCACAAAATTATTATAAATTCAAAATTCTTGAAACCAATGCTTAAAGAAATCTTATCAAATTTGCTCTCAAATTCTACTCTCCAATCAACAAAAAACTCCCTATTTGCCATAGGTGCATGATTTTGTGCCTTGGAATTTGGTTTCAATCCTAGTTCACAATTGGCTCTCTCTGGATATCAATTTAAGATTTACTTAGATAGTTTTTAATAGAAAATATCCTTTGCTTTAATCTTAAGATGTCTATAATAGTATTTTTGCTAATCTATCTTATTTTGTCTTATTTATGATCCTACAAAATAAGTATAAGTTATTTTTATAAAAAAGAAATATTAGCACTAAATATTTTTATTACCTCTCTATTTTTTTTATCTATATTTTTTAAAGTAATTATATAATTTAATCTTTAATTAAGCTTCTCTATAATATATGTCTTTCTTTGTTCTTTCATCCTATAGATATATTACAATACAACAATGCTTGTAGCTCATACTAAAGCCTAATAATTTAAATTTTACAAGCATTCAAATGATTGGCTTTTGATGCAATATAAATTTCTTTGTACTAATAACAAGTGGTTTTCAAAGGAAGGTAGAAGAAAATGAAACTGCAAATGGAAGATCAAAGATGCTATGCGGTGCTTCTTCTCACGGACATCAGATTTATTCCAATAATTATCTAATTAATATAGATTAATAGAAGTAGATAAAATAAGTTAATTTGATAATATCTTAGATAGAAGCTTCTTAGAAGCTGCATAGATGCGGAATCATCTTTATACATGTCTATAGGTGATTGATAGGTTAAAAACTTGGTCAACAAGCTAGCCACGTATTGTACATATTGGTAGCTTATAGAACAAGCTAGCCATGTGTCGCACATGTTGGTAGCTTGTGGAATAAGCCAAATACATGGCGCACATGTGAAAAACTTGTCTTACAAATTAGATATGTGTACGAGGTCCTATAGAATACCGCCACATAGTTCTTAGATAGATAGTATAAATAGAGACAAGAGTGAAGCCTTCTTCACTCATATCAATTCCTTTCTTGCATCTAGTCTAGTTCAAGAGTCTCATATATTTTCTAATCTTTGGTAATAGCCATTCCAGTTTCTTCTTGAATATACATATTTCTTTATTTCTATCTTGTTATTTTCCTTCAACATAGTTTTTACTAACTTATGTATGTATTTTAGTTTGTGTCCTTGACAGATTGATAAGAGTAAAGTTACAATATCAAAGCTTTCTCTTTTCTTAATTAAGAGTGGATTACCTTTTTTTCTTGATAAGACATAAGCATATTAGGAGTTGTCAATTATCCACTTCTAAACTAATATTGTTCCTAGAATTTTTTCCTTTATTCTTGAATATTTTATTTTGTAATGAGAGTAGACATCTTTTTTCTTTTCTATTGTGGTATCAAGGCAGAGCTTGCTGAAATGAATAGTGCAATGGCACAAATACAAGAACAAATGAGAGAATTAATGCTTGCAATGCATTAACTCAATACACCACCACAAGAAGTAACAAGATTAGCAGGAAGTGAAGATATAGAGATGATTTGAGCTGCTTCAAGCCATACCCTTTGACTTATAATTGAACACCATTTAAGTATCAAAGAACCAAAGATTAGTTTGCCAGAGAAGTTTGATGGCACTAGATTTAAATTTTGAGGATTTATCAATCAAGTACAATTGATGATTGAACTTCAATCCCAAAGTTATCCAACTCAGGGGTCACAAGTCAGGTTTATTGGAACAGTACTGTCAGATTTTGCTTTATTATCATTTTCATCCTTTTTTGAATGACATGATCCAATATTAGATAATTTGGAGATATTTTTAACAGAATTTTTATCTATATATGGAGAACATGATGTAATTCGTGTTGCAACCAACAAGATCTGTATCTTATAACAAGATAATTGATTAGTGGCATTATATGCTTCATAATTTCAAGAATTAGCAATTAACACCAAGTATGATGATGTTGTGCTTATTAACCAATTTTCTCTATGGGTTATAATATGAAGTAAAGAAATTGATGCTCAACTTATCTGATCCTCAAACATTGACTCAAGCAATTGATTTTGTTATGAAGTGTGACAATCAGCTTTTTGAATTTTAATTGCAGAGCTACATAAGGGAGCCTCAACATTATTACAATACAATGGCAACATCAACGTCTTTTCAATACATACATTCAAAAGTAGAAGACATATAAATCGACGTGATATATTTTAAACCTCTTACTAAATAAGAAAAGACTTATCATCGTCAAGAAGGATTGTATTTATATTATAGAGAATCTAAGCACACTGCTCAATATTGTTCAAAAAAATGAAGAATACGGCTGCCAAAGAAGACAATATGTCAAAAAATGAGTTTATCCAGCTACAATAGGGACTGTTGTCGTGGTGAGAGTCTTAGCCCTAAGAAACACTAGGTCTTTTGTGCCTCTAGTTTCTCAAGTACAAGATGAGATTCATAAAGTTCATAAAATTGAAGAATTTATATAAAAAACTTCCTTTATTAATCCTAACATATTTTGCCTTTAGAAACCTGCCCTCAATTTTGCTCATACATCCTAGGATATCACATCAATTGAAGCAAAATTTGGACACAAAGTACTTAAAGAAGTAAAGAAGCAAACCCCATAAACATTTTGATTGTAGCTCATGTGGTTAGAGAGAACCATGTTGTCAAAGTAATCCCTCAATACTGCCTTTGATTCTAGACCCCCATTACTTCACACCTTCATTGCTCTTTATTAAAGAAGACCTAAGTGCTGATATTTGGTAAGCTTATAGCTTGTCTCATGTTGTAGACACCTTCCAAATATTGCTCCAAAAGTCTTCTCCAAACTTGAGTTATAGGTTCTATCCTTCTTCTTTAATTTTGCCTTCTAACAACTCTAGATCCGACCACAATTTTCCTCATAACTCCTTGAATATAACTCCAATAGTAATAAATTTTTTACAAAACTTAATAGACTCATATATCTACAAATCCCAATAAATTTTATTCAAAATACTACTCTGATCACAAAGATATGCTCCCTCAAACTTCACTGATTTGGAGATAGACCCCTATCACTTTGAAAGAGCATAACATTTTATTTATAAGACTAATGAGTATCAAACTTGCACTCATCTCTTCCTTAACTTACATAAATCATAATTATCAAATTTCAAACTCAAATTCGTCTTCTAACTCTCTTAATACCTAAAAAAATCCACACACATGCATTGCCTATACAAACCCTCAACCTTGCCTTCACTCTATTTCTCTTTTCATTCAAACTAGTTACAATTTTATTCATAACTCTTTGCTCAGAGGTCATATTGACTTGAGATTTTGATACAAAGTAGTTAATTCTATACAAAACAAAAACCCAACAAATTTTGCCACTAAAATTCAAGAAGTTTCCAAGAACCAAGGCCCAAAATTTAATAACCCTTATTGCCCTAGTCTTAAATACTTGCAACTTTGACGACTCATATCTCCCTTGATACTTAATCAAAAGATATAAGAATTATTTCTATGAGTTTCTTATCTTGTCTACTACAAACTTGCAAAAAATTGCACTTAAAATTCTCTCCAAGCTTCCTCTACACAGTAAAATATACACTACCTATACAAAAATCCTATGCACCTCAAAAAAAACTCTCCCTCTTCTCTCTCACGACCCTTGCTTGTCATCTCCCTCCTGGTCTTCCTTATCCTCTTGGTCAAAAAGACCTCTTAGCCCATATCTTTTCCACTTCCTCAACCTTTTCTTTTGGACTAACTTAAAAAAATTTCACTTTTCAAGATAAATTTTCATTGTATCTTCTTACTACTAATTTTCTATCAACCTTTCTTCTAATCTTAATCTTTTTATTTTAATACATTCTTTTATATTTTTCACACTATGTTTTAATTTACAATACGACACCGTGCAGCTGGAATCTTATACAATTCCTAGTAAAAGTCCTATCCTCTCCTCAGAACCTTCTCCTTATTTTATAATAGATGTCTATTTAAGACCTAAAAATCACAAAGCCTCTGCTTTATTAGATTCAGAAGCCTCAGCATGTTTTTTAGATAAAAAATTTGTTAAAAGTCATAGAATACCTTCAATACAAAAAACTAAACTCATATATGTAGAAGTCATAGATGGTCACCTGTTATCTTTTAAAAATTTTATTCATGAAATCCTTCCTAAAAATGTAACAATAGATGGTTATAATAGTTGTATAATCTTTAATATAATTAAATCTCTCTCTAATCAAGTTATTTTAGATTTATCATGGTTAGAAAAGTACAACCCTTGAATAGATTGGATTTCTCGTAGACCTGATTTTTTTCTAAGTATTAATATGAGTGCCATAAATCAAGTAACAAATCATAAGTCTAGTATAATAAAATCGGTACTTATATATGAAAAAGCGTTTATGAATGAAGCAAAAGAAGGATCATCTTTTGCTATTTATGCTACACCCATTTCTAATGGTAGAAGGACTTCAAGTGGCATTCCAAGCCAATATTAAGATTATCAAGACGTTTTTGAGAAGAAGAATGCAGACATTCTTTCGGAGCATCATCCACATGATTGCTCAATTGATCTCAAAGAGGGAACTCAACCTCTACTTGGATTGATCTATAGTCTATCCCAAAATAAATTAGTTGAATTCAAAAAACATATTGATGAGAACTTTGCCAAAAATTTCATACGCTATTCAAAATCTCTAGTAGGAGCTCCTATCTTGTTTATAAAGAAAAAAGATGGATCACTATAGATGTATGTAGATTATTGAGGGCTCAATAAGATTACCATCAAGAATAAGTATCTCCTACCTTTGATATCTAGACTTCTTAATCAATTGAATCAAGTCAAGATCTATACAAAAATAGATCTAAGAGGAGCATATAACCTAGTACACATTAAAAAAGATGATAAATGGAAGACTGCATTTCAAACAACGTATGGACATTTCAAATATAATATCATATTTTTTGGACTTTTAAACGCACTAGTTATTTTTCAACATTTGATAAATGTGAGTTTCTTCATGACTTTGTTGTTTGCTATTTAGATAATATTTTAATCTATTCTAAGAATACAAAAAAATATAAACTTCATATTTGTTATGCATTACAAAAATTTAAAGATACAAGGTTATATGCCAAGATGGAAAAGTGTATATTTCACACTATTCAAGTTGGCTTCTTAAAATACATCATTTCAAATAATGGTCTCAAAATGGATCCAAAGAAAGTTAAAACAATCATAGATTAGAAGATTCTAAAAACAATAAGAGATGTAGAATATTTTTTGGGATTTTCCAATTATTATCGAATCTTCATCAAGAACTTTTCTCAAGTTGCACCTCCACTTACACGCTTAACTTGTAAGAACAAACTCGAGTAGAATAAAGAAATAGAAGCATCGTTTGAGGCTTTGAAGGCAGCTTTTACTTTTGTATCAATCATATATTGTTTTGACTTTTTCAAGGCATTTTTTTATGGAAACAAATGCCTCAGATTTTGCTTTGGGGATAATATTATCACAAATGGGAGAAGATGACAAACTCCATCCAGTAGCTTTTTATTCTAGGAAATTTTTAGTAGTAGAGATCAATTACAAAATCCATGATAAAAAACTTCTTACAATTGTGGATTCTTTTCAAGAATGGCATTATTATCTGGAAGGCACTTTTAGTCTCGTCATCGTATATACAAATCACAAGAACCTCAAGTATTTCATATCCACATACATATTGAATCGTCGCTAGGTTCATTAGAGCATGTCTTTATCAAGATTCAAATTTATTATTACCTATCACCCATAAAAAAAACAAGGTCTATCAGATATCCTTTGTAGACATTCTTATCTTATACCAAAAGAAAGATATTTAGCTTTTAGTCAACAAAGAATAATTCTCTTGAAGCTAGAGCAATTTCATCTTCAAGCAATGAAATCAACATTGACTGTTGATTCAACTATTGTTAAAGAAATCCAATCAAGTATGCTTTTAGATCTTCTTGTTTATGAAATTAAGAATAATTTATCTAAGTCTTATGATACTTCTAAGTTTGAATTCAAGAATGATCTACTCTACTTTAAAGAATGTCTATATATTCTAGAAGGTGCAACACAACTACAAGCTTTAGAAGCTCGTCACAACCTTCCTAAAGTATGATATTTTGAATATAATAAGACTATGGAGCTAATATCAAGAGATTTTTGGTTGCCTTAAATGTAAAAGGCTGTTAAAAAATTTGTACAGTCATGTAACATTTGTTTAAGATTAAAAATTCTTCATCACTGACCTTACGGACTTCTTCAACCATTACCTATACCTGAATAACCTTGGTCTTTTATTTCTATGGATTTTATCACGAATCTTCCAAAGTCAAGTTCATATGATTCTATATTCATGATCGTAGATCATTTTATCAAGATGGCACATTTTGTATCATGTACAAAACCTATTACAAGTGAAAAAATAGCTAAATTATTCCTTAATAATATTTATTGCTATTATGGATTATCAAGGGATATTAAATTAAATAGACAAACACAATTTATATCAAGGTTTTGGAGGACTCTTTTTAAAATATTGAAGATGGATATGAAATTATCCTCAACTTTCCACCCTCAAATTGATGGACAAACGAAACAAGTAAATCAAATTTTGGAGCAATATTTGACATGTACCATCAATTACCATCAAGATAATTGGACAACTCTTTTGTCATTGACAGAGTTTGCTTATAATAATTTGGTACATTATTCTTCTCAACAAATTTCATTCTTTGCAAATTATGGTTATCATCTACGACTTGATATTTTTGACTTTTCAAAAGCTGATAATCCTCCGATGGAAGATTTGGCAAATTGGTTGTCAGAGCTATATGCAACAATGAAGGCACAACTAAAGAAAGCTCAAGAATGACAAAAAATCAATATAAATATCTATTACAAGAAACAACCTCAATTCCACATAGACGATAAAGTATGATTACTTTATCGTAATATCAAGACTATTCGTCTTTGAGACAAATTGGATTATCGTAAGCTTGGACCTTTTTTGATTTGTGAACAAATCAATCCAATTGCTTATCGATTATGCCTACCAAAATCTATAAAAATCCAACATATATTTTATGTGTCACTACTTGAGCCATACAAGATAGTGGATATACAAGAAAGAAGACAAATACCACCTCCTCCTATAGAAATGGACAACAATGAAGAATTTGATATCAAAGAGATTTTAAATTCAAGGCACCAACAAAATTGATTGGAATATCTTGTACATTGGCGTAGATATAATATTAGTGAATGCACATGGAATCCATCCAGTAATCTAACAAATGTATCAACAAAAGTCAATACATTTCATCAATGAAATCTATCAAAATCAAGATAAAAAATCAAAAAATTCTTTGCTATAAAGCAAAGTAGGTTCTATAGAGGTTTCATCCTACTTTGTATCATTGTTTGTTATTTCCTTGGATTTATTCATGCTAAAGAGATGGAGAATCAAAAACCAACAAATTCAACTCAAAAGCTATCATTTGCTGATTTATCAGACGAGACATTATGACTATCACAACCTTCAAGACGATGAAATACAAATGAAGACCCTCAAGAATGACATGTCCTTCTTCTGATTGATGGCAAAATACAATGTGTTTGATATCACGACCTTCGAAGAGACTTCCAATATTTGGTAATACTTTTAGAAGTAGAAACTAGTCTTGATAGTGTTCTAAATATTTTCTTTGAAGGAAGTTATGAAGGCTTAAACAATGATCAAATAATGGGGTGGTGCTCTTGCCTTGGTATGGGACACTATTGATGGCTAAAAGAACCTATTAACTACCTTCAAAGGGAACAAAGATTAGAGTACATGGCAAGCACAATTTGACATATCCTGGACTTCCTCAACATATAACCACCGCTCCTCGTGGAACTCGTCTCTAGAAGAGGAGGTAATGTCACAGACATAAGATTTATTCCAATAATTATTTAATTAATATAGATTAATAGAAGTAGATAAAATAATTTAATTTGATAATGTCTTAGAAAGAAGCTTTTTAGAAGCTTCATACATGTGGAATCATCTTTATACATGTCTATAGGTGATTGGTAGGTTAGAAATTTGGTCAACAAGCTAGCCACATGTCGTACATATTGATAGCTTACTGAACAAGCTAGCCATGTGTCGCACATGTTGATAGATTGCGGAATAAGCCAAGTACATGGCGCAGATGTGAAAAACTTCTTTTGCAAGTTTGACATGTGTCTTGCAAATTAGACACGTGTAGGAGGTTCTATAGAATACCGCCACATAGCTCTTAGATAGATAGTATAAATAGAGACAAGAGTGAAGCCTTCTTCACTCTTGTCAACTCCTTTCTTGCTTTTAATCTAATTCAAGAGTCTCATGTATTTTCTAGCCTTTGGCAATAGCCATTCCAGTTTCTTCTTGAATATATAAATTTCTTTATTTCTATCTTGATATTTTCTTTCAACATAGTTTTTACTAACTTATGCATCTGTTTTAGTTTGTGTCCTTGACAATTCTATTCTTTTAGCAACTTAAGAAATGTAACATTTTAATAAGATATATAAGAAAATTGATGGATTTATTAATTTGTGGAACACCATGGCCAAAAAGGACATATCTAAAAAATTTCAAAGGAAGAATGACCCATTGATGTATTACTAGAGGGATATAAAAGATGCTTTATCTATTTTCCTTTTCCAATGACAAATATTGGAGTAGAAATTTTGGCCATCTTTATACTTTGCTCTAAACTTAGAGGACCAATTTATAGACGATGGCATGTTGTATGAAGAATATACAAGAGATATATCATTTATTGGATGAGAGAAAGATTAATTCTATATTAATTATAATATATATATTAATTACTTTGTAGCAATGCATCATATAGAAGACTAACAATCATTTTGGATTGTTAGAGTGCTTATTAATCCAAATGCAGATCTTGGCCATACTAATTCTATTTAGTTGTATTATTGGACACCTACTTTAGAAGTGCACATCAACATGCAAAACTTATATTAGCTAAGATACAAAAGAAGAAAATCTTTGATGTGAAGATATTATTTTTCAATCAAATTATTTTAATATAGATTATATCAGTATAACATGGAAGCTACATATTTTATTGAAGACATCCAATTCCAAGATTAAGATATCTAAGGCAAAAATTAGCATCATCAAAGCTTTAATAGAAGCCTTCATGTTAAAATGAAGCAATAATTAATCCTCAAAGTAAAGATGGTGTGATTCTTTTTTATAGCCTCTTGGAATTATTATCCATCCTATTATTATTGCTTAATAGACATTAAATGATGTGGTGTTATTTCTATATAATATATGGGCAATATAATTTCTTTCAATGGAAAATCATCATTTCAATAGTTTATTTTGGTTGCAAGTATTTATCTTTAATGTGAAGATGATTTGATATTATACATTATTTTCTTTGTGTAAGAAACTTCTTTATAAAGTCAAAATGTTGTAATGAACCTATTAAACATATTAGTGGTTGTTGTTTTTGTTGACCACTTCATTATATAGGCTACAATATTATTATATGTTATAGACATGATTCTTTTGTATGAACATCTAATTCCTTGCATTAATATATTAATTGATGTTATTTGGATTTCCACAAATTTAAAACATTTGTGATGTATTTTATTTTATATATATTTCACATGCAATTTTACTTAATCTTATAAATCTATTAAGTTGATATTTTACATTTTTTTAATTCTTTTTATAATTATATGCAATGATTATATATATATGAATTTTTTTATTATAATTTTATAAGTTTAATTTATACATTATTTTGTAGTGGTTGTGGTACACCCTTGACTCTAATTCTAATTGGTTGAGAGTATGCATATTATCATGGTCTGGAATTAAATTCCACTGGACTCATATAAACAATGCCGATGTATGTAGTAGCTTGGTATTATTTATAAGCAATCTAAAATTAAGAAAAATGAGTTGTTTCAATAAATAGACTTATTTAACAATTTGAGACATGAAGTATATCTTATTTAAAGTGGTTCTTACTTCTAAATCATTTTCATGCTTTTTTTAAAGGAAATGAAATAAATACTTTAAAAGCAAAGATATACTTAATTCTCATACATATGTTATTATTATCCTTTAAAATCAATATGTAGTGTTTATTTAGGCAAATGTTTTTGAAACAAAATATATATCTGGTAGACATTTAAGTTATAATAGAACTATTAGAATCATTCTTGATTTTATATAATTAAGTCCATTTTTAATAAATAATTATAATTTAATCACTAATCAAAATTCTAAATTTAATATCTAATAAAGTCTATAAATAAAGTAAGATAGTTTGTCTCTATTGATAAGTTTATTTAATTTAATATTACTATTATATATTTTAGTCTCAATTTAATAGATAGTTGTAATATAATGAATAGTCAAACTTTTTGTATTTAGAACAACTATTAAAATGAGACTTCAACTTGTTTCAACTTAATAAACATAGTGTTTTAGGTGGTTGAGGGATAATTAGAACTTAGCAAATAATTAAAATATTGTTGCTTGTATTAAAAATATTATTGATTTTTTATATTATATTTAAATTATTGGTAGACAAGGAAGAATGTTTTTCATTAGTTCAACATAATTTACTTCCTTATTTAATATTATGTCTTGTTTTGGCTTCAAAAATATGAATTTCTTCAATTCTTGTTGCTATATTATTTGTCATCATGATAATTTAACTTAAAACAAAACAATGATACCTTCTTTAGCATAAATAGTTGCCTCTTGACCACCTACAAGTTGGTCTAAACTTTAAAATCTTTAAAATCCTAAGCAAAAAATGTGTTTTAAATTACAACACACAAATATATACTTATTATATGTACAAAATAAAAGAATTAGATAAAATTATTATTACAAATCTCTCTCTCCAACTTAGCATGTAATGAGTCACATTTATAAATATTCTCATATTATGGTTGTTCCATCTTCAAAAATATTATCAGAAGTAATCCAAATGAATATATTTTATTTGTTAATAAATTGATTCAAAATTATTTTTTCCTGCTGCAGTTAGAACTTTGTCTCCTTCCAATAAGAACTTTTTTTTTAATTACTCTTGCAATATTTTACAACTTATTTCTATATGCTTTTATTTCTATATATTTCTTTTTAATTTACTAAATAACTTTCTAGGAACAATTTTTCATCCCATTTCATTCCTTCATTTTCTCAACCCATTGTCTACTTCTACTCCTCCAGCAGCTACAATTAAGGTGAAAAGTAACATAAGAATCATGAAAATTCAAACGTTTTGTCCAACTGAAACTAATTGTTTTTAACAAAGTACCCACTGCATTGTTACGACGCAGCAAAAATACTGAAGCTCTTCAGATACACTAATAAGGTGACTCAGATGCACACACGCAGATTCAAGAGGATTTGGCAGTTGCAATCAAGCTGTGGAATTCTCGTCACTGGGGACAAAATATTTCACTTGAGCAAGAAGCTTCTATGTATACAACTTATGAACAAAAGAATTAAAAGTCTCCGTGTAAAGAGACATGTGATACGTCTTAACTTGCCCTGCATTCAGCAATCGTTGCAGTGAAGTCAACGGGCAAATTGGGATGCAGCAGCATCTAGATCTTCTGAGGGAATAAGCGTCAAAAATTCATCGATCTTTCTTCGAGCAGCCTAAACAACATTCAAATGAAAAAACATCAGCATGGGTTTATCAATATGTGGCACGAATCCGTTCATATAAAAAAATATCGGTCCTATGCAACTTCCTTTTATGAAAGAGAACTCAGAATTCCTAGAGGGGACTTGAATTAATTATACCTTGATTGATTGCAAACTGAATTTGAGAAACTCCATCCTGCGAAAGAAATGAACTTATGATAAATGTCCCGCATTTGATTGTTCAAGCAGATATAATACTGCCAAGATATTGATGACGATCATCATCACTCTATCTTTGAATAATATGGTGCACACATGACCCAATATTCAAAACCCAACACATCTGCCTCCAACCAAGCATTGTAAATGCGCTGCTTAAAGGGAAGAAATCAAGAGACTTACTGTTGTACGGGGCTGGGTTCTCCAATGTTCTCAAAATATCTACTGTAATCAGCCTGTTGCAAAAATAAAAATAAAATTGCTTCTGTGAGAAACAACAAAAACATAAACTAGGCGATGGAAAGTAATGTTATGTGAAAGAGTTGATCTGGAGGAGGTTCGTGGGTGAAGATCACAACTAATTCAGATTCACTCCCATTGGTCACTACTACCTGAACTTTGTAACTGGCAACCATCTGCCCACCCAGAAGATTGTGCTACAGAACATGGCGGCTGCAAGGTAGAAACTAGGAGACCTAGCAGTGGCTTATGGATATAACTCATCATGCCAAGCTTGTTCAGCTTCTTTTCCATATTTGGATTAGACAAATGTGGTATTCTGAGGTGTACCTGATCCACGTATTCGAATATTTCAAATGAAAGGTTGGTTGCCTTCTCTGCATTCTCTCCGTCTAACCATGCTGCCGCACTGCAGAATCAGACAACTTACATTTCAGTGGCTTCTGTGCAAGGATATGATCAATCAATCAATCAGATGATCATAAAATATCAAGACTGTCATGAAAAACGTCAAAAGTAAAAGCCCGGAACACACTTGAGCAAGGTTTTCTTGATTTCTTCGGATGTGCCAGCTCTTCTCAATTCACTTTTCACTACTTTAACCTCTGGAACCGAACAAACATGCACAGTTCATAGTCAGTTTCTGCAATGTTGCTGGGGCATTGCCGATGAATATAAAACCAGCAAGCGAGAGCAAGTGAGAGAAAGGAAGAAGAACCTGAAGCAGAATCTTCTAACGATTTTAGTATGCGTTGGAGCTGAAGAATAGAAACCACATATAAAAATAATGGTTTGGAGGGTCTATTGGTCGGAAACTTCAGCTGCAGCCACCCGTTACAGAAGCGTTTGCTTAACACAACTAAAAATCAACAACTCTGAGTTTGCACTGGATGCCAGTCTAAGACTACAAAAAAATAAGGTCGTAAGAATCACACAGAGGAGACAATTATCAATTATGATAAAAAAATAGGATGTGACGCACACTATAATGGATACAAAGAATGTGGTCAAGATGGTACATTAGCCAATCCAACAGCTAGCGCGGAGATTCCAAGCCCAATTATCAGACGCCTTTGAATAACTTTGTCAGAGCCAGCTTCCATAGCCTCCCCTCCAAGACCCATTCCTTCAGTAGGTGCACCTTTAGATAGAAATAACTCTGCTTCTGACAAACCCCACTTACTGGGTTGCTGCTCCGGTTTACCTATTAGAAGTGAAACGTCACATGAATAAGTGCGTGAAGAAGATCAGGTTTCAGTACAATCAAAGAAGTTTATTTTCGTCAAAGATTTTGGGGTAGCCTACATGACCATAAAATTAAAAAAGAAATGCAAAGCTACAGACATATCGAGATTGAAGGCCGTACTTTGCCTGCAAGTACAACATGTATGATGCAGAATCACTTACAACAGAACCCTAAAGATTTATCATCTCAGTGATTACTACTGTAATTCACCTATTGACCTCCATTAAACAATCACTGCATTGAATGTCAAATTACAGGCGAGGATGGTGGCCCGTGCAAGTGAACCATAAAAAGGAGTCGACAAATGTGGGGGGATGGAGGAGAGTGTAACAGATGCACACCAGTAGCTTTCGGGCCAGAGAACAGAGTTTCTCTATAGCCTGTGCCGTCAATTCGCTTTTCTGGAGTGGCTGGTTTCAGTTTTGAAAGATCAGTTGTATCTCGATTGCCTTTGCGCGCTGCCAGCTCTCTGCGTAGCGCCTCTGCCTCTGCCTCTGCAGCTGCCAACTGGAACATCACAGTTGAATCCTTGCCTACCCTATACTACGGGGAAAAACAAATTCCCTTCCTCTCACGATATGTAACGTGCAGCAGAATTTTGGGTGTCACAACTCTTGGGCCTCAGCTCATCTCATATCGGCTGTTGCATTGGACATCGTCTTATTTTAAATTTTGAAGGTGTGAGCTTATCCACAACTGGGTATCCTCTCCCAATATCTACATGAATAATCTACATGAGTTGCAGCGCTTGACAGGTACCTTGGCATTTAAGTCCTCCTTCTCGCTTGTAGATGTACTTGAAGACGCCTGCACAAACGATGTAGCCCTTATCCAGTTAAATCTAGTGATCACATAGACCCGAATGCAAAACGTAACACTATCCATGTATTATGCCTCTTCTGTCTCCGGAAATGTTCCTACTTAACAAAGTACACAAAATAAAAACACTGATACAAATCTCCTGCACAACTGTTGGAGGAAAGAATTCTGTATTTGAGTATCAATCAAATCAGGACCTCTGTTCCTCACATCTCCGCAACTATATAGAACATTACCGAATTGCCAGAACTCAGCAAATTTTGAAGATGACAGCGATAAGGATAGCGTTTCTAAAAAGATCTATCAGTCAGCAATATGCTTTGAATAACGTGCACGCTAGTGATTGAGAATTCTGAAAGAGAGGAATGCGAGCGGCGGATAATGAAGACAAAAGCACAAGACAGACAAAATTTGCGAAACACAAAATTAATCCAAAATGAAACACAAAGATTTCACGAGGAAAACGAAACTCGAGTTATTGCGAATCTTAATACTCACAGTGTCGGAATTTTCCTCAGAGCTAGCTCGAATTAGTCGGCACCGCCGGTTATCCAAACCCACAAGCCTGTTCGCATTCCCTGAGAGAACCAAACCGTGCAGCGGGAATGTTCTCTTACCCACATTGCCCGCAGCAAATCCATCTCTCTGGGCGGCCAAGCTGGTTGTCGCAGGCACGAGCGGCGGCGAAAGCATAACCACTCCGCAAGGCGCCATTCCTGAACTGTGAAGCCTAATTAATCAGCTCGACCCAAGTGCAGTTCCAGCACTAATTCCCCCAATCTGCAAATACCAGACAACACAGCCAGACTTCGTCCTCTACGCACCCAACATTCGAGTCACTGTAATGAAATTCAGCTGCAACGCTATCGCTATCACAACCAGCGACCTCGACATCGGGATTTTGAGGCTTTCGTTTTGAAAAATCACAGCAGGCTCATACCAGCAAGTTAGAAAGTTCATTGAAAGGAAGCCAATTATTCTGAAAGCGCGCGCGGCAGAGTAGAGATAACGTGTGCAGTCCGTGGCCATGGACACCCAAGGATGGGGTGGAACGCCGCCTATCACCAAATAGTCCTAATGCCACGCCTCCACCTCTCGCTCCCTTGCACCACCATAAATGCAGCTTTTCCATGGAGGAATTCGAGTAAAAATCAGCGAGAATTCTCAATCAGCAAAGTAATTAGGAATCCATGGGGACTGACAATTTGCACATAGGCATGACCCAAGTGATGCTTTCTTCACATTCCACATTGGATAGCTGTAAAATGGTTCCCGGATTTCTCAATTAGCTGCAAAACCTAAGGATTCAGATATGTGCCGCACTTAATCATAGTTTTCTCGATAAAACTGGGCTGATTGTCAAATGTCAGCGTACACCTTCACTGTACCTCATGAGGGGAATTCATTCGGCTGAGGGCTAGTGGGGGGAAGCATGGACTATACGTTCAATTTAGAAGGCGACCGAATGCCACACAAAATTCATAGATTGAAGCATGAGCATCGGAATCGTTGCAAGTTAGAGAGAGTTTCCCTCTCGAATATTGCTGATAATTCTATGCCGAAACTCAACCTCGGAGGCGACCGTGTAAATTGCAGTGCTGCCTCTCGTGAAGCAACTCGGAACACTACATGGCGGCTGTTGCAGGATGGCTGGTGAGCGATTGAGTTCAATATCTTCACAGTCGAGCACTGTTTTGAGGAATTAGCTGAGATTTCCACAACGAAGCTCCTTCCAGATAGCATGGAAAGTCATGCGTATGCTTGTCACCCACTTCGAAAGGGGGCCCCTTCCATACATTCCTTTTCTCTCTAACCACCATCTATTTATTCCTTTGCGACACTGCAAGCTTTTGCTAGCACTGAAGCCGTTTCATGTGTTTCCTCCGTGCTCCTGCTCACAAAGCTCTGTCGTTCGTCCAGCAAACTATATCTCTCTCATGTGTGGCTCATCAATATTCCCTCCGCATGTTGAAATGCCGATTAGGAGATGAGGATTTCGCCGATCAGGTTAAGCTTGAGAACCGTGTCTGAAGCCATACATTGATTAATATATATACATATATACATATTACACAAACACACACACAATTAAGATACTTGAATATATATATATATATATATATATTTGTGCAATGAACTGGTTGAGCACAGAGTCCACTCTTTGCCGATTCTGCAAAGCTTTGGAGCTCACATAGGATGTAGATTTTGTGTGGAGATCTAGACACACCAAAACACACTAGAATGGTTTTCTTAATTTTGTAGTCTAAGGAAATGGAAAGTGGTATCTTCGCTCAATTGTCACATGTCTAATTGTCTGTGTACAATAAAGGTTGAAGATAGTATGTCGGATTTTTATTACAATGAATGTTTTTGCATCAGCATTTGAGTTGGAACCTTGTTGGATGTCAGTAAGTGTACCACAAAGCCAGTTTGAAAGTATGATTCTTTTAAATAAAATATTTATTTTATAAGGTGTGCATAAAAACTATTGATGTATGCACATGCCATGACCAATGATAAAGGATAATAATATTTAATAATATTTTATCATTATTAAATAGATTGATGCACATGCATGTATAATATCAAACATTCAACCCATCTAAACTTCACAGTATAAAATGTCAAATCTATGTAAATTGAATAAAAAAAGAAACTATTATAATTTATATAACTTTACGTCAAATTTAAATTTTGATAATATAAAATTTGTTCTTGTTTATTTAGTCGTTCTTTATTTGTAGTTATATAAATGTAATATATTGACTTTACTCATATACATGTTTATTTATAATTATTCTACTTGTGTAAATTACGTCTAGTGTGTACATACTAAAATGTATATATGTATATACATGTGTTATGATGAATTTGTATACAACAATCATTTTTTGGATTTACAAATATGTATGATATCATTTATAATATAATGAACCATATTCTAAGTTAATTTTTCAACTCGGCAAGTATGCCATGTGAAAATAATATTTTTGTCGATCTGAGGAATGAAAAACAAACAAAACTCTCATTATAATGCAAACCTTCAACATTCATGATTTATGATAAGCCTCTGACTTCGTCTGTTTTTTTCTTCATTTTTTTCATTTCTTACTAAAAACTACGTTCTATTACATAAAATCACATGCAAATGGTTGAATCTGGAGAAAATCTTAATCTAAAATTTTAGGGTGCAACAAACATTTCAAAATTCAACTAAGTAATGAACATTAAGATGTCCAAATATGGTAAAATGTAATGGCAAAGCATGACTTACGATAGAGAGCCTACAGCTGTGCTTCATGTAATATAGTACTCCAATTGCCACATGAAAAAAATGACAATGATGGAACCTCCAAAGGGACTAAAATCACTGTGAAACCCACTATTTCAATGAATATTATTCTTAAGTTCATTTTTCATAAAAAAATTATAATGATAATTCAGATCTCAAAATCGCTAAGTACATATCCAAACAATTTATATTTAAAAGCCACACTCCATGAATGTGCTCTGAAGTGTTCCAAAACTGCAAATCTTTCAATTCAAAGAGCTGCAAAGTCCTCATGTGGAAATTCCAAAAAAAGAAGACCCACAAAAGTTTCTTAACCATCTTGTCTAACATGACTAGCTTAAAACCAAATCCATAAAATGGAATGTCAGTACTCTGATTCGAATAGAATTGGGTATCATCTAAGTATAATTGAACTCTACACTGTATTTGCACATAATCTCGAACCACTATCCTCACAACTGTATTCTGAGAATGCCCTCTGCATACTCCTGGAAATGGACTACGAACTAGCTTTTAATAACTATCAAAGAGATTCTGAAGGAGGATGGAAAGCAAAATTCAAGAAACTCTAGCATTCACGCCACCATACCCAGACATGGATGAAGTTTGAAGTTTCAGGATCCCACTCTATGATACACCAGCCGCAGTAGTCCATCCACTTATCAACTGCTTTAGCTCACGGCTCCACTCACACTGCTTTCTTAGATTTTCTTGCACATTCTAGCAGCAGTTGAGATTTGTAAACTGCAGACCATACATATGAACACTACGACACACCACAAAAATGTGCGCACAAATCTAACCAATACCTACACCAACGTAAGAACATGATCTTTACGTTAAGCTTGATACTTCACATATCAAGCTACACACCAAGACCACACCATGAACAGCAGACAAATTCCAGGACTCTGCTTTTCACATGAAATGTGTGCAGCTCCAGCTGTCGGCTTCCACTACTTAAGTAGAGTTTGCAATTAGAGGAGATGGCCCCACTCATCTTCGTACTCATCACGAGAGTCCACCTATAGAAATGTGTAGAAATTCACCTACAGAGACCTTTCGAGATTTTCATCTACAGAGACCTAACGAGACCTCTACCTATTGAGACCTGTTGGGACACTCACCAACTGACATCTTTAACTATGACACAACTCTGCCAAATAATGCATTTGGACCCCCAAAGTCACTGTTTCAATGAATTCACTCTGAAAATATGGGACGATAGCTCTTACGTGAGATTCATGATAGGTGATATCCGACTGCCATCGTGAGCTCTACAGAAAGCATCCAACTCTTTAGTCCGCTGGAAAGAGACGTCAGGGAGATGCTGTTGGAGAGGAAAGTTGCCACTATGCGTTCTTCATCTTGTTATTTGGGGCTGTGTCGACGGACAAATATTTTCTTTTTCAAAGAATCTTTGATACTAGTTCCTCGACTAACGAATTCTCCTGCAAACCCTTTACTTTTTATCACGTTCTTCTCCCAGGTAAGTTTCATACCCCCTTCTAACGTACCAGCTGGTAAACCATGATGCGAAAGGTTGACCTTGAAATGCGCCACTTCCGTGACGCCTTTCTTGAAGCAGGCCACAGCCTGACCCAAGGGGATGACTCCATAGCCCAGTGCATCTTCGTCTGAATCATGATCAAGAACTCGGACTAATAAGTATTCTTTGTCCACTCGTTGCAAGGGAAACGTACTTAAAACCAACGTCGGAAGTTCTTGTAAAGGGTTCCACACAGGATTTAGAGTCTGGTGTTTCACTTTCGAATGAAATTCTTGTAACAAGTTGGGGCCAACGAACGAGACAAATGGATCCGAGAAACCATTAATGTCTGAGGCCCGAAGCTTCTTAGCTCGCAATGAAGTAAACCGGATGTGCCACCTGAAATTTTCAACATTAAGACAATCAGGAACCTGGCAACTATCTCAAACAGAGAAGAATGTCACCATATAACCCATGATCTACAAACGTTATTTAAGACGTTACCAATTTTCCAAGATGATAACATACTGATGGAGGAGCTACTACTGAGTAGCTGGTATAAAACTCCAATTCACCTTTTACAGAGTTGATTCACAAGAACTAGAACGAGAGCACTACCGCATAACTCAGGAAGAAAACCACCCACCTCTTGTCATCCTCGTCGGTACCATCCGGTATTAACGTCGATGAAGGTAATGCATATGACGTCAATTTGTATGTTGCTCCGACGGGTTTGTGATCACTGGTAAGAATGCTGGGGGCAGAAAAATACGAAATGAGATATGAATGGCATCCTTGTAAGGTCTTCCACAACACACGATCGCACCATGCAGGCATTCGTTTTTGATCGTAATGATCTGGATAATCCCTCTGCATCTTGAAAGTTGGGGGGAACGTGATCTCCCCTTCTTTGAAACCAGCAAGTACACGTGAGGCCCCTTTCTCCTTCCGTAACTCATCATACTTGAGGAGCTCCTTCCACCTGTTCTGATGAATTTGTTTCACGATTGTGGCCCAGAAACTCCGATCGGGAGTCAGCCCTTGGGGATCCAGTTTTCCGAAGTCCAGCCTGTAATTCAGATCTCCAAGCCAGAATACGTGGTGAAACTGGCTGAGTAAATCCATACTATCTAGTCCTACCTTCATTGACATTGCGATCTGTTTAAAATTGCTGTTCCGCGTCTCGCACTGCCCAACGTGGGCGGCTAAGTGGCAGTTCACGAAACATAAACCTGTGTCCCAGAATTTAAACGCTATGCACACAGCTCCTTTGTTTGCCATGACATTGCCCACTCCTGTCGCCTCACTGTCACTATCGACTTCAGAGATTGCCTTCTCTGCATCATCTCGAACAAACACAACAAGTCGCATCTGCCCTCGTGAGGTCGCATGTACAAGCTTATAACGATCACCAAAGTGCGATTTCAATGTATGAGTCCAATCCTTACTGCACTCTGTGAAGGGAGCACGGGGTGGATAATCACATTCCTGAGCTCCTATGGCGATGATCTCAAAGAAGGCATCGGTAGGTAGCCAGGGAGATAGATCTGCTGGAGGGCGAGCGTTTCCGACATTCCAGGTGCCCACAAACGCTGAAATAGTTTGTTCTGGTTCTGCCATCCCGACGACAATCTGCATCTGCAGTTTTCCAGGCATAAGCCTGTTGCCACCTTTGGAGTACAGATCGTACCACTTGGCTTCCACATCCTTTCGGTCACCTTGTTCCTGGTAACGTAGGTTTCAAAGTACAAGTTAACACCCTCTTCTGTTGAAAGAAGTATTTGTGATTGTAGAGGAAGCTTACTTCATGACCAAAACAGATCAGTCATGGAACGCAGTAAATTAAATGAACCTAATTTCCATAAATCTCGAGTGATAATGTTCGCACAAAGAACCTTCCTTTGACTGTAGAAGGATTACAGATGGACAATTAGCAGCAAGCAAACAGGGGAACCAAGCTTATACCTCAAGCAAGTTGAGAACACACAGAGGATTGATATGTCCAAGGGCTTCTTCAATACCAAGCACTCCTCTTGCCACAACTTGAAGTGTTATCTGAGCAGTCTTCAACTCTCTAACGTCAAAAGTGAAACTATGGTTCACGTTAAGAATTCCATCCTGCAGATTCAATCAAACAGAGTCCCCTCTCCATGTTCAAAAGTCGTTCTCTTCTACACATATTCATGAGGTGAACGAACATTTACAATGTATAACAGGTATGCATCAGAGAGTTAACAAAGAATGTAGCCATAACTTAGGCACTAAAGTGGTATTAAACCCATCCGAAGGATCTTCAATGAGATTCCATACCCGTCTTTGCCTCGTCAAACTAAATGTAAAAGGTCCAAAGTCTATTCTATTGCGGCCTAACAAAAGCTCGCATAAGTTCGCCGATAAAGTCCGTGAACGGTTATCGTCAAAAGCACTATTAGTACCTGGTTGACGCCAGTCTTAACGTCTTTTGATTTTCTCATAGTTTGTTCCACTCGCACTTTGAAAACAGGGTCTCTTGCATCAGGAGCAGTTGCAGATCTCTTCAAGTCTTTTGCAGCAACTATAGTCACTGTCACTCGGCATGCCCTGTCTGTGCTCGTAACATGAGAACCGTTGGATCCTGAAGCAATGTCCTCTAGATCAAAGGTACGACCATTGCTCCCTCCAGAATGAGATAATTTGTGCACCTTGCTGTTTCTGCGATGGTCTGTTTTCTTCCCAATACCCACTCTAAAGGAGCCCGATTGCGAGACCTCTTCAAACTTTGGAATACTCTCAGCGGGATAATTGGGTAAAGCTTCAGCAATTTTTGAAAGATTAGACCCTTCCATTTTCCACTAATTGAATTCCAACTCACCTGCATCTAAGCAGAGGACTTAAGGACCAAAAACCGAACCTACTCTTGGGTTTCTTAATGGAAACACTAAACGATGAGCAATAGGAGCAGCTTAGAAAAGCTCGA
The DNA here is from genome assembly GCA_036785485.1 of Physcomitrellopsis africana. Taxonomy (NCBI): domain Eukaryota; kingdom Viridiplantae; phylum Streptophyta; class Bryopsida; order Funariales; family Funariaceae; genus Physcomitrellopsis; species Physcomitrellopsis africana. The sequence continues at coordinate 283,008 of JAWRVF010000065.1, read as the reverse complement.
ACGTGTAGCACTTTAATTGAGATGCAAATGACTTTCTTTGTCTTTTCCCAAGCTTCACACGAAGTTTCCTTAAGGACTGCAAATAGACAACACAACAGATGATCAAAAACAGTACAAAATCCAAACAAAGTGAGCACGACGACCACACGGCTCGGTGCGGTCGATACTTTGAGTGCCTCACCAATTGTTCAAGAGTAGATTGACATCCCCTAAGTTCCGAGGAAAATTAGAACCCAGTAGCAAGATCACGGCTCCTGCTAAAATTCGGCATTCTCCCTCGGTGTGAAGGAGGTCACATTAGCAAATCTCAGGACTCGGACTGAGAGAGTCCCCCACCACACACGCACACACACACACACACACCCACCCCCCCCCCCCCCCCCCCCAACTACAGCATGACGGACAGAAATAGCTTTCATGCTCAAAAATAGAGCTTGAGTAACAGCGACTCTTTCCTGCGGGAAGCAGGGAGTCGCAGCAAACCTCCTTGGGCGAAACGGACTACCGACAACACTAAGATGTCAGACGACAAAGAAGGAGGAATTGGTCAGTGAAGTACCTGACACTTGCTCACGTAGACGGCACGAACGTCCTGGTGCTAGAAGAAGGAACAATGGTTTCAGCACCACAACTTATGTACGCGATCATAACAGCTCCCCCACAAAAGAAGACAATCGACATGACGTAAGGGTGAGATCCCCACCTTCCACGTCACAGAAAAACAACACCAAAAGGCTCTTACACTACTCATGCTGCTCTTTTCGCGACGACTTCACCCCCGGCCCCAGTCTCGGTGACAAACCTATAGCAGCCTCCTCCTCTGACACCGCATTAGGTCATCATGCAGCAGCAAACCATCTGATGATGGTCAATTCCTCCGATCACCTCTCTCCCTCCTCCTCCTCCTCCTATCTCCACAATCCTCACTCACCCCACAATTTCATCTTCACTTTCAGAGAATTCCACAACGATCCACCCTCCTCTCCAACTCCCTCCATCGTGACCACACCTCACAATCACATGGTTTTACAATCGCCATTACCCTTAATCCACCCTGACACAATCACAACACTGTCACACTAACCCTATTCTCGAAAATAGGAAAAGAAAAGAAAGAAATCCCAGCGTGTTTCGAGAACACCCACCGTCAGGAACCCTCGAAGCCAAGCCTTTCTAGCTCAGCCATGGCGGTAGATCAAACCCAGTTCAGAAGCCATAAGGCATCATCATCATCATGTTGCCTCATATCAGGCCAGAAAAAAACGGCATTCAAAGCAAGCCATACTGGGCTTCGGGATCTGACAACAGATCTTCCCCTGCCAGGGTTACGCAAGCTCATGATCATCACCTCAGAGGTGGCAAAAACTAAAATAAAATAAAATAAATACATAACCTAACCAATCCAACACAAGCATAAGCAAACAAAGACAAGCTGGAAATCCAGAGCCCTGACATGGTCTCCGCACCCCCGCTTTCTCCGCAGAATTGTGTCCTAAACAAGTGCATTTCCCACTATCCAATCCGCATTTGGCATGATCAATGAATGAAATTCGCTGTCTGATTGGATTTTGCTTCTTGTCTTTCACTTGCTTGTTCATGTTTTCATGCTCATGTTGAGCTCAGTTTTGTTTCATGCTTCCAATCCTTTATATTTCATGTGAATGGGCTGTTTCTGTGTGTGTTTGTATTGTATGCGTTGTGGTTTTGCTGCCTGTGAGGTTTTCAATTATTGTTATTTTTTTTTATGCTACTGTGCATGAGGCTTGCATTGATTCCTGTAATATGTGTAAAACTTCAAAAGTTACACTTAGTTTGAAGAGTAAGGTTTGTATTTTTTTTTGTGGGGTGAGGTGGAGGATGTGATGGTTACTGTGACAGATAATGAAGTGGATGTGTATTCATTTGTATGTATGTATGTATGTAAACAAAAATAAATTAAATGGTAAATACTTGTTGAAGGTTCATTCAAAAATGGTTGGTTGTAAAGTGAGACAATGTTTATTTATTTGTTTATAGTTTGACTTTTGACAATATACCTGAGGAAAGAGAATTTGTATGTATAGTATTTTAGAGAAATAAGTGCAAGAATCAAACATGGATTTAAGGCACAACATTCTTTGTTGAAAGAATATCTTCATTTTAAGATTTATTTGATGAAACTATAATTTTTTGCAATAAATATTTTTAAATGTATATATGTTTGAAAATTTTCAAAGTTATTTTGTGTAAATATTAACGTGGTTATTCTTAAACTATTCCCAATGTCTCTTAACAAAGTGTTTGTAAATCAATGAAGAATATAAAGTAATATTTTATACTTTGTGATGTTTTGGTACTATATATATATATATATATATATAGTCAGTTTATATTGATACAAGTAATAAATGCCAAATAATATTTTATTTGGAACCATAAGTCAAAAGCCATGGAAACAATGATTGGTAAAATATAAAGTGGCATAATTTCTTTGCAAATGTTTATAGAATATAATTACTTCATGGTATATTAGAATGGTACAAACAAACATTAGAGTAATTATATTAACTTCTAATTGATAAATAAATAGCAATGAAGCATCTAATTATTCCAATAGAAATAGTAAAAGAGAACATGTGGCCTTTGAAAGGTTGAAGAGGATCTAAGACAATATATGTGGTCCATTAAAGGAAACCACATGCTTTTATTAAATTTTGTAGTACAAATCTTAAAATATGGCTGTAAAGTATAAATAGTATTTTATTATGTATTTTAATCTTAAATATCATGTCCCATATTAGCATAATGTCTAAACATTAATCAAAAATATCTTTGCACCAATTTACAAAGATAATGTATATAAAACATTAGTATTTAATATTTTTTGATTTCAGTATATATTATCTAAATATTTAAACTACTTGGATAATTTATTTAAAAATAAAAAAACATGCTTACAAGTTTACTACTATACTGTTTTATTGTAGAGCCTACTTACTTTTAGTAGTGCCTTCTTTGTAATCTACTTTGTTGCATCTTTTTAACCTAAAGCATTTAAATTAAAGCATTTAATTTTTTTTTTAATAAACTATAAAACTTCTTTTTAAGACCATTTCTGAAGTTACTTGAATGCTCTAATTACAGTTAAATAGAATAATGAATTAATACTATCTTTTACTAATATGGGTCTAATAGTACACTCTTTGAAATTAAAATAGACTTGTAGAAATAATTCCTTTATATCTAAAAACCTCAACAATCCATTTTAATGTATCATTAATATATATATATATATATATATATATATACAATATTTTATAAAAACCAAAAAAAATATATATATATATATATATATATATATATACTTAATTTTATAAAAATATAATATCATATCATGTTAAATCAATTCAGAGGAGCAAAAACTTAGATATTTTATGATTTTAATGTATTATTTTGGTTCTTTGTTCATTTGATTTTATATATTTAAAATTTTTATTTTCTAAAAATCCGACATATTTTGTTTATAGAAGATTTTGTCTACAGTAAGCTAGCACTTGTAAAGAAGATGTATTGTGCATATTTTGAAATTATTAATAACTAACCACTTACTTCATAGAATTTTATTACACAAACTTAAATATCAAAAGCAAAACTATAGAATTAAATTTTATATTTTTAATGTCATTTTTAAAAAATAATAATAATTTGTAAAATAAGTGTACATAGAACTACATTGTTAATAAAAAGAACTTCAAATCTAAAAAAATATGATTTTGGTTTAAGATTTTTCTACTTTAACTTTTAACAAGGATGTTAGAAGCATGTATACTACTTTTTCTTTTAATCAACAATAAAAAAATCATATTTTTATATAATAGAGATATATTTTAGAAAAATACCAAAAAATGCTTCAAGTTTTAATAATTTATTTGTAGATTTAAAATTTTATTTTATAAATACCAACTTAAATTGATATTATGTTTATTTGTATTACATCACAATTTTTACTAAAAATCAAGGCTAAGTTGAAATTTTTACTATATAAAATATTTTATTTTTCGTAAAATAAAAAATAAAATTTAATTAAATCACTTAAATATTCTTATACATGTAGTGTGTTTATAGCCCATTAAAAAAAACTTAAATTTTAACTTAAAAAAACATTTGAAACAATTTATCATGCAATTGTATGTAGTTTGTACATTTTTTATTTATTGTGGCTATAAATTACTCAATAGTGTGATTATAAGAGTATGGTTTTTCAAAAAATAATTTAGTAAATTATTAAAAGTATTTTAAAAGCTTATAAAAACTTAATTATTTTTTAAAGATGATTTTTTGGAAGATTTCATATGACAAATTATTCTTTCTGTATAAATAAGCCAAAATATGAATTTTATTTCTATTTCACAAGCACAAGTTGTAAGAAATTAAAATTTTTTGTATATATATAAATCTTGTAATTATCCCTAAACCAATTTTCAAAAATCTTCTTTTCTTTTAAATTGGTTTCAACTTATATCTAGTTTTATTATCGTATTTCTAACATGTTCTAGCATAAATAAAGTTCTTAAGATGTAAAAATATGTTTTTATTTTAATATATTGATCTTAAAAGCAACAATGATATAATTAAAATTTATTCTAAGATTGTCTTAAGTGATGAATAGCATGATAGCAATATTATTAAATATAACTTATTTAGTCTTTACATAGGATATAACAAAGTCTTTACATAGTTTTAAAAAAAATAGATTTTTAGATGTAATTTTAAAAATCTAAAAATATAATAAAATTTTAGTACTTTAAATAAATATTATAAAATAATATAATATTTAAAATTAAAATCTAAAGTTATTTAAGTTTTAACTTTGTAAATAAGTTTTTTGTTAATATCTTCTAAAATTTTTGAAATTCATAAAAAATAATTATTTTGTTTTCTACAAATACTCATTTTATAATTATTTAATTAATCATGATAAAATATTTTTATTTTTATTTGTTTTGAAAATACATATATGATCTAAAGTGTTATTGATTTAAAAATCTAACTAAAACAAGGAAAAAAAATTTGTATCTTTTTAAGATTTTACAAAGATTCTAAAATACTAAATTAAGACTTTTTAAATAATATTTATACTTTAATTATACCAAAATGATAATAAAAAATTAAAATTTTTAATCACATTTTAATTTCTAACAATACTCAAAGTTCCTTTATAATTTATTAATTATATTATATAATAAAAAATTTAATTTATTTTGAAAAAAATTTAAAAATCAAAAATTCATATTTTTTTATATTAGAATTTTATGTAATAACATATGGCAAGTAAATAAGGCACATCTTGGATCTTTTACAAAATTGATTCTTTTTATATATCTAATGTATTAAAATTCTATGATTTTAATTTTAAAAGATTTTATAATATATATTGATATATTTTATAACAAATATTTAAGGATTTCATATCTATATTTATTTTTTGAATATTTAATTATAATAATGTATTAGACTCTATGTTATTTCATTACTTATATAATACCTCTTTGTATATTTTAGGTGACATATTTATTTTATTATTTATTATTTTTTAAAGTTTTAAAATCAAAATTTCTATAGTTACATATATTTTAAATAGATCTCAACTACATACTTACAAATATTGTTAAAGAGAATATTGTACATCTAAAAAAATACAAAGCTTCTTTATGTGATGTATCTATGGGCTAATATAAGAATTAACTATTTCTTCTTTAAATTTCTTAACACTTCTTTGTTTTAAAGATATCAATCTCACTCCAAGTACATATAGCTTATATTCTCACTATAATAAAGTATCAAGGACATGAATCATAAAAGAATATAATATCATTACACTCCCATGTCATTCAAAAGAATAGAAAATCACTCAAAGAGTAAATAATTTTTAAAACAAGAATGGCTATTGCCAAAGACAAGAAGACTAGAGAGTCTTGAAATAAGACTAAAAATAAAAAAAACAATGACAAGAGTGAAGAAGACTTCACTCTAGTCTCTATATATACTATCTACCTAAGAGCTATATAGCAATGTTCTACAGGACCTCTAACACGTTGTCATACTACATTTACGTGCAGTGTATAAAAATATTATATATCTTGTATCTATTGTTATTACATGTGTGAGTGCTAAAGGTTATTTTAGAAGATATTATAAGGAGACGATTTATTATAGCCACTTAGTTAATGAATTAAGATGGCTATTTGTTTTGTTCCTACCTTATTTATATCCTAGAATAGACTCTTTTGTAATTAGAAGAAAGGTAAAGGTTGTTTTATCTTTCGTGTTGACTTTTGAGATAGAATAGACCTTGTGAGGGATAAGAAAGAAGGGCATGGGGTGAATAGGGCTTGTCTAATAGGATTTGGCTGCCCTTGTGGGCGTGTCAAAGTCTAATATGGAAAGAAAGGGGGATTTATTCCTCTTGCTAGACCTAGGGTTTGACAGATTTTGAACAGTGAATTTTAGAGAGAGATAGCTCCGAGGATATAGAAGCATTTGTAATGAAAATTGAGATGTGTGTTCTTCAAATTGTGAGGATTCTAGAATCTACTCACTTGCTTGTATTGGAGTTGTGAACAAAACGTTATGTTTGTTTTAGTAGAGTGAGGTTTGCTGCTATGAAAAAGTGACAGTAGAAACTTCGATCTACCACTACAAGTTTGATTTGAAGTCTTTCTTAGTGAAATTTATTGAAAATGTGGAAAATTGTACTAGCTTTCTATCAAGACATCTCTTGTAGCATTTGGAATTAGAGAGGAAAAGTTGTGAGCTTGAGAGTAGGAAAGGGTCTGCTGCCACCCAACGAAGAAGAGCAGAGACTTTGTTCAACCACCCAAGTCGGAAAATCTCTTTAGTCTTTTTGATATTTTAGGTGCTTATAGTAGCTTGTGTAAGATTTCCATGAAAACAAAAATCAATACATTTGGAGCTTTTATGAAAGTTTTATGAGCCGTGAAGTGGCAAGAGGGCAAATTATTGCTAAAGTTTGAAGAGTAGAATCAACTAGCTATAAAATCTGGAGTTTGAAAGGCATGCATGCGAAATTTTAGAACAAGTTAGATGATAGAGTGAGCTTTCTAAAAAGCTATTGCATGCCCAATTTGAAGAAGGGAAGTAATCACAACAAAGGCTGAAGTAAAGAGGAGCTTTGCTGCCTTTGCATTTGCTGAGAAATTTCAGTGCCTATTTCTTTTAGCCATAACTTTTAAATGATAAGTCATCTATTTGTGAAATTTTGATATATTTTACAATGGATTATTGGTTTTCCATAGGCTATAATCACGCTTAATTTGACCTTTGGATGAATTTTTAGTGATTTATTTAATTTCAGCTTGTTGTATAACTTGTATTCCTCATATGCGGTTGTATTTTGAGGTATACTTGAATATATACATACTTTGCTTATATCTTTTATACAAGTATATATACTTATATTTATATCAAGTATTTATATAAGTATTCTATAAGTATTATATATAATATTTATATAAATATTTATACAAGTATTATACCAAGGATTATATACTATTTTATATAAGTGTTTATATAAATATATATATAAGTATTATACGAGTATTTATACAAATATTATTCAAGGATTTATACTTTATATTTGTACAAGTCTTGTATAAATATAATACAAGTATAATTTGAAAGCTTGAAAAAATATTATGCAAGTATAGAAGATACTTGCAAGGCTTCTTCTCATGTTCCATGCTAGTTCTAGTAGCAGCTAGGAACCCAATGTTTTTCCAAGGCAAATTCTCTCTACTGGACAATGTATCCAATTTACAAGACATGTGTCAAATTTACAAGACAAGTTTCATATATGTGCACTATCACAATAAACAGAATTTGCTTCAAGAAAGCTTTGAGCTTCTGGTTGCCACTAATAATCCAACCAAGATCCAAAATAACAAAACTCCCAAATTTATATAAAATTCGTCTTTATAGGGCTATTACACCCTATATATAAGTCTTACTTTTACAAAATATTTAAAATATAATAAAATACGCTAAGATCCTCATTCACCTGTAGAAAGGGAATTATTTTCTAAACTTTAATAAGCCATAATATTTAATCCAGCTATCTAAATTCACTCAAAATTTATATAAAATACTAATATAATCTTAACAATCACCACAACAAATTTTAATTGTTGATTTATAACTGATCTTTAAGAATTGCCAAAACTATAATAGTATCTTCAAATCCTTGTTTACAAATACCTACATACTAAATTCTTTATATCTTACAAACTAAAAATTCAAATGCTATGAAACTTTGATATATAGCTTTTTAATATAACAATTTACCATTTTAGAAATTTTTAAATAAAAATTCGTCTGGAAGTTTAAGATATAATAGAAACCATCACTATCAATAAAATGGTCTACTTACTACCTTGGAATTTGATCTGCTATCTTTGACTTCTAATATCTCCTTTTTTAGAACTCCAAATATAATAATTCCTCCACATTGGATGTATATCTTGAAATCACCTCTTGAATTACATCTTTTGATTTCCAAAAGCTCTCATATAACTCCTTATATTGTCAAAAGAGTGACAATAGGTACAATTTGTATACACTAAATTCAAGCACCTACTTTTCTCTCATAAAAATTCCAAACCTCTTGATTTTTATACCAAAATCGTAGTACAAAAAATAAGTTCTTTAACCCTAGTCTTTGATTTGTAAATGCCCTCTTTGAAGTTACTGAAATTCTTATTCTCGTTACAAATGGCCTCTTCAAAACCTATTGGGTATGACCTTTGACCAATAGGAATGAAGAGCTTTATCTCTTGCCTTCATTCATTTATACTTTGCTTTCATTCCTCCAAATAAGCTTCTTAATAGTTTAATTCTTCATCTTTGGGCTCCAATCTTCTCTCAAGGCTTCATACTAAATATTTAGGTTCTATATAATTTAAAAGCCATAATCAAAATAAGTAAAAATCTCAAATAAAGTTTCTTACACCAACTCCCTTTATTTTACTTTACTAACCATTCTAACATATAATAGAACCTATAAATATATTATATATTTTAATTAATTTTTACATATTGTAAGCAATTATAATACAACAGCGCCACATACTTAGCTTGTTCTATAAGCTACCAACATGTACGACATGTGGCTAACTTATTGGCCAAGTTTCTAACCTACCAATCACCTATAGACATATATAAAGGTGAAATTGCATCTATGAAGCTTCTAGGAAGTTTTTATATAAGATATTATCAAATTAATCTATTTTTACTTACTCCTATCTAAATAATTATTGAAATAAATTTTATATCTATGACACAAAGTTGATACTTGTTATTTTAAATTTTTATTATTTATTTTTTAAAAAATAATTTAACTAATTTTATATATTTAAAAATGACATATTACTTTCTATTCTAAATTTTATAATCATATAAGCAATAGATTTTTTATGGTGAGTAATCTTTTTAGACTAATGTATTAGATTTCTTTTATATGTTAATCTTTTCTTCTTTTTTTTAATTATAAATTACTAAATATAAGTCTAATATCTTTTAAATTTTATATTTATAAAGATTAATAGGTTAAAGTATTCAATACAAAATCTCATAGCTACAATCCTTATAGATGTCTAGATGTAATCTATAGCACTATTTATCAAGCTTCAAACATGTTGTATCCTTTGAATTTAATGTTCTATTATTCTTTGCTTTTAATATATTTTTATCTAAATTATTAAATCATTAAATAATTACTTTAATTTTTTATGATTAAATTTGAGCCTATAAAATCTATGCTTTTAATCATTAAATTTAAGCCTATAAAATCTTATATCAAAAAATTATTCTAATCATCTATAATACATTTATTTATTTAATTATTTTAAGATTAATAATTATTAAAAAAATTATATAATAAAATAGAAGATATAATTAGTATACTCTGTATATTTAATTATTATCGTAAGTCATCTATCTAATTTCAAAGTACTCTAAGCACTTAAAAGCATTCAAAAATCTTTATTCTTATAATCAAATATTCAAATTAATTCAAATGTGTAACTTCCTCAATCCTACTTTCTAAAATCTCTCACTCTCTTTTCTCTCTTTTTTTTTCCTCTTCTCCCCTCTCTTTAGTATCTTCATAGCCAATAAAATAATTTTGAGTTCAAGGCTTGAAAAAACCTTTTGTGGTTAGGATTTGGCTTCTACTTGCTTTAATATTCTCTAACCTACTCTTTTCTTATTAATCTTCTAATTGTTGATTTAAATATTGATTTTCAACTAAACTAGCAAGTGTAACATTGTTCATCACATAAATTAGAAAGAAAACTAAAACTAGAACAAAAAAAATTAATTCCACATAAACATCAACATATCATTATACTTGAAGAAGCTACAAATATGTATTAGAGTCAAGATTTTAATTATTGATTTGCCTATATTATAACAATATTAATTTAAAAATTCAGAAACAAGTTAATTTTTTTAAAAAAAATCTAAACACATTTACATATCTAAAAAAAATTATCACTTTATGAATCCAAAAAAATAGTTCAAAATTATAAACAATATCATATTTTTATTTTTATTAAAATGAAAAATAATAATTTAATAGTGTAATATGTACATAACTGATAAAACATGACAATTGCTACAATATTGGAAGTGTTCTTAACAAGATTTTAATTAAAACATAATAATAATTATTTTACTTTGTAGATCTTATCTTTTGTTTTACATACATATATACATATATTATAATTATAATACAAGTAATGTTAATATACTCAGTTCTTCATTTATTCATAGTTATTTATCTATATACTTTCTCCTTACAACTACCAGTTAATGAGTAATGATTATCATGCACTCTTGAAACAATGCCACCAGTTTTAAAACACCCTAAATCTCCATTACAAAAAATGCATTAAATTCATTGCTCACTCAAGCTTCAGGGTGCAAAATAATTCCATTGTTTTTGCACATTTGAGTCATGCTACTTTTCCTCCACAATCCAATTTGTTCTATGCACATCAAGGGGAAATGCACAACACTAAGTAGTCTTTTGACTGCATTTCTTAGAGGCTTAATCTTGTGCTTGGGAACAAACCACATGGAACAGGATGCTTGGCAAAGAGGGGGGGGGATGCATGTGAATGTGAGAGCTGGTTGGTGATCAAGGACTTGTTATGGAATGTTCTTCAGGACAAAATTTGTGTCTCCCTTTCGAATCCTTGCTAGATGCCTACTGGAGCCAGGTCTTGGTTTGTGCTGTCTTTGGGTCCCTCCAATAGTGAGTGGGACAGTAGTTTCTGTGTATACATATATATATGTGTGATTTGAGGTGTGGCGTTGGGGGTGCCAAATATCTCAAACAAATAGGTTGTCAAATAGGTAGCCCCTTATCATGTCAAGGGTTGCCAATTTCTAATGAAGGTCCCACTCCTATATCCTCCACACAATGATTCACTGATTGTAGGGGCTAAGGTTAGATTGTCAAAAACAAGGTGAATCACAAGGGGAGCAAGTACACGGAGGCCTTGAACATTTCATTTCTGTTTATTTTATTTTTTTGGAAACATAATCAAAAGTACAGAACACTTCCATGCGCCGCATTTTTATTTTTACTTTGCTTCCTCCTCCCTGAGAGTTGTCAACCTACAATGCTGCTTTAAATGATGAGTTTGAGAAACCAAGAATCCCAACAGCATGATGATAAAATACCACCTTTTGCAGAATGGTAGTTTCAGAATAATGGCCGCCTGCAGAGTTGGCAATTGACGCCTGGCAGGGGTGGTGAAGGAGAATCAAAAGTGAGGACAAAAGCAGCATTGACATTTGCAGCTGCTTTATTAGCTGCCCCCTCTGAGTCATGCCCACCCACAGATGCCCCAACAAAAAGATAATGAAAAAAATAAATTAATCACAGTCACCTCTTTTAGCGTGTTAGTCCAGCAAACTCCTTCCTCTCCTCAAGGCCATCAAAAACTACAAATATCTCACAATTTTCAGCTCATACAAGAGTGCTAAATCATGCTGTACCAACAGTGTTGTTTTTTCCTCTCTTAAAAAATAAATTCAAAAAGTATAAACAAGAAGGTTTGTTTAGTATATTTTTTTCCCAAAGTGCAGCAACAGTGGCATGAATGTCAACTACTTCTCTCAGCAACTCAGGCTTCTTACTGTCAGACTGGGGCAGACAAGTCTCACCATACAACACAAGAACACTGCAGCAACATACTTTGGGGTTGCTTTTTCAGAGCTCTATTATTATAATAAAAACATGAACAAACACAAAGAAGGGTGACTGTATGTTGAGTATCTGCTGACAGATATCACATGATGAACCTTTTGAGGTGTTTTTTAACTGCAGGCTGGCCCTGCAGCACCTGATAGTAGCTGGTGTTGGTGGGTGTATGCCTTGAGAGGTACAAAGCCAGGCACCCAAAACTCAGTGACAGTGGCTGTTACCCACAGTAGTAGCCTCTGTGTGGCAGACACCCTTCAGGTGTGCTTTGGATTCATCTGCTACACCAACTTAAAATGTCTTTGAAATTGTGTCATTCACTGCTTAGATACACTAACATACTTATTCATGATAGTTAGCAGATACAATTAAAAGTAAAGTATGAAGGAATGAGGGGGTGAGAGCCTCTTTGCTGCCCAAGACAAAATCCACCTGAAGACATGACTTGTCTGGTGTTGGAAGCTGTAGCACTCACATCCAATTTTTTGCACAATGTTGGCAATGTGAGCTTCTTTGTTTTGTATACAGGCTGCACCAACAAGATGGTGCTCTGGAATTTGTCTTGTATTACGACAAAAATAGAAGGAAAAGATAAAATATGATGTGATATCTGTGATGTGAAATCAGTGATGTGTATGGACTTCCCGATTTGTCCTTAAATGGATTGATGTGAGAGTCCATCAGTTATGATCCACCATTGTCTTTCTTCAGGAGGGGGACGAGACAGGGAGCAACACGTGGGGGCACTGTGAGGGTGCATCCACCTATCCACCCACCTGTCGATTGAGTGACTGGGCATGGCTTTCTATCTGTTGGTTTGTGGGATCAAGTTTCCAGAGTTGCAGCAGCTACTAACAACTACAAATACTACCACCACCACCACCACCCAGAGCCCCACCATGGCATTGGTGCCAACCCCAGAGAGGGTCTAAAGTCTGCCAGAGTGGGGACACAGGCTTGAGGGAGTTTTTGACAAGAGTTCTGTTCATACAAGACACTGCCCAGTTTTGGATTTCAATACTGCAAGTAACCCACTACAAGTAACCACACGTGCATGCCACTGGCCTTGCCATGGGCAGTAATCAAATCTTGAGTAGATAGGATTTGGGTAACATGAATGTTTTAAGGTAGAGGAAAAGAGAAGAAAGGAAGAAAGTAACAATATTTAAGAAAGAAGCAAATATGAAGATTAATCTGGCCAATAATCCACAATTCGCTTTGTGAGATTAATCAACATAGGTTAAAAGTAGGTGTGTGGTACAGAAGCTGGGGTATGCCGTAGGAAGACCCCAGAGAGCACTTGGCATGCTCCTGGTAACACTTAGGTACAAGATTAGCTCTCAAGGGCATACAAGAAGAACAAGCAGGTTGGAATATAGCCAACCAAGAAGTTGACTGGTTTCCTCCTAAAAGGCAGCATGGATACGTATGGCCCCTAGAGTTTGAAGACCTCCAAATCAACTCATGCAGCAATACTTCCAACACAAAATGTGTAGCCATGAGTCCAACAGACCAATTAGTTAAATGTGATTCTGTAGTGATCGTAGTAAAAAACACTGTTGATCAGAACCAGTAAACTTTGTGTAACTTAGCGTAAAAGCTAGCCTGGAGTTACGATTTGCACAAACTTGGAGGAAGCAGTATTTTATGTATTAGTTCCAGGGAATATATATTTTCTGGGATCTGTCCCGTTTATAAACCCCATAAATCAAATAGGACATTTTACAATGCTGTGGCAGCTTGACCGAAACCATGTTCAGCTTTCGCATACCACCTCAAGATACGAGAGTTGATCCAAGCTCTGTCCTGCCCACATTGATAACGCACGATCCACAAGCAAAAGAATCTAGATCAGCCTCAGGATATGCTACAATGCTGGAAACTTTCGAGGGTCAGAGCACATGCTACCTTAGAATCTCCGGGTATGGGAGCATAGATTTTGTCAGACAATGCTGAAAATCTCTAATACAGGGAAGAAATTTTGGAGGATAATTCAACAGTCTCTAAAATTCACCTTGAGCACTGGATCTTCCTGCTGGCTGATGAAGCTCCAGCTTTGAGATGGCTTCAGTAATCAACTGCCGAGAAGTCTCATGGTTCGCAAATGACTGAGATAAGTGATTGGCATGGATAGTAGATCCCAACACGTTGACGACTTTCGCTTCTGCTAATACTTCACTGGTAGGAACATTCAAAGCCAGGTAACAGAGGAGCTCAAGCGCAGAAAGTTGTGATTCTAAATGCCCGAAGTTAAGTGCAAGCACAACCAGTCCTTCCACCGCTCCTTCCTGGATAATATTTTTCGAGTGTTCCAAGTGTAAGTAATTTTCGTCGCTGGCAAACTTTGACAGGGCAGAAGCAGCTTCTGTGGCAACATCTATGACTTCCGGTTCCTGGTTAGCTTCAACCTTAATTAATGCTGAGGTCAACGCTTTGATAGGAGCTTCGGCTGGTGCAGGAAAAATTCGAGCCAAACTTCCTATCGCTCTGCAACACTCTTTCTGCCAACAGCCGAACACGTTCTTGTGAAAAAAATAAACTTCATAACGAAGGCCAACGACAAGCATACAACTCAAAAATCCAAAATTCCCCTACAATATGTCGGTCCTTTGCTTGCAGGAAGCCTGCTCAAACAAGAACATGCAACAAATCATTCTCCTGTTGACTTATCCAGCTAAGACATGATGCTCTACTGGCTGTCTTCATGGCATTGCTCAGCCCTTAGGAAGACACAACATAAATAGCCATAGGTTGAAGCAAGAAAAGGGTGATTCTAAGCACACACAAAATGTGATATCTCAGCACCTGGAGTTTGGGGTAATCTTCGTCCTCGCTAGCAATAAGTTGTAAGAGTTGTTCCACTACAGCTTTTGCTGATGGCGAGTTAGTCTTAAATGCGGCTCGACGGAGCTCGGGGTCTTTCCCAGCAGAAACTGCAATTTCCTTGACTGCCAAAACAGCATTGCGTTTTAAAAGACCTTTGCTATGTTTTATGAGCTTCGCAAAGCAGAGAAGTGCACATGTGTCTGTGATGAGCTTGCAATTTCCGACATGCCCAGCTGCCAGTTTCCAGAGAGCATAGGTGACCACCACCTTAAGGTCATGCCTCACCTCTGGGCTCTCCAAATCTCGTTGTGCTCGACTGCTTTGTCGCAGGGGTGCATTCATTCTGGCACTGGAAGAGTGATTCTCTGGAATACTTGGTGGTGCGGAGCTTTTCATACGATCCATCATTTTCAAAGCTGCCGTTGCTACAGGTGTTTGAGAGTTAGAATCAGCTCTACCAGAATAAGCATTATTGTTTCCCCCTACAAATACATCTGTCCTTTGAACCGTATTTGTCTTTGTCTTTAAGTGAATGCTTGCTGGGCCCTCCATGCCCTCCACTGTATTGGTTTGATGCGCAAGAAGAGCAACCAATAACCTGATAGTACCTTCATTGGCAAGTTCAGTTTGAGCTTCTGAATCCAATGTAGCGAACTTTGCAACTATCTTTGCGACTTCAATCTGAGCTTTGTCAAGCAACACAGACCCAACCATGTCAGTCAATTATACAAGTATATTTGTGGTAGATCGTTCTTTTCTCCATTGCTTCGCAGCAATCAAGAATACTAAGCATCCCAGGATGATTGACATAATTCATCTGTGTTCTCAATTCTTTCTTTAGAGAATGAAAATGACATTCAAAAAAATATGTACAACCTGTTCCTGTTCAAAATTTGCCACCGGAAGGAACTGCAAGGCCCAGGAAAGTGTTCTGCACCTTTAAGCCTTGAAATGGTGGAGGAACTATTACCTGAACCTTCATAGATGTGGAATGACTACCCAAGAGATGCGTGAAGACACTGCTAGCTCCTTCTTTTCGCAATTGCACCACTCGATCCTGATCAGTCGCCAACAAGATTAACGCGGTGGCAGCTGCCTCTTGACCAGGAATGTTTCCCTCCTTAAGCAACCGCAGCAACGGCCCCGCCCCTCCTTCCTCAATGATAATCTTCACGTTTCGTTCATTGGTTTTGGCCAAGTTGCCCAGGCACTCTGCTCCTTCGACTTTCTCCTCAAGCGTCCCTATGTGCACGATGGATATTTGCTCCCATATGAGGGCCAACATAGGATCAGTGGACGCGATGGGCGGTAATCCTCCAAACTCAGAGCGCTCATCTCCGGTGGACGATATGTTCACCACCCATTTGACATCCCCAATTGAGCTATCCAACCAATGGTTCATTTTCTTAAAGTCGGCAGCAGTTGTGATGGTCATGACCCTCTTAAGCATCCCGCTCCTCTTACACTTCCTCACGAGCCCCAGAGCTCGCTCTAGCACCTTCAGTACCTCCACCATGATTCGTCGGGTAGGCCGCTCATAAAGACCTGGGGCATTGGATTTCGAAGCTTTTTGCCAAGCTTTCTTAAGCAAATTCACCAGCTTTATCGCTCTAATGTTTATTTCCCCACACTCGGATTTGTAAGAATCGGCTTTATCCACTCCTTTGCGCACAATCTCGGCACATTGTAAAACGAATTGTACAAGATCGACAATCTGGAGGTCCGTGTCCATGTGATGCTGGATGTAAGTTTCAATATAAGCCTCCATTTTGTCCACAATTTTCACCTGCTGGAAGAACTAGGCATGGGTCAGGTGTTCGGTGTCATACTCGCTACTTGATATAACCAGTGCACCAAGAGACAGTGCTTCCCCAAATTTGATCAAATTTTAGGAAAACACTCTAAAAGTGTATAATTCTAGGAATATCAATTCCACTGTTTTTCGCTACAAAAGCTGAAAGGATATAATCTCGAAAATCAAAGTCGATGGCATCATAGAACTGGTTTTCTTACCTGGATTTGTTATCAGGATGAACCACTGCATAACACAAAAAGGCAGGAAATCAAACCTACGAATTACGCAAGACAATTACAAAGACAAGCCAAGTATCCAATCTCTGACAATATAGACACTTGCAACTGTCGGTAATGGCATGGTTGTGCAAGCTTCTACCGATTGTGGCATCTAGCCAAATCCTCTGGGAAAGACTCTACTACAATAGAGGTTTATCCAAACAGCAATACGTTTGAGTACCCATGACAGTCTACGCATAGAACAGATCATAGAAACGAATTTGAAATTTGCACAGATATCTTCAAGACAGAAGCAACCTCGAGAATTGGGTGATTTGGTCTTACCAGAACTGGTGACCTCCCACGCTTGCATTCCGTCGCTCACGTAACGTCCTGCTGATCGACTCGTTGCCACATTCTGGCAGATAATTAACCCGCAGGCCTCTCGGCGCACTGCTATGAGCGACTCCACCACATTGCTGAGTAAAGACAACACAATTTTCAAAAACAATTGTTTCTCCACTATCCAGCGGATCGTAGGAAGCTCATCGCAGCAAGCTGTAAAGATTCAAATTGAGAGCACAACAATGGATCTAACGGAACTTGCCAGCATTAGAAAAAAGAGGGAACCCACCCGAGGAGCTAACAAGAACAGGAGAAGCACCACAACCTAAGAATCAACTACAACAATACCGCAGGTCAAATATACACAATAAGATGCTCGTACACTAACTCCGAATAATCTTCAACAAACCAACCTCAAAGCGAAAACGGACAAACGCAAAACCTCACAAGCGACAGCCGACAAACAGACCATACGACCGCTGCTTTCGAATCGACGAAAAACCTCGCAATGAACAACTCAGCACCGACACTCGCTCCAACACCAGAACCCACAAGTGATAGCACCTTGTCAAAACATACCAATTGCAATGCTGATGAATCAACAAAGGTTTTCAGTGATCCTAGTGCAAGGATTACGCTCAGACTACGAATCTTAAGACTCCAAGCGTTGCAGATCTATGAAGGGCATGCTAGTTTGTAAGAAGATCGTGCACTATACGAGATCAATAACAGTTCTGCAACGAAATGTGCTGCATATTCGTAATCATTGCTTCGCCTCAATAACCCACCCTGCGCCAATACTCAGTTTACCGATTAAATGGATGGATTCCGTCCACTGCGTCTACTTGTGAATGAGTCAACTTCGGTAGACCGGGCACCACTTATGGAATTGTGCTGAATATAATAACTAGCGACACGGGCAACTGGGACCTGGTCTCAGCTTTTGCCATACCACTTGGTTTTGTGACGCAGAAATCCTTCCATTTGCCCTAGTGTTTAGGGCGTAACTTCGCTGCAGCATGTTTTCCAAGGCGACCCATTCTGCCACATTCATCTTTTGCGACCGGAACCACCTACTCCTAAGTTAGAGTTTTTCATTCAGCTCACTTCATCGATTGTCGGTACGTGAATTTACCATATAAGAGCTTTTAGGGATACCACTTGGGATGGTGATGGTTCACTTGTCAGAGTTCGAGGACACTGCACTATAGTCGTTAACTGTCTGCGTCTGTCGTTTCCGACGGATTTATGTTATCTGTCCACGTCCTTGACGGCGTTCTTCTCGTTGACGAATTCGAGGTCGTCGTGGCAAACCATAGCAATCAATGGACATGAAAAGATTCGAAATGTCCTCCAGTTTAGGGTTTACGAGGGCTTCACTGTGTTAGGGGTTTGAATGTTTACCATGTTGCATGTACATGCTTTTAACGTCCCATCTTGCTCGTAGGTCCTCTTGCCAACCCCTTAAATTGTTGTTGTCACGGCTAGTGATAATATGTGTTCTAAATTGTTCAGCTAAGGTCCTATACTCACGAAGGAGGTGGATGTTGCGCCTTCTCCATACATGTGTGTCCAAGCTCAAGGCGCACCAGGTGGTCTTTGAGAAACGTTTATTGCAGCCAAATCTCGATGAGGCCCTTAGAGACGCAATGCTGACATGAGGATCTCTCAACGGTGAGGGAGCAGCAGATCATTGAATCGTTTAGGCAACAGCAGATCTGTGCCCTCATTGTTTACGAGGACCCCGGGTTGGTTTCAAGGGTAAGCTGCGGGGATTGTCTGCTGGTTTCTTTACTTCTCCTGTTGCTAGTCTGAGCTCTGTTCATTGCACACATAGATTGTTATAAGATTTACGGTCAGTCTGTTCTGAAAGCTTGGTAGAGTAGAACCTTCTAATGATGAGATCACTGAGAGCAGTAAACTCCGCCCCTCCTGCGGCATACGTTCCACACGACGCTCCACATCCTCCTCAATTCCTATCCACAACCACGTAGCTAGTCCTTAGCTGCAATCCACGAATAGGGGGATCATGGAGATATAACCTGCATTATTTACCAATTTATTTAAACAGAAACCAGACTGCAAGTGGGTCTTTTCAACCCTCCTGCACTTCGCTCCATACCGATTCACCCTCATTCTCATCCTCATTCACTGTTGTCGCTTCACTACACAACATGAGTGCTTTACGAAGCACTTTACGGAACAGATTTTGGTCCTGTGTGTATTGTTTTGAAAGGCCATTACAAGGCGATCACAAAGTCATCACAGTTGATGGACTATGAAGACCAACATGACAAGCCCCATGTTGTTTCCAGCCTCAACAACATAAGAATCGGACACCGAGTCGTTACAAATGGAACAGTCACACCGCCATTGTGCCTTGGTTACTCCGCCAACGCTGAGCTTCACTTAACACCACCAAAAATTAAGATTACATTACCAATCTAATAAATAACATTTGACAAGTAGAAGAAATATCCTGTGGAAACGAACGTTGGATTTGGAGAAAAGGCGGCCAACTTGGGGGTGTTGCTCGTTCTTTGCATACTTGGATGTTTTTGAGATAGGTGCTTGAATGTTGCAGTCATGGCGTAGATAACTGGTCATAGAATTCCATTGAGCCCCGATTGAACGTATTGTTGTTGTTGTTCCGTTTACAAGTGATCACATTAGGTGGCTTGTTCTGCTGGAGGTAATGCAAGAAGATTTGGAAAACAACTCGGCAGTCAACCTAGTACTGTATTTGGATGTTGAAAGGTGAAGACTTTGCAAGTAAAGAGTAAAGAGTTTGAAACTTGTTGAATATGGTTTAGGATTTCAAAAATGAGTTGGAGTTGAGTTGTCTTTTCAAAACATGTGTGGGTCCAAATTTATTGGCATAAGTGCAAGATTATAAAGTTTTTTTTATAGCATTATGTTTTAAATGGTAGTTGAATTTATTGGTTATTGTTATAAACATGTTGACTTTGTAGTTATTTGAAATTATTGTATGGTCTAAGATTGGTATGAATTATTAATCATATTACATTGTTGGTTGAATTGGTTGAAAAGGTGTATACAATGTATGCAACAATGTTCTGTATTATTTTAGTAGTAAAATGTGATATCAAGCAATTATGTTAATCTAAGTGTCTTGTAACTTGATAGTTGTATTCACAAATTATTTATCTTGTGGTTACACAAAATAATTCTTAATTTTTTTGAATGATTAGAAGGTATTCAATTTATTTCTATTTAATCAAAAATAAATAATAGACTAATAGGTTTTACAATATAATAGTAGTGATATCTATCAACAACATTAAGATAAAGAATTATTATATATAATTTAAATAATTATATATACATATATATATACATATATTATACTCAAAATTATATTTATATTTTTTTATATATTATTTTAAATTTAATCATATAAATTTGAAATATTTTATACCTCAATAATAACAATTAACATTTTAAACTTCTTAAGTTTCTTTCTTTAATCATATTATGTCATACAATAATGCTTTTAAGATTGTTAATTATCCTTCTCTTATTTTTGTATTTATTTTAAAATATACATATTAAATATCTTTTAACTTAAATTATATCAAAATTTTATATTTTTCTAGTTAAATTTGCCCTTCTACTTTTTCTTTTCTTTTCTTTTCTTTTCTTTTTTCTTTCTTGATTTGCAGTTATAATATTTATTTATAAATGGTAAATTTTTATAATATATAAATATTTTTATGCTTATTTTCAAAATAAGTTAACAGCAACTAAAAAAATACTTTGTTTGTGTAAAACTATGTATTATAAATACAAAATATTGTTAACATATCTTAAGAAATTCTAAAATATCATATAGTTTATTAATAATAGATAAGTTCTTTTGATTTTCATTGATGTTTTCTTTCTTATACGATTCTCATCTTTAATTGTACTAAAAAAATTATTTTATTTTATTTTATTATTTTGTTTTTGAATTCATATGCTCTTATAATACTTGTAAAACTTTGGAACATATCAACACTTATGGTAATAATACTTTTCACATCTATTCTTTAAAGATTTAAAACATGAGATTTTTTTAATTATAAATTAGTCTATCTTTTATATTATCTTTTATTTTTTTTAAAAAAATATACATACATACATACATACATATATACATACAAATATAATTAAATAAAATACACATTAGTATTTTTGATTTATTTTTTAATTGTATCTAGTAATTTTTGCTCTTTAATTACCTCTATTTTTATTTTTTTTATTTAAATTAAAAAGTGGAGGCAATATAATGAGATATTGTTACATATAATGAAATTTTATTTTATTTTTTTATTTTATTTTTTCTCCTGCAACACTTTAATTGCATTTGCAAAAAATAAATACACAATTATATAATGATCTCATTACAATATATCTTTGTAATTTTAGAATGCTTCTATATACATTAAAATATCATTGATTTTATGTATATAATTTTGTTTATCAAATAAATACAAAACAAAACAAAAATAAATAAATAAATTTAAATTTCTAATATATATATATATATATATATATATATATATATATTTGATTATTCATAATAACCTCCTTTGGCCACCTTACTTGTTTTTATTAAATAAGTTCTTTTTAATCTTACATCAGCTTTCAAATCTCAATAATAAATTCAAGTAACTCTATTATGAACTTCAAATGTAAAAACTCCATTATTAATATGAGAAATAATTAATTAAAATTTAATTTATAATTATTTGATAATACTATTTTTTCTATATAAAGAATATTTTTTATATTCTATAATATGTAAGTTTTGAATAATATTTAAAATTAGAAAAGATGATAATTTTTTAAAGATTACAAATATCAAAGTGTATATTCTTATTTTAATCAAATCATTGTATTTTTTATTTTTTATAATTATTTATAATTTAAAAAAAATTACAAAGACTTAAATGGGCTTCTTTAAGTAATAAGTATTTTTACATATTTACAAATAATTTTCTTCTTAAAAGTATGATTATAAAAAAAAAACCAAAAATTTAATTTAAGTCGATAATCAAATTAAATTTAATTTAATTTATACTAAGTCGATAATCAAATTTTAATATATTCTATCATAAGATGTAATTACTTTCTTATACTTTAAAATACAAGTGTATATAGGTCTATAAAATGTTGAAGTCTAAATATACAATAGAAGATTCATGATCTAAAAATACATTATTGAGACTTAAAAACATATTTAGAACAACTAAATTACTTGTTTTTTTTTTTCTTCATCTACATTTTGACTATCTGTTTAATTTTAGTTACTACTATTTATAATTATATTAAATCCTACTTATCACTCTAATAAATGAATCATTTTAACTACTACTAGCTTTAATTATAACAAATCCTAATTGTCATTGCATCTAAGATATTATTTTATTCTACTTAACTATTGCAAGTTTTTAGTTTTTCTTTAATGTTATCTTCAACACAAAGAAAGGCCTCTACAATTAATATATAGAAGTAATTTATCTAAAATATATATTATTTAAATAAGTAATTAAATTAACTTATTTTTTAAAATTATAATATAATTTAATAAGTTTAAAATCCTAACACCAATCTTATATTAAAAAATCCTTGATATTGCATAGATAAAGTTTTAATATGTTATATAATTTAACCATTAAAATAATCACCAAGTTATTATAAATTATATTTTCTAGAAAAACATAGTAGCAAGACATCACCCATATATTAACAAGACAGTATCCCTATATTAATAAGACATCATCTCTATATTAACAAGACATCACCTTCCAATATTAACAGCCTTTATATATAATATTGTATAAAGAGTTTCTTTTTCTATCAAATATAAATCTCATCTCCTAAATCTGTCACTCTTATATACATTGCTCTCATTTCTAATTGTTATTATTAGTATCATTTGTTGGCTAGATTTTGCTCACCAATATTATTCATCGGTTACAACTTCCACACTTTCTATGCTTTAGATTGTTGTTTTTTATCTACTAATTCAAATCTACAAGGATCTTAACTTCCACAAGATTGTACAAAAGAGCGGATCTATGTTGGATCAAAGATTTTGCCTACAATGTCAAAATCCAACAATTCCTCTTTTCAAATTAGCTTTTTGGTGAGGGAATAAGTTCTCATACATTTCTTCAATTCTAGTAAAAAGCTCTTATAAGTCTGTATTTGCTGTTTCCAATTATTTTTGTTTGATAGGGTTGGAGACAACAAGAATGAGCTTCCATTTTTTACTAGCAATTTGCTTGAAGGAATTCTAGAATGTTAGATAGAAATCTTATATTCTCGTAACATGATGTTGCTAGAAGTTCCATCTTTTGCCTCTTATATAATCTTCAAAGAAACTTAGAAGGTAATAGAAGACTTTGCAAATATATAATTTGGAAGGGACAATGTATGAAGAAGGACAATTGTCAAAATAAAGAATAAAAAAGGTAGACTTACTTTGCATGCACATCAAGAAACCTCCATAAGACAACAATAGCTAAAGAATACAACCAATATAAGAATAGACTGTCCCTTTCAAGTGATCCTTTGAAAAAATTGAAAAACAAATTATAATTGGATGTTGATATTATAAATTCTTGCCACTTCCATGATTTGGTTGAGTATATTGCTGTTTATGTTGTAGAAAAGAGAATAAATGCTAATTAGAAGCATATAACTATATTATTGAAAGTTAATGTTGCCTTGAAGATTATTGTAGAAACCCTCCACCTTAGTAGGTGATGATGCGAATTGCTGCACAAATATGTTGTTGGAAATGCTTAACATACCTTGTGCGCATGGCTCTAAACAAATTGATAGGAAAAAACAAAAGCTTGAAGTCACAAACTTTCACCAACATTGGTGGCTATGCAAATCTATTCTTATTGTTTTCAACTCCATCAAACTAAAACAATTGAAAACTACAAATATAGACCTACAAGATCTTTTTAGCAAAATTATGGAAAGACATAAGAACTGCTCCCTCACCAACAAGTTAATTTTAAAGCAAGCAATTGCTACACTAAATTCCATCATTATGGCCAAAATCTTTGATTTGACATAAATCCACACTTATAAATAATCCTTTAGAAGTTCAACACATAAAGACCCTTCAGGATTTGAATTGGTAGATGGAAACAACAACCCAAAGCATAAAAAGTGTGAACATTGTAACCAAGTTGCTACCCGCAATATCCACATATGTTTTATTTATAGAAATTTCTAACAAATGAACAAAATCCAACAAATAAATGATATTGGCAATGACAATCAAGAATGAGAACAATGTAAATAGGAATGACAAATTTAACAAATAAGATTTATATTTGACAAGAAAAGAAACTCTTTACGCACTTATATATATAAAGGCTACTAATACTAAGGGGTGATATTCCACTACCACATCCCTAGCATAATATCAATTGATGTATATAATTTTAAATAATATGGTTAAATTAAAGACCATGTGAATTCATAAAATAAACAAAAGCAAGAAAAAAATTTACACTAAAAATTCTGAGAAATTAATAAAAACACACAATAAGTACAAAATATTTTATTTTATTTTATTTTTTAAAATTATTTTTCAATGTTAACATCATTTCTCTCCTACAACTTACACTAGGCATATTGTATTTGCTATTGAAAGCATCTCAGTTTTCACTCATTGTCACATACATCTTTTCTTGAGATGTATAAATCACAAAAAAAAAAATTAAGTAACCAATTACAGGAGCCATGTTTAATGGTTCTCTTTGAATTGATTACATTATTAAATCAAATGAATAATATTGAGGATCAACAGATAATTGCATTGTATATATTTCAAAAGTGCCAAAACTGGAGTCGCAAAAGCCATAGACTAATGACCAATGAGAAAAATTGCTCACTTGTGAAATCCAAAGTAACAATGATCCATCCAACTGAGTTTCCTGTGTCAGCTCCCATCGCAAACTAGACTAGACTCCTCGTACAAGCCTCTCCAAGGATGTAGAATACATGTTCACTCAGATACTTCTTCTGCTTTCAGTTTCTGAACAAAATATCGTTACAATGAGATTTCCTATATTAGGTTAAACCAAGAGGAGATTGACTGGTGCGAGTAATTATAATGACCTACTGAATGACCACGCAGATAGCGAATAAATGCTTTCCAATCTAGATCAGTAGTAGAAGTGTCCCTCCATCAAAGAGGGAAACACAATTGGAGTAGAAGAAAGTATCAACACATAGAATTGAAATCACAGTGAAGTGTATGAGAAAGATGAATCTTACTTGAGATAGACTTATCCAGTTATCCAGCACAGTATTCGCTTTGCCTGATCGTAGCACATCGCGTGCCAGAGAAACACCCTCACCTAAATCCTTCACTAGTCCGCAGGCCATGATACCCGCTGCCGCATTCAAAATCTGAAACGAGTAAAACTTAATAAATTATCGTGCACGAATAATAATGACCAATGACTAACTGCTGCGGACCCAATTCTAAAATCCTCTTTTAGTGCCTTGGATTTCAGCAATATCTTCTAGTAGCGTGACTTTATGTAACTCAATACAGAACAGAACACATCCTAAACAATGTCCAAAAGTAGAAGATACCAGGTACTGTCATACATGAATCCACAGTTACCACTCCTTAAAAAGGTAAGCCTGACCCCGCTGAACCAGATGAAGCTCCAGCGACATCGTACCAAAGTATACTCTTGCAAAAGAACGAAGTTACTCACCAATGAATCAGCTATGGGCCCCTGTTCTCCAGCGAAGACGTTCCTCAAGGACTTAGCATTGAAATCGGCGTTTCCACCTTTCAGGTCTTCAAGTGTGCACCTAGGTATCCCAAAGTTCACTACACAATAACACAATGTCCTTTCATCAACAACATTTAGTATCAATTGGCTGAATTCTAATAAACAACAAATTTTAGGATCAAGACTCAACTCACAACCTTCGGATTATGAATCAACCAACCAGCAGACAAACAACCAAACAAATACGACGTCGGCTCTGCAAAATTGCAAAAAGGTTACAAATCCAAACGGTGAGAACAGGGATAGGAAGCAGTACGAGGATCAAACACAAAGCTCTCAATCTTATCTTGTGTCACTTCCAGAACGCGTCCACCCCCTGTTGACATAAACAACAATGCATTGTAACATCATCTGCAAACAGCTTCTAGTCGTTCTCGACCTCACTTGGTCATTTACAAGACAGCAATATTGGACAGAATCTCAGAGATGTATAAGAACACCTAGTAATCCACTTCTGCAGAAGGACAGCACTGAGATACCAAGGATAAAAACAACGGGGCTTACACTCCAACTTAAGAATCCAATTCAAATTAACCATTGAATCCTTAAAATCTTTCACACTGCACCCACTTGAGAAGCACAAAAGAGAATTCTACTATGTACGATGTGTCTTATATCAACAATGAATTGCACAACATGAAACGCGAGAATTTCGGAAAGCAAGCCAAGTTTAGTTAATCAAAAACTTACCAAGCGGGCTCATCTCATCCAACCCATGGCAATGAACTACTAGTGCCCGCTTAGTGCCGAAATGTTGCAGAATCTTTGCCATTTTTTCCACCTACTTCATCAAGGAGGCGGCCCATCAGATCAGGATTTATCCTATTTCAAAGGCATAACGCGATCAAGTTCAAGACGAAGGAAGAAGAGAAACAGCAAAATTCATCCCCGTCGGTACAAAAACCGTAAAAGTAAGAAACAGTCTTCTGAAATAAGTACGCAGAAAGGTATGGAACGACTAACCAGATTATCATGATAAACACCAACAATGGAGTGTGGTGCACGAGAAGGGTTGAGCATCGGACCAAGAATATTGAAAGCTGTCTTAATTTTAAGAGACCTACGAACAGGCGCCACAACTTTCATTGCTGGATGGTATGTTGGAGCAAACATAAACCCAACTCCAACGTCTTCTACACACTTTGCCACTCCCTATGTACCACATGCATATCACAATAAGCATCCCCGAACTAGTGATTGCTTTTTAGCAGATGGTATAGCACAGGAAATGTGCAGGAGTTTCTAGCTCAAAACACTCAGAGAGAAAATTCAAATTCATATAATATGAACTGGAACAATCTATAAACGCGGGTTTAAGTACTGACAAACAATCTAGGAAATAAATGAAAACCACATTGTGCAAACCGCTACTTTGCAAAGTTAGGTGAACATTAGAATGCGTCTTAAATGAGAGACGTGCACGCGAGATTTACCTCGGGCCCTAGATCGATAGCAACACCAAGAGTCTCGAGCACATCCGCACTTCCACAAGCTGACGAGCTCGACCGAGATCCGTGCTGCCACCATGAAGGGAG
Source organism: Physcomitrellopsis africana (assembly GCA_036785485.1). NCBI lineage: Eukaryota > Viridiplantae > Streptophyta > Bryopsida > Funariales > Funariaceae > Physcomitrellopsis > Physcomitrellopsis africana. The sequence continues at coordinate 255,184 of JAWRVF010000065.1, read as the reverse complement.
AATGTCAAAGTTCATGACCAACTAGAATTTAGTCCTTTAATTCGTAACACGAGTAGTCCTCAGTCAACGTGAGAAAACATCGGCAAGACAAAAATACTCCCATCGCGAAAAGGCTGTAGGCACATTAACCTTCGCAACTTTAACTCCACAAGCTGCTGCCAGGATACAGGAACCTGTGGATATGTTTACGGTGTTCGCTCCATCGCCTCCCGTCCCCACGATGTCCAGGGATCCTGGGACAGTTCGCACGGTTATTGCACGACTAAGCATCGCACTTGCAAGCCCTGTAACCTGCGTGCATGCCAGTTGTACTAAGATAACAACTCAATGTAGGACCTTACTCCTGCTTCAATAAAAATGTATCACGAAATCGTTGAGGATGATATCGGCGGGAGAATTTACTTCATCTAAAGTTTCGCCCTTGGCTCGTAGCAGCGCCAGAAAAGCACCGATAACTGCAGGATTGGCATCAGCAAGGAGAGTCTCCATCACCTCTTCTGTTTGAGCTTGGGTCAAGTTTGTCCCTTGAATGAGCTGCTCCAAGACCTGCACATAACGCATCAGCTATCGGTAAGTACGCGCGTAGAATCTATGTCCACTTCTACAAGTAGTTGCCACATTCAAACGTTTCATCGTCTTTTTTTACAATTTTTTTGCACACTCACAGAGGAATCAGGGCCAATCTTTTATTTTTTCTCTCAGATGATTCCAAGTGTCAAATGTCAATAGAAGGTGAATCGAACACCAAATTCGAATCTCTGAGCCGTGTTATTTAGTGATACAAATTGTAAACTACTTCTACGACACTAAGTTCTCATATGAGAAAAACTTAGTAATTTGACAAATTCAAAATATAAAAAATATCATCATCCTCTCGAAATGCCGGGTATTATCCGGAGGTTTGGCTATTTCAATCTTAACCAAGACTCGATGAAAGAGACATTGATAACCAGTTCCAAACATGTATTATTCAAAAGTATTCAGACGTAAGCAATGTAGCGCCTACATCAACGCGAAAGTGTCTACCCTTTCCCTGAGAAGTTTTTAAAAACCTAACAGGATTAAACTCGAGCATCTCAAAATCGACTGAAGAAAAAATCTACGTATGGATCCAAAGCGAAACATGTCCTATGTCACAGGCTCGCTTTTCTTTCAATCGTTGAATTGCGGTGCGACACAAATCCCTGAGCTCCGTGGAAAAAACGCATAATGCCATAAACACAAAAACCGCGGTTTGTGTAATCCCAACCCAAAACCCTCCAATGAGACAACTAACCCCACCCGCAGAAAAACAAACATTCAGAGATCAAATTACACCAACGTACCTGCGGAATTGAGAGAGCGCGAGCCGGGGCGGTCACAGTGGACGACTGAGCCCTCACATTCCTCACTGAAACCTCCCATTTCCCGGACTCCACGACAAATTTCCTCGGCGCCCCAAGCACCCTAAGAGACGACGCTGGCGCAGTCGCAAAGGAGCCTCGAAAGGCCCCAACACTGGAGCTAGGCAGCCAGGTTCGCTGCGAAGCCAACGCGGCTGCCATGGCACCAAAACCCCGCGACCCCCACACCAGAAGACTGCGACAAAACACAAAGCCCTTCCTTGTTCGCTGCAAAGTGACGACAATGCCGCCGTGGAATTTAGCACCAGTGAATTTCCGGCGAGCGCGTGCGGCAATGAATTGGTGTTGGTGATGCTTGGAAGATGCAATCTCGACCACTTCGGAGAATGGCTCCCCAGCTCTGGATCTATCGGTCGCAAAGCAGGATAGCAGCACCACGACAGCCGCTGGTGCTCGACCTGCCCCCGCCGGAATTCGTCCTTCTTCCGTCCGGTCTCCAACTTCGTTCGTCCGATATTCGTTCGTTGCGCGCTTCTTCGTTCCGATCATCCTGGGAGGCTCTCAAGAGTGACACCCACACACTCATACCCTCATTGTTATTAGTGTCGTTATATATTAATTCTTGATGTCAAAAGATGAATCTTATCAGAGCTACCTCATGGGATGATGAATTTTATTATATTTATTTCTTTCATTTATGTAAGTTGATGATTTTTTGATGGTCATGATGAGAAACAAAGTGTTGTAGAACTTACTGTTTTTGGCACCTCTTCCATACAATGATGTTATGGACAATCTTGATTATTCTCAAGATGGAAAAATTAGCCTAATAGATGGAAAGATGCTTTGAATGTAAATTTAATAGACTAAAATTGGAGATGATAAGTGGAATTATGCGATTTTATAACTCTAAGATAGAACACTACTTTTTTGGATTTGTATATGCTACTAATGGTATTGATGTAAAAAAAAAACATCCTTTGATATCTTACCCATTTTTTGGCTTTATGATGCCATGTGAATTTTTCTTTTCATATCAGCATTGTTAATAAAATTTTAATCTTAGAATATTTTTTGATGAGTTCTGTATTTTCAGAAGATTGTGCAACTTTACTCAATAAAACTTTCTTTGAGTCCATGATTATTTTTTATATTTTTTTATTCCATTAAGTTTATTCAAAATATCATCATTTGATTTCTTTACTGTTAATTAACAATAACTTGGAAAAAATAAAAACTTTGTTTCTAATTTTTTTTATCTATTAGTGATTTTAAAATTCTGATTTTTAAACTTTATTTTTTGTAAATTATTTTTAAAAATCTTAAAGATACTTTAACCTGAATGATGCCAAACCAGACATCATGTCATTTTAATATTATTACATATATTGTTTTACAGCAACATAAATTTATTTATATGTGTCTTTTATAATTTAAAATATATATATATTTTTATGTTATTAATAAAATACTGGTTAAAAATACTCAATTAAAAAAATTAAATTCACTACTTTTCCAATCATTCTAAGATTTTTTGAAATATAAAACATATAATGTATTATCTTTTTAGAGAATCATATAACAAATTTTCTTATAAGAGATAATTTGTTACTATTAATATCAAATGATATCTTTCAAAAAACATTTCTATGTTCTTGAAAAAATAAATTATCATAAAAAAATGAATTAACTTAAAAAGAAATAATTTGCAAGCTTTAATGTGTAAAAAGCTTCTCCAAAACAGGATAATTAATTCACTTTATGAAAAAATAAAAAGCTGCAACTGAAAACAATTTCAAAAAAAAAAAAAAAAAAAAAAAATAGTGTTGCTAAACTTGCCAGAATATAATATAAGTGCAAGAGACAAAGAAATAAGCAATAAAATAGAATATATATACTAAACACAAGACTAAAATGAAGGCAATATTTGAATTGCTTTAAGGAATTTGTAGTATATGAATTGCAATATTCCTTAGCTTTGTTTCTTGTTTACACTTTAACTATTAAGTCTTATGGAAGATTTCAAATGAAGTTTTATGATTTGTAGAATTTTTTAAATTCTACAAAATCATTTACAAAAACTTTTAGAAAATTATTAAATTATATATATATATATATATATATATATAGATCTTAGAAGATTTAAGATGATTTTAAGGATATCTAGAAGGTTTTTGAAGGATTTTAAAGTTTTAGAAAACTAAAAAAATGTTGAAGCATGTAGTTTATTATATGCTTGTAATAAAAATGAAGCTTCTTTTAAAAAAAAAAAAAAAAATTCTGCATTTTATAAATAAATGCAGTTTCTAAAAATAAGATAGTATTTAAAAGATGTTTTTTTAAAATCATATATATATATATATATATATATATATATAAATTAGATGGAATCATGCCACTTATTGTTTATTTTTTTATTAGTTTAAAAAATATAATTCAAGGATATAGTAGCTAAAACTACATCTTATTTTTATTTATCAATTATAAAATATAATTACCAAAGGGAATAATATGTAAAATATCAATCTTGTACTATGTCCTTCTAGATGATTGTTTTATAAAGTTTTTAAGTCTTTTCTTCTTAATCTTAATTTTAGCAGCATCCAAACATCGCCTATCCATCTTAAAATATGAAAATAGGAATTTTTAAAAAATAAATAAAAAAATATATATATATACTTCTATTATTTTTAATATGTTAAAATTAGCCAATATAATAAATCATGCATATAATATTAACCAAATTGTAGTCAATTATTATTAGTCCATTTGATTAAATTCAACTAATAAGAAAAAATATTAAAAGATTAAAAAATAAAAATTATCAAGTAAAACTAATAAATCAAAATTATGTATAATATAGCTTAGGCAAGAAAATAGAATATGTAAATTGATTTTATTAATAGATTTGATTAAAATTTAAAAATTAAAAAGAATAGAATTAGAGATAATTCAAATTAAAAAGTAAAATAAAATAAAATTTTACTACTACTATTTTTAACTTCATACTACTTTTGTTATTTATTTAAAAAATTTAGATATCTCAAAAGCGTTTCATTATACTAAACCATTTGAATATGATTTTTTTACTGAATTTTATTTAAAATTTAGATGGTTTCAAAATCTCAATCAAGTAAAAAAAATTATATATTTTTTTAATATTATGGATTGATTTAGAAGAAAAATTAAAAGAAAAAAGAAAATTAATAAAAAAAATCATTGATATTTTAACAATTTTGGGGTGAAAATAATACATAGACTAGTTAGGTATAACAACAATAGTCACAATATGTAACTACAGGCATTTGTAGAATCTATCTCTCACTTTAAGTAAACATATTTAAGTATTATATTAAAATTGTGTTCTAAAAGCATATCACTCCCATAATATATATTTTTGAATTAAACAGATTATTTTAAAAATCTTTTTTACATTTTGAAATGCAATCATGATATGTATAAAAAAATTATTTACATTAATTTTATATTTACACTATTTTAATATTTTAAAATGTTATGTTTTATAATATGTTTTGTTTTCAATATTTATTTCTAGTTTTGCAACATATAAATCTATTTGTACATAATTGATAAGACCCTAGTATTCACACAATATACAACTTTGATTTATTTAAAAAGAATATTAGATATTTTTTTTAATAAAAATAACCTTATGCAACAACACGGTCACACAGAGTTTCCATTATTGGTCCAAATTCTTTAGATATTGATGCCATTCCCTTGATAATACAAGGAGTGAAGTCAGGAGTGGGGGGTGGGGGATATGTCGACGTGCACGTGGAGCAGGAGAAGGCGGCCGTGGGGACGATGTCGGTGACGCAAGCGGAGAGGGGGCAGCCACAAAAGACTGTTCCCAGGGAGTCGAGGTACCAGAAAAGCAAGGCCAAGCAAGAGGGGTCCAACGCCAACTCCAACGCCAACTCATGGGCACCAGGCCCCCCGCTCTCTCACATCTTCGCCCCTCGCCCTCGTCCTCACCTCGTATGGGACAACCACAGATGGCCCTCGCCCTCGCCTCCTCACTCTCTCCCGCCCTGCTTCCCTGTCTTGCATAATTCCCCCCTTGTTGCCCCTCTTGACACCTCCCCCCTCCTCCTCGCAATCATCTTTACAGCGGCGCCACATCACATGCCTTGGAGCCAGCGCAAAGAGGCCAGCAGCATGTTGATGGCTAATCGTGTTTGGAGGAGTTTCTCTACTGGGGAGTGGGAGGTGGTCGTCTTTGCTCCGGCCTTGGCATGCGCCACCATGAGCGTTGTCTCTTGGAGTACTGGAGCTTGGAGTAAATGTCTTGAACAGGAACGATGACAGCCGCTATGGTGATAGCTTGGTAAACGAGCTGCTGCTGTTGTTGTCTGGAAGGAGTTGCGACTCGGAGGTTGAGTGCTTTGCTGTGCGTTGCGATGGCTCGGGTCATGGTATCGTTCTCGCTGCCTTGTCTCTGACAGCCTGCGTACCAGTCTGGTCTTGTTCTTGCTTCTTGCTCATCGGCCTCGGCTCACCTTGTAGGCTCCCCCTATGGCTAGACCTAGCTCTTCCCCTTGTTCTTCTTCGTTGCACGACCTTCCCGATGACGTTCTGGCGCTCATCTCGGCTTGTATTCACTACCGTGATCTGCTGCACCTCAGCTTCACATGCAAGAAGCTGCACTCGCTATGCACCTCCTCGGATAAGCTCTGGATGCCTCACTGCCGCATGGCGATGCTGCCGTCGCTACCCTCGCAGGACCCACTGCCGCACTGGCGATCCTCAGTCGAGTCGGCCAAGGCTCTACTGCGGTTCTTAATTGCTGTGAAACCCTTGATGGGCATTTGGGTGCATCAGAATCCGGAGCTAGGCAATTTGGTGTATGTCACTTGGGGGTTCGTTTCTGTTGTCGCATGTCGTATTATTCCGCAGGAGCTCGGGCCTCGGGGCTTCGACACAGGCCTCCTCTGGGCTCCAGTTTTTGAAATCCTGGCCAATCGCGACGGCACATTGGTCTTCTTCCTCCACGGCCGTGAGAGAGATCAGAATTTTCTTTATCCTGGTCGCTTCACGGCAGCCAACCAGGAGCCCAATGTGTTGGTGCTGGAAGCAGAGCCACTGCTCAATTCCACTCACCAATTACGTGAGCCTTCGTCACTTGATTCCTGTGGAGAGGATTCCGGTGAAGAGGATCAAGTGATGATCAAGTGCAAAGGGTCCAAGGGCAAGAAGAAAGCTTCTGTTGCTGCGGATCTAGTACCCTTCCATCGTCTGGCATTTGGCGATAGGAGACGGTTATTGGAAGAATTAGCTCCACAAGTTCGTTTGCCGGTGCCTCCGCAGGCTGCATATGGACCTCTGTTTTTTTCATCCCGAGAAAGGAAGCCCTCACTGACCAGCAACAACAGCTTTCAACTAGAGAATGCCTTTATGGCTGAGAGGAGGGATGCAATTTTGAGCGCTTATGCTAATTCGCTTGAACCAGGCTCGCCTTACAGGGGTGTCGATTCTGCGACTCTCGTGAGGAGTTTGTGTGCTGCGGCTGAAAGTCTGGATGCCATAGCCAAGAGATCATCAGCGAGCGATAAACCTGTTCCTACAGTACAGAACCGAGGGAATGTGAAATGTGCTTCTCCCTCATCTGAAGCTCAAACTGATGGATCTTCCAAGAGGATTGGGTTTGCCCAATTTGTGCGAAGCAAGCTTCAACAAATTGTTGGCAAGAGTACAGCCCAGGACCCTCCCAAGACAAATTCGCTCAGTACCACGGAAATGAAGAGGCTGCAGTTTGAAGAGTATTTGAAGCAAGGGAAGGCCGTTGGCTTACGATTGCAAGCTACGACTTGGAGGTTAAGTTTCTACCGCGCCTGGCCGATAATGTACGACAATCGGTTTGCTCTGTACAAAATTCCGGAGCAGAAGCGAGTAGAAGGTCGAGAGCATGCGGGACTTTGGGGCGGGACGTTTGGGTGGCCTCCAGGTCGTCCAGCTCACGAGAAACCAGGATCACCTTTGTTCTTTCTGCTTCTTTCCTATGATGAAAACGAGGAGGGTCTGCACTTGATAGCCACCAAGGTCCTTGAAGGTACACATTATGTGTTGCATCCAAATGGATCTGCTATGTTCACGGCAAAGATGAACGAGCCCTCTTCTGAGGAGTTCCCATTTGACATCAATTCCGAAGGGTCTGTTCTTGATATTGTGCAGACCTGGCAGGGAGAGGGTATTGCCAACGGCTATGGATTCCGCTACCCGGGATCAAAGCCTGGTGATTTGTTTGAATTTCGCACTGGGGAATTAGCGTTTGTGTGGAGAGAGTCGCGAACTGTCTTATCCTTGCAAAGGATAGATCTCCAAAGTCTTCTGGAGAAAGGGGAGAAAGTGGCAGCTCTTCCACCTATCTTCAATTTTGCATACCTCACCAAATCATACTCGAATGTGTTTGCGGGCTATTGTGGACCCGTGGCGACTGCTGGTAGGAAACAAGTTGAACAAATGTTAAAAGATATTCAAGACATCCAAAGTAAAAAGGTCTAAGATATTCAATGGAACTACTGAGAATGTGTATCTCCTAGTTGGGAACAACCACAAGTGCATCAGGAATGTGAGTATGCCTGATGAGGAATGCAGTAGGCTGATGATGAAGGAGCAGAAGATCGATGTAGCAGGATTTTCGAGGGCAGGAAATCACATGTCGGTAAGCTTCCGAGTGTGAATCTCTCTGTTAGACTTGCCACCCGGATAACCATTGTCATCACTATCTTTCTTCCAGTTATGTTTCCTTTTCTGATCCACCTGCCATTGTGGAATGTGTAGCATTAGGGAAGGGTCTTCAGTGGTCTATGCCATATATTTCTTGAGTCAAGTTCTCGATTCTTGATAGACGTGGTTTCAACTCTTAAACAAACGAGAGATTACAGCTTTGGTCACCGGAGTAAAGCCATTAATGTGGAAGTGCATGCTAACGTGTTTAGGGTCTAGTTTGTAGTTCATTTGTGCAAAAGCAGGGGTTGTCGAGTTTGCATTAATCAATTTTGCTTCAGGGATCGCAAAAGACTTCGAATCAAAAGTAACGAAGTCAGTGTGATTGGATTGGTTCTCGATTTATTCACAGGATGCCACACAAGAAAGTCAAAAGGCGCTTGGGCATGCTGCGTGTGAGATTGGAGCCTATGGTGTTGAAAATTTTGGCATGTACCATAGTTGATGTAATATACTGGCTTTTTACAACCAGCGTTGAAAATCAAAAATCAGAATTGTAGCATTAGTGCACTAGGTGCTGTGCCTCACACCACGAAGAACCTGGGGGGGTCATGTGGTCATCGATGAGAGCACCCTTGTGGATTTCAGTAGCTTGGACGAAGTATTGTGCTGAACTTAGGTTCAGAGGTTTGGGCTGCAAAACCTAGTGCAACCATGGTGACCACCATATCGAGAACTTCATGAAGCGTGTTGGGGCATCATGCCATTTAGAGTTGTGACTAATTTCTGCGAAGACTGTATAATCAAGTAGAAGCGAAGTGCTTCTCATTCAGCAATAACCAGCGCCAAGCACTGCGTCAATGCAGCAATATACCTGACGAAGCACAGCAACTGACAGGTTTGGGTCTGGGAGTTTCTTTATTTCATGATCAGGTTTGGGACAGCTCCAAAATTCATGTTAGCAGATAAGCTTCGGCCCTCGTTCTGCAATTAGATGTGTAGCTGGCCGATTGTTTTGGCATAAGCGTCATCGATCCAAACCACCTGAAAGATTTAGTCTCGTCATCATAAGGGAAGGTTCATTAAGTCAATTTGGATCTTTGTGCCGGCAATGGATATGCTCTCAGGTTCCTGCTCTCCATGCAGAGGATTTCAGTCCACGACTTTCTAAGTCATGGTCCCTGGTATAGATGTTTGCTGATGTATAATGGCGTGTAGTTGAACAGGGAAGCATATCGTAACAATCTTATTTTGATGCTCGACAGATCAATTGTAGAGAAAATGCCCTCCGCTGGGGCATCTGAAGCAGGCAAAGAGCAGCAATACTCAATTTGCTTACTTAATCTCGACCCTCTTATTCTGTGAACTAATCTAACTTCGACGTAGTAAATGAGTGATTGTGGATTGCGTTTGAAACTCCAGTGTGGGTTTTAATGTTTTCTAGTCTCAGGTTAAAGCTGGAGCCCTTATATATCACTTCGTATTTTATCTCTATCCATCCTTTCCATTTCCTAATGTATGATTCCAAAACTTGCTAAAACAAGAATATCAAAATATCGCATGCAAACGAAAAAACTACAGCACATATCTAAATTAGACAGGCTGAAGCCTCGTTTAGTTGGTATTTTTCTTCACCAAAAGATTGAGGCTTCCAAAAGACAATTTTTCTTCACCAAGCTAAGAACTTTCATAAGACTTTTGGACCGTGACCTTTCAAAGTAGGCTTCTTGGTACAAAGACTCCAATCTTTCTACCCAAATTGTGTTCTTGTCCAAAGTTCAAAGCAAATAAAATCAAAATACATGAAAATAAAATAAAAAGTTGATTTTTTCTTGTCTTTCATCTTTATTTTAGATGTTACAGATGATGCCACATAATAAAATGTTAGCATCATTTTTATTATGGATGGTGTTCTATGCAACAAGATTAATAATATTTTGGACCTTGTAAATACAAATAAATGTGGATTATAAAAAGAATATAGAGTTTGTTATACAAAATTGTATATAGAATGTAATATTTGAATAGAAGTAGATACTTTCAGTTCCTACTAAGACTCTATAAGAATCTTCCAAAAAATTAATAAAATTCTTCTTTTTAAATATAAAGTTTTAAAATAATTTCAAAAGATTTCTAAATAGAGTCTAAAAATTTAATTTATATTAAACTCTAATATCATAATAATTATTCAAAAAGATATTTAATATATATATATATATAATTTTTTTTAAATATTTAGTTATTTATGTACAATCTATGTATGAAATTAAATTTAGAAAATAAATTACTCAAGTTTTAAAGTATTCAATATTTAAATACAATATGTCAATGAATTTCAACTATAAAGATTTTAAATTTAAATAATCTTTTTATAAAATCTTATATAGAATTCTAAAAGTTTGTATAGTACTACTAAATATTTCAAATACATAATGTTCCTTTATTAATTTTCATATATTCTAAAATGAATTCTTTTTATTGATTTTTTACTTTAAAGGTTTCTTATGAGCTTCTTAAAAACATCTTTATTCATAACAAGTCATGAGCAACAAAAATGAGCTTTAAATATAATAGAGTCCACCTTGAATCTAATTTGTCCCACCTTACCAACTCAATTGCACTACATCATTGTCCATATCATTGTCCACATAGAAAGCCCTATTTACATGCTAATCTTTTTAATACATGTTAATCATAAAACAAAATATTAATTAAGGAGTAAAATTTGACACACCTCTATGTCATTCAATGTGTCCAAGCCTACATCTAACAAATCTTACACCAAACATGCAATAAACAAGCAATGAATAAACAAATTTACATGCATGAGACAATATTTTGTTGTAGATCATACCATAAAATAAAATTGAGCACTATACTCTGGCTTGGTGGAGCTGCCATTAAGAAGACCAGACTTCAAAGGACTGGCAAATAGACAGAATTGTTTTGCACAAACTGGGTCGCATGGCAGCAGTTCAGCTTTGAAGAGGATGTGGAGTGTATGACGCTGGAGTGGCGGAGTATGCTCATGTTTCAGGTACAAAGCCCGACTTGGTGAAGAAGGTTTGAATCGATTTCTAGGCAATGGCTTTTTGGCCATTCTCCAGATACATGGTCCACTTGTCTTGCAGGCCCATGGTCGCCGTTCTGCTCACCATATATTGATCTGATTGCGGGACTCTTGTTCTAAACTTTGATGCAATCCTCTACACCAGCCGCTCCATCCTCTAGTAGGCAGAGTTCGAAATATAACTTGATCCTGCTTTGCATGAGAGGTTGGCAATTCTGATGACATCCATGCTGATGGCATCGAAATGCTTGCAGGGTCTATTCGGCCATAGGCCAAGAGGAATTGCCCTCAGTGATCTTATCATTGGAAAGTTCTACTCTACCGAGGTTTCATTAAACACTGACCGTAAATCCTATACCAGTCTAAGTAAGCAATGGAGGGAGAAGCAACAGGACAAGTAAAGAAACCAGCAGACAATCCCCGCATCTTACCCCCGGAAGCTACCTAGAGTCTCCATGAACAATGAGGTCGCAGATCTGCTGGTGCCCAAACGAGTCGATGATCTGCTGCTCCCTCATCGCTGAGAGATCCTCATGTCAGCATTGCATCACTAAGCAACTGATCTAGATCTGGCTACAACTAACACTTCTTCAAAGACCACCTGGTGCGCCTTGAACTGATGGCGTCTAGCATGCTGGCAGATCAGATGAGGGCATGGGTATGAACTTTTATTCAAGCAGTTTTAGTCTAAAAGATTAGATCTTGGTAAAAAAAAAAGTCGAATTCGGTTCCTGGAGAGTGGACATCAAGAAGGCTGGCTGAGAAGTGGCAAACCTCTGGAATACAAAAAAAGAAAAGAAAAGGGACACCAGTTCTGTTTTCTGGCTGCTTGTGCTATAATCACATTAATGGCGTCCATTGGCGGTTCTATTAAAAACCTTACGTACACGTCTCGGTGTGCGATACAGTTATCATTCTGTTCGCAGTGCCACATGCCTGCTGTTCCGCACCTGTTAGGCCAATTTTGTTGTTTAATTTGATGCGACCTGCATGCGTGTATCTTCTTTATAAGCCTCTTATCTCGACCATGCAGGATGCTCGAATCTTCCAACAAGGGTATTCGCTCAGTGGTGTTGTATCTTTCTAGCTCGAATTGATGGCTCTCTAAGATGGGAAAACTTGTGTTTGCAATCTTGACTTCGACGGGAATTCTGCAGATAACAATCACATGTGGAGTCAGTCTATTTGGAGGTCTTCATTTCCACGTTATCCTTCCACTTGTCTTCGCAGATCATGTATTTATGACAGGTTTCCACATCAATATGAGAAGATTCAGTGACCCAAAACTGACAGTTCGATGCATTTCCGGAGTCTATTTCACTGCTGGAACCTTCATAAAACACATGGCAACAAAACTAGGTACTAATTTGATCCTGAGAGTTTACAGTGACCTTGTTTTGGTTGTATTAAATTCTGTGAATTAGAATTGTATGTACGGATGAATCACACTATCTGTACTCTGTTCTGGAATTTGAACTTTATAATTTTCTTTTAGAGAGTTGGTATGAAAGAGGTTTTATTTTTCTGCATCGAAGTGAACAATGATGTTGGGAAGAAGCGATTTGCAGTTCAAGGGTAGCGTTGGTGTACAAATATATTGTGCGGTTCCAAACCTTGTCAAGGAATCGTATCAGTCAGTTTCTGGATTTTTTTAACTGTGTCAAAGATACTACAAATATATTTGTAGTTTTGAAAGATGAATTCTTGTGAACTTGAAGTGTGATTTAAAAACAATAAATTCTGGTCGTTCGTTAGGAACACCTTTTCAGTAATTTAATTTTTTAAGTTATGAGCATATATACAGATGTATATTGGTTATTTGATACCCCTTAACTAATATTTCTTGCTTATGTGATAATATTTGCTAGAATGGAGGTCATTCCTAGGTTGTAAACTTATATCCAATAATTAATATTTATTGCATAATTTATAAAATTTTCATCCACCAAGGTTATAAATTAAGTGAGATACATCTAAATAATAATAATAATATACATGTAAACATAATCAACTCTAAAATTGATTTGATGATCACATAACAAGTGATATTTATATATATATATATATATATAGTATTTTAGACTTTTTCTTAATATATTCACATATTTCATAAGAAATTTTAACATTAATAGTAAATATTTTAAATATTATAGCAATTTTTAAAGTTTTTTTTATATTTATACTTGATCTTATATTTAATGACAAACACCTTTATATAATGCATGATAAATAATGATGACTTTTACAAAGTTAGACATAAATTTATTTTCTAATTTTTTGACAATATTAAGGTGATAATCTATTAAATATACTAATAAGAATTATATAAAAAATAAATATTTATCATTTATGTCAAGAATATCAAAAGATTAAAAAATATTAAAAAATATTAAGAAACAAGGAATATTGTTAATAATAAACTAAAACCAAGACTTATATTGACAAGGCTAAGATGTCTCTTACTTCAATTTTTATTTACACTATGGTATCTTAATATCAATTTCTTAAATTAAAGAATCTATTTTTTTAAAACTTGTTTCAAAAGATCAAAAGAATTTTTATAGAAAATTTTAGAAGACTATAAAAAGTTATAGAAAAGTTTAAAGTTTTTTAAAACTTTTTAAAGAAATTCTATAAAAAATAACAAAAGAATCTGAAAATTTCTAAAAAATTATTGAAGCTTTTCTTTGTCACGTATTTGTAACATGTGCTTACAAATAATTGAATCATTTATTAAATTATAAAAAATTATAAAAAAAATTATAAAATTTTAGTTATTAATATTAAATTATCTAATTATTTTAAATTAAATATATAAAATATATATAATAATTTCTTAACTTTAAAATAAAATATTTTTTAGAAAAATGATTAAAAATATTATAAGAAAAAATTAGTAAAAAATAAATATAGCTCTAAAAATATATTATAGACTTATAATTATTAAAAATAAAATTTTAAAATCTTTCTAATAAAAGATACTTAGCATAGTACTTTTAATAATATTTTATTTGAAAATAATTAAAAAATTATTCAAAAAATTAATTTATAATATATAATAGGCTGTCCATGACAAGAACAAGGTTTTTCAACAATTTTAGAGAAGGCATTCAAAAATCAAAGGCTAAGGTTAAAAAGCTTATTTTTTGTACTACAATTTTAGTATAAAAATCAAGAGATTTGGAGTTTTTATGAAAGAGGAGTAGGTGCTTGAAATTAAGGTGTACAAATTGTATCTATTGTCATTCTTTTGAAAATAGGAGGAATTATACATGAGCTTTTGGAGATCAAAAGATACAATTAGAGAGGTGATTTTAAGACCTACATCTTGCATAGAAGAATTATTACATTTGAAGTTTGGAAGAAGGAGATATTAGAAGTTGAAGATAGTAGATCAAATTCCTAGGTAGTAGGTAGACTATTTTATTGATAGTAATGATTTTAAGACCTACATCTTGTATAGAAGGATTATTACATTTGAAGTTTGGAAAAAAGAGATATTAGAAGTTGAAGACAATAGATCAAGTTCAAAGGTAGTAAGTAAATTATTTTATTGATAGTGATGATTTCCATCATATTTTGAGCTTCCATATGAATTTTTATCTAAAAATTTCTAAAAACATGAATTATTATGTTAAAAAGCTACATTCTAATTTTCATGGCATTTGGACATTTAATTTATGAAATATAAAGAATTTAGCATGTAGATGTTTGTAAATAAGGATTTGAAGCTACTATTAGGATTTTGGCAATATTTAAAGATCAATAATGAATCAATAATTGAAATTTGTTGTAGTAGTTGTTAATAATACATCAATACTTTATGTAAAATTTGAATACTTGTAGATAGTCCAATTTGGAGATATATACTATTGAAATTCAAGAAAAATCTCCTTTAAGATTAATAAAGGATTTAGTATATTTTGCTACATTTTGGAGATTCTAAAATATTTAAGGCTTATGTATTTGATGTAATGGCCTTTTTTAGATATAACTTGTATAAATTTGGGATTTTTATCTACCTTGATACTTGATTGAGAAATTAGTGACATCTAAAAGTCCAGTGCTTTTTTGAGACAAACTCTCTCTATCCCAACACTAGTTTCTAAGAAGACGACTTCTTTGATATTGGCAACAATGTGTATCTGCTTATAGACCTTCAAAAATAACAAGAAGTTATTATGTTATTTGACCCCCTTCATCAAATTGGTCTTCCATTGTCATGTTGTAATATAGCTATTAGGTGAAAGAGTACATGAAGACTAATAATCTAAAGGAAATTTATTGGAAATATAGTAAAAAATTATTTTAGAAATCATAGATAAAAGATAGGAAGAAGTAAAAAAAATAGTGTCTATGTTGTCTTTTTTATTAAAAGAGATTCTAAGTACTATGTAGGACTATAAATAAGAAAAAATAAGGTAGATTAGTATAAGGTGAGATTTTGTGGATTTGTAAAAGTATTTTTTTTGAATGTGTGTTGTGAATTTGAGATCAATTGAATAGTTAGATTAAAAGTGATTGGGATTCAAATAGATTAGAGTAT
The DNA here is from genome assembly GCA_036785485.1 of Physcomitrellopsis africana. NCBI lineage: Eukaryota > Viridiplantae > Streptophyta > Bryopsida > Funariales > Funariaceae > Physcomitrellopsis > Physcomitrellopsis africana. The sequence goes on along the minus strand of JAWRVF010000065.1, from coordinate 239,535 downwards.
TTAGAATTCAAGATTTGAACAATAATAAGGATTTTAAAGATTTGTAACAATTGATTGGTTGGATTAAAGTGAAAATTAGTATATTAGTATTAATATAAATATCAATAATTATATAAAATTAAAAAAAAATTATATATGAATATTATTATAAAGCAATATAATACAAGAACAAAAAGAAGACTAGAAGATCCAAACTAGATCGCAAGACATACATTGTCAAAACTGAGGAGCTTCTTAATTTTAACACTTATATATATTAAAAATTAGGAAGCTTTGAAATAGCTTTTTATAAAAAGCTTTGCCCTTAAGTCATGCTAGGATGTTTTTTGAGGGGCTTTTTTATTGTTTCAATGTGAAGCAACCTTGAGAACCTTCTAAAACTATTAAAAATCTTCAAGAACCTTTTAGAATGTGTTTTAGATGGATGTCTATGACATCACCTCCCCTTCTAGCTTTGAATTCTTCAAGGGATGTCAAAGCTAATGTTATTTAAAGACAAAGAAAATTTAAGATGTGTCTTATAGTCTTTGCAATATACTCCAATTGTCTTCTTGAGTTAAAAGTCTTATTAGTCCTTATAATTAATGATAATGACCAACACCTTTTATTTGGAACTAGATGAAGTCTCTCTTCTTCTTTTGGTTGTGGTAAGACTACTTTTAAAGTAAAATTTGAGGTATCAATTTTCATAAAAAATAATTTGATAAAATTTGGATGAATCAAGATTGGTACTATAGCAAAGGTTATTTTTAATCTTTAAAAAGATTTTTTTTCTTCTTAGCTCCATGTTAGTTTATCTTTGCATGTTAGTCATATAAATAGAGTTACTATTTGAAAATAATTCTTGATAAAAATCTTATAGAGGTTTACAAATCTAAAAAAAATATTGAACATTGTATATCAATTTTGAGATTATTCAATCATTAATGGCCTTGATCTTCTTTGAATCCATCAATAAGCCTTTGTTGGAAATAATATAATCAAGAAACTCTACTTATAGCTTATGAAATACACATTTTTTCAACTTGGCATATAATTCAATATCTCAAAAATTTTGTAAGACAAAGAAAATATACTATTTATGCTCTTTTGATGCTTTTGAATAAATCAAGATGTCATCCAAATAATAAATAATAAAATTATTAAAAAATTTATAAAATATATTATTTATCAAATATTGAAAGATTGTTGGAATATTTGTAAGTCCAAATAGCATCACATTATATTTAAAATATCCATATCTTGTTTGAAATTTGGTTTTTTATTCATCCTCTTTTATAATGCATACCAAATTGTAGATTCTTCAAAGATCATTTTTTTATATAAACTATTGCTTGTCCTAATTGATTGCAAAGTATAAATATCAACAATAATAGATAATGGTGTTGTATTGTAATATGGTTATATGATGAAAGAACAAAAGAAAATATATAAAATAGAAGAGCTTAATTTAAGACTTAGTAATAAAATTAGTTTAAAAAATATAAATAAAAGATTGGAAGTTAATAAAAATATTTAGTGTTAATACTATTTTTTTAATAAAAAAAGCTTCTACTTACTTTGTAGAGCCATAAATAAGATAAAATAAGATAGATTAGCAAAAATAATACTATAGACATCTTTAGATTAAAAAAAAGGGTAGTTTCCAACAAAACTTATTTAAAATAACCTTGGATTGATACCAAGGGAGGTTGTAAATCAAGATTGAAACCAAATTCCAAGGCACAAAACCATATACTCATAGCAGATAGAAGGTTCTTTTGTTGATCGGAAAGTGAGGTTGGAAAATAAGCTTAATAAGATTTTTTTGAATATTAATTTCAAGGACTTTAAATTTGTAATGATTTTGTGAGAGTTATACAAAATTAGGATTCTATTTGAAAGACTTTGGTTGTTGAGAAATAAAATAGATTCACATTGTAGAAAATTTTATAAATTTTATAGCAGATCTATAAGAAAAAATTTATGGATTTATAAATATAATTGTGTTAAATGTTTGTTGTGAATTTTAGCTTAATTAGATAGTTAGATCAAAGATTATTACAATTCAAATAGGCTAGGGTTTCAAAAATTAGATTTTTAGGATCAATGAGGGTTTTTGTGATTTTGAATAATTTTCCAATTAGATCAAATTGATTCTTTTTGGAGCTAATAGCTGATTTAATTTTCAATATTTTTATAAAATTTTAGAATATGTAAATAGTGCAAAAAGGAGCTATTAATATTGAAAGTTTGACAATAAGATTAGAGAAGAAGGATGGTTGACACTTAAGAAGATTACAAGCTGTTTCTTCCAACCTGCAAGTTCAAATTCTTTTAAATTTTGTATGCTTATTTTTAACTAAAAAATTAAAAATTTTAAAATGAATATTAATAGTTAATTTAATAATTATTAAGGTTTTAATTTATTATAGGATTTAATTAGAATTTTGTTAGAATTTACTTAAAATATCTTTAAAACTTCATTAAAGTTGGTTAAAATTTGATTAGAACTTATTTTAGATATTTTAAGAATTTTATTATGATTATTGAAATTTTATTAGGATTTGATTAAGATTTCATTAGGATTTGATTAGAGTTTGATTAAAATTTATTTAAGATTTTGTTAAGATTTTGTTAAGATTTATTTAAAATTTGATTAAAATTCCATTTGATTTTATTTAAGATTTTTTTAGAATTGGCTAGGATTTGGTTAGGATTTCTTTAAGATTTCTTTAAGATTTCTTATTGATTCTTTAGAATTTCTTTGGAATTTCTTTAATATTTCTTTATGATTTTTTAAGGCTTTCTTTAATATTTCTATAAAATTTCTTTATGATTTCTTTAGGATTTTTTAAGGATTTATTTAAGATTCTTAATAATTTTTTTAAGGTTTCTTTATGATTTCTAAAGAGATTTTATAGAATTTCTATAAAGTTCTTTATAATTTCTATAAAGTTTCTTTAAGATTTTTTAAAGGTTTTTTTTTATTTTTTATGATTTCATTAGGATTTCTTTAAGATTTCTTTATAATTCTTTTAAAATTTCTTTAAGATTATTTTAGGATTTAATTCGGATTTTTAAGGATTCAAATTAGAATTTATTTAGAATTTGATTAGAATTATTAGGTTCTTAATTAGTTGCAAAATAAAAATTTATCTTCTATAGCCAAGTATCTGATGTATTATCAAATAAGACAACACATAATACAATATAAATAGTGAATCCAATGTGAAAATTTGGAGTAAGAGACATTGGATTTTGTTCATTCTTATTTGAATTTGATGGAAAAAGAAGGCAAGAAGATTGAAGTTAGAACTTAAATAAGAGCTTTGGATGGTTATTCAAGTGGAGCTTCTAGTGGATTTCCTATTAGAAGACAAAATATGTACATGGATTCAAACATTGTACGTATGTTTCAAGCATTCTCATTATCTATGCAATAACAATAATACAATGATTACAAGGAGGCTTTGGCAACCAAATTATTGCAAGCAGTGGTTAACAAGGTTGACCAATTTGATTCAAAAGATATTTTAAAATATTTGAGATGTTATGTATAGGAAATGGAATTAAATCATGTTTTCAAAAAGAAGATAATTTAGTTATTTGAACTTGCCACAATATCATAGATAAGGAAACATGTGAGGTTAATTATGGAGTATTTTGAAAGTTCATGGGAGATATTTTCATATGTATTAAAAGATGAATATTTCTTAAAAGACATTGATTGAATTACTAAGAAATTGTTTTTAAAATAGATTGAGCAATCTAACAAGAATTTAAAAGCTATAAAATTATTAAAAAAATTTGAAAGATAATATTTTTAATTATCAAAGGTAAAAAAGTTAATATTAGATTTAAATAAGATTGAATTATTTTTTAAGCTAATAATAGAAAATTATAAAAAATTAGAGATTCTTTTTTAACACAAAAAAAAGATGAAGGATTGGCAATAAAGTGGAGGAATATTAAAGATAATGAGGAATTCCTAATTAAAAAAAAAAAAAAAAAAAAAAAAAGATTAATATTCAATCAGTAGTACAAGCATCTAAAATTTAAGTACCTACTACACAATCAATAATATCTATTGTCTAAACTCCAGTGGCTACATCAAAAAAAAAAAAAAAAAAAAAAAAAGAAAGATATAGGAGTTGAAGAGATTATATATGGACTACAAAATCTTCAAATTAAACTTACAAGGCTTAAAAAAAAGACTTCTACAAACAATTCAAAGGCTACTTCTAAATAAGGATATATATAGAGATATATTTGGTATGATGATGTTTCTCATTTTCAAAAAGATTGTGATAAATTCAATAATATAATACAATAAGAAATTATTTTTTGAAAGGATGGAAAACTGGCATTGAAGGACACTGGGAATCTTCTTTAAACCAACTTTGATGAGAGAGGTATAAAAGCATTGGTTAAAAATTATTTGGTAGCACATGGGATTGCAATATTGTAAGTTATGGTGTTATGGTTGAAAATGACTTCAATGAAAATGTAGAAACAAATAGATTTTAGTATTTTGTCATTTTTACAATGTAAAAAAGAAAGATGCCATAGAAAGCATTATTGAAGACTATTGCTATAATTTTTCATGCTACAAGTTGGAAAGATCTTATAAAGTCTCTTTCAATCCATACATATATTACTAAGAGCCAATATGAAGCTTTGATGAAAGAAAAGAAGAAGAAAGATTCTTATAATATAAGATAAGAAAATTCTTTTAAAAGATAAATTCAAAGAGACAAGACTTGTGAGATGACTTTATTAGAATAATTCATAGAAGATGCTTCAACAATATTGAAGGAGAAAGAAAAAAAATAAAAAAAAAAGATAAGTCAATAGCTTACAAATTACTCTCTAATATTGAAGCAACAACAAATTTATGAGGGGTACTTGAGGAATATGTATTCAATGCTAAGATTGAATTTTTATTGAAGGAGATTCTAGGAATTGTAAAAAAAAGTTTTATAATATTATTATTAATAGCATTAAATGAAAGAAATAATTAATAAGTGAAGTTGGATTAAGTCATACTATTGATGAAAAAACTATATTCTTTTTAGATAATGTTTTTATCAAAGGATGTAAAGAGGAAGAAAAAGATAAGATTTTAGATAAGAAGGGATATTGCAAGCATATTATTAATTATATACAAGATTATAAAAAGATTTTAATTCAACTTGAAGAAGTTTATCTTATATTGTTTGAAAAAAAATCTATATTTAAAATATAAAAAATTTTGATTGTTAAATATTTATGTGGTTTTTATGGAAGAAAATCAGATCAAAACAAAATTGATGCAATTAAAAAGATAAAAGAGACATGTGATTCTTTAATAAAAGCATGTAGATTTTAGATACAAGTGTGTTTTATCATATATAGATTTCTCATTACATCCATATAGCCAATCTATTGTATGAATTATTATATAAAAGTTATCAATTTAAATTTTTTAAAAAATATATTAAAGCAATATAAAAGCTAAAGGTATTATTATCATTACTTCTTATTTTAAAAAAAGTTGATTATGAGTACAATAGACAAATAATTCTTATTGTAGATACTAATTCTATTGCTATTGGATGGGTTGTAAGTTAAGATGATATAAGTGGGAATAAATTTGTAGTTTGATTTGGAGCCAAGGTTTTAAGTATTTGTCAACATGCACATTCACAAGTCAAAAGAAAGCTATAGGGAGTTGTTTTGGCTATGAAAGCTTAAAAAGATTCTTTAATTGATATAGTGGTAGTAATTGATTGCTTACCATTGCTTAGAATAATTACTAATTATACAACATCAAATATTGCAATACTAAGATGGATTGCTTATATCAAGTCATTTAATTCAAAATTTAGGCATATTGTTGTGAAAGATAATTTAGTGGCAAATATGCTATCTTGAATAAGATATAATAATGAAAATGAGATGATTATAGACATTGATGATGTTAAAACAAATTTTTTTAAAATTTTAAATCTTAATAAAGAAGTCAAATTATTTTTTGAAGAGCTTTATAAAAAAGAATTATTGAATATTGACTATTACTTGAATATTTTAACTAAATAAGTAAATTGGTCTATAAAAAAATTTAGATAAATTAATATATATATATATATATATATATATATATATGGATTTTTACTTCAAGAAGGGTTTTTATAGAGGAGACAAAAGAAAAGAATTGGAATACTATAATAAATGATAGATAATAAAGAAGACCATAAAAAATTACTAAAAAAAAAATTCATGACAGTCTATGGATGGGATACAAGGAGATTTGAGCCAACTTTTCTAAATTTAAAGAATAATATTAGTAGAAAAATATGAATCAAGATATGTTTTTATTTATAGAATTATGTACAACTTGTCAAACATATTTTAATATATGAAATTAAAATGGTTTACATCCAATATATCTTTTGGCTATTTATTTTAAATGGATTATTGATTTGATTATTATATTAGTTGAATTGTAGAAAATGAGGTATTTAGCATTGGCTTACAAAGACTTATCAAACCAAGTTGAAAGAAGAATATTAAGAATAAAGTCTATTAAAAAAATTTGTAGATTTTTGCTTGAAGATATTATCTACTACTATTGATGTATAAAAAAGATCATTGCAGATTGTAAAGAATTAGATACACAAAAAGCTTGTAATTTCTTTAAAAGGTGTGGAGTTAAGTTATCATTGACTAGTGCTTATAATCTAAAAAGGAATATAAAAATTGAACATGGTCATCTATTGGTTGTAAAAACATTAATTAAAGCTTATAATGGGAGGATGAAAGAATGGCCTCAATTTTTATGATTTATATAGTAGACTTATCAAACAACTCATAATTCAATAATAAGATACATACATAATAAGCTTATGAAAGGTCAAAAATCTATTACGTTGATTAAAAAAAAATACCAATTTAGAATATACTACCATAAAAAGATGGATTGACAAGAGAAGAATTTTTAGTTATTAAAATTTTGTAACTTGAGCAAAGACCAAAAGATGTCTAAATAATATTAGAAAGGTTTAAAAAAATAAGGTCGTAAAATAAGGCTTGATTTGATTAATTACATCAATTAAGGCGTTGTCGTGGTAGAAAGAATTTGCCTCAAGAAAGCGCTGGGCTTCTGGCTGCCACTAATTATTCAACCAAGATCCAAGTATAATAAAAACCCCAAAATTTATATAAAATATTTTTTCATAGTTCTATTACACCCAATACATAAGCCTAATTTTCTCAAACCACTCAAAACATAACAAAATACTCTAAACCCTCATTTCTTCTTAGGAAGGGAATTTTTTTTGAACTTCAATAATCCATAACTTTTAATCCAACTACCCAAATCCACTACAAATTTACATGAAGTACTAATGTATTCTTCACAACTATCACCACAAATTTCAACTGTCGATTCACTACCAATCTTTAGATATTGCCAAAACCCTAGCAGTAGCTTTAAACCCTTGTTTACAAACACCTATGTACTAAATTCTTCATATCTCACAATCTAAAAGTCCAAATGCTATGAAACTTTGATGTATAGCTTTTTAGCATAATAATATACCTTCTTGGAAATTTTGAAACAAAAATTCGTCCAAAAACTTAAGATATGGCAAACCCCATCACTATCAACAAAACGGCCTACTTACTGCCTTGGAATTCAATCTGCTGTTTTTGACTCCCAATAACTCCTTCTTTAGAACTCCTATTGTAGAAATTGTTCCATACTAGGTGTAGAGCTTGAAATCACCTCTCTAGTTGCACCTTGCGATCTCCAAAAGCTCTCATACAACTCCTCCAATCTTCAAAAGAGTGACAGTAGGTACAATTTGTATATCCTAACTTCAAGCGCCTACTTCTCCCTCATAAAAACTCCAAATCTCTCAATTTTTACACCAAAATTGTAGCCCAAAAAACAAGCTTTCTAACCCTAGTCTTTTTTTTTCTAATGGCCTCCTTGAAGTCGCCGAAACCCTTGTTAAGGTCGCGGGCAGCCTCCTCAAAGCCCATTGGGCATGACCACTGGCCAATGGGGTGAAGGCCTCCATTCCTACTCTTCATCCATCCATTTTTTTACATTGGTGGTTTGGATTTTCATCCTTAGGCCCAATTTCAACTCTTAGAATATTATACTAAACATCTAGGCTCCATATAATTTAAACACTGTAGCCAAAAAAAAGAAAAATAATCAAATATAGTTTCTATCAACTCTATCTAAATTAGTTTACTAACCATTCTAGATCACACTAGAACTTATTAACATATTAAGTAATTTAGTTGGTTTTTATACATTATAACCATTTACAACACGACAGCGTAATATAATTGAAAAAGATGATTGGATTTTGGTCTATGATAGTAGCTTGGATAATCAATACAATACTTTATGAAAACTTTTTAAATGCAAATTTGGATCATATGTAAAACAATGGTTTAAAATAATACGTTCTATTTGCTAAGAGAGCTGGGTAGAACAAAGTTGAAAATATCAATTGTTAAAAAGCAAGTGAAGATATTTAAAAAATAATATTTAAAATTCAGTATAGAAGATCTTATTAGAGACTTTAACCTTCTAACATAAGATGATAGTTTTGATTTGAATAATGAAAATACTAAAGAAGAATTCAATGAAAACATTGAAGGCATGGTGTGAAGCCAAAAATTGCATATGATTTATTTGGCACATATTAAAAAATGTACAAGTTCAAAAGGGATAGATGTCTTGTTGTAATATGGCTATAAGATGAAAGAATAAAATAAGACATATATAACAGAGGAGCTTAATTTAAGACTTAGTAACAAAATTATTTTAAAAAATATAAATAAAAGATAGGGAGTCAATAAAAATATTTAATATTAATATTTCTTTTTTTAAAAAATACCTTCTATTTACTTTATAGAACCATAAATATGATAAAAGAAGGTAGATTTATAAAAATAATACTATACGTATTTTTTTAAAAAAATAAAGAATTATTTCAATAAAACTTATTTAAAAAATCTTGGATTAATATTTGAAGAAGGTCAGTTGTGAATAAGGGTTGAAACCAAATCCTAAGGCACAAAACCATGCACCTATAGTAGATAAAAGGTTCTTTTATTAATTTAAAAATAAGATTAGAAAGTAGACTTAATGAGATTTTTTTGAGCTTTGGTTTCAAGGGCTTTAAATTTATAATAACTTTGTAAAAACTATGAAAAATCAAGATTTAATTTGAAAGACTCTAGTTGTTAAAAAATAAAGTGGATTTACATTTTAAAGAATTTTTTAAATTTTATAACAGATCTATAAGTGAAAATTTGTGGATTTATGAATATAATTGTATTAAATATTTTCTATAAATTTTAAATTAATTGGATGGTTAGATCCAAGTTTATTATAATTTAAGTGGATTAGGATCTCAAAAATTGGATTTTTAGATTTAACAAGGATTTTTGTGATTTTAAACAATTTGCCAATTAGATTAAATTGGTTCTTTTCGGAACCGATAGTTGATTTAGTTTTCAAAATTTTTGTAAAATTTTAGAACATATAAATGGTGCAAAAAGGAGCTATTGATGTTGGAAGTTTGACAAGAAGGTTGGAGAAGGAGGGCAACAAGGATGGCCTACATCCGAGTGGATTATGAGCTTTTTCTCCCAATTTATAAGTTCAAATTTCTTCAAATTTTGTATGCTTATGTTTAACTAGCAAATCAAGAAGTGTGCATATTTTGAATGAATATCAAAATTAATTTAATAATTATTAAGATTTTAATTAAGATTTTATTAGAATTTATTTAAAATATCTTTAAGATTTTATTAAAATTAATTAGAATTTGATTAGGATTTATTTTATATATATTTAGGATTTTATTAGGATTTTTATTAGAATTTGACTATAATTTCATTAAGATTTGATTCATATTTTATTAGGTTTTATCTAACATTTGATTAAAATTTAACTAGATTTTATTTAAGATTTCTTTAAGATTAGCTAGAATTTGATTAGGATTTGATTAGGATTTCTTTAAGATTTCATTACAATTTCTTTAGAATTTCTTTAGGATTTTTAAAGATTCTTTTGAGATTCTTTAAGATTCTTTATGATTTCTTAAAAATTTCTTAAAAATTTCTTTAATATTTTTTAATGATTTCATTAGGATTTCTTCAAGATTCTTTTATGATTCTTTTAAAATTTCTTTAAGATTACTTTAAGATTTGATTAGGATTATTAAAAATTAAATTTGAGATTTATTTAGGATTATATTATAATTGTTAAGTTCTTGGTTAGTTATAAAATATAAGTTTGCATTCCATAGCCAAGTGCCCAGTGCATTTTCAAACAAGACGATATATAATATGATAGCATTGTAAAAGATATAGAAATTTTTATTGACAACATCCTTCTAAACCTAAAGAGACAATACATATTAGATAATACTACTACATAGCATATCTGAATATAATCAATTTTAGACTTTGCAATTTTTTTGTAGGAAGAGTGGAAATAGTCTCAAAAGTTTTAGAGCTCAATCCTTATATACATATAAACTAACAAATCTAGAAGTAATTCCATTCAATCTTAAGATTCTGACGTGTCTTTGATTTAGCTTGCCTAATTAAATATGAATAGTCAAGAGGACAATATCATTTTAATTAGGCCATTTCAATTGAGTATTTCATGTTGTCGACTTCAAAATGAAGAACCGCTTGAATTAAGAAGATACCCTAAAGCAATATTTGAAAGACATTTTTGTAACAAAGACATAGAAGTTCAAACTCACTCAATAGTAAAATATGTTAGTCACTATTGTTGGTTGTAAAGATTGATGAATCTTCTAACTTGCAAAAGACAACTTAAGAATGTGACAAATACCATACAACACATCTTTGACTTCTTTTGCCTTTGCTCAACTTCAATTCTATCCCTCCTTATAGAACTTAGAACTAAAAGGAGAGATGATGTCATGGACATATAATGGATAAAGATTCTTAAAGATTTTAGAAGATTCTATTTAATCCCAAAAGATTCTTGATGGTTCCAAAAAAGCCTTAATATGTTATAGTAGATTCCAAAAATATTCTAAAAGATCTTAAAAGATTTTAGAAGATCTTTAATGGTTGCAGAAGGTTCTTAGAAGGTGAAATATTTTAGAAAGTTGCCAAAGAAAGATCTTAAGCTTGCTTCACCTCCAAGCATAAAAAAAAACTTTTTAAGGAGCTTCCTTGCACCTAGTATTTATAAGAATTAAGGCTAAGAGGATCCTTAGTCTTGACAATGCAATCCTTGTGGCTTAACTTGGATCTTTTGGTCTTATTCTTATACCTTATTATAACTCTTTATTTGTAATATAAAGTGAATCTCTTCTATTTCAATTCTTTGAACTTTTAGACTTTTGTTCTACTTGAGTAGTGTATCTGTAACAATTACTATCTTTTTATATTCAAATTCAAAGTTTTAAAATAAAATGACTATAAAAATTTAAAGACTTTTTTCTAATAATTATATTTTATAATTTTTTATAATTTCTTTATAGATTTTATTTAAAGAACTTATTAATTTAAAAATATATATTTTATTTTATTTAATATTTTTTATTCTAATACAAATCACTAAATAATGATAGATTATTTATTTTTAATTTTAAAAAAAAATAAAAATCATTATAATTCAAAATTAAGATAAAAAAATTATCGACTTTAATTTAGTTTACATAGCATTAGAAAATAATTTTAAATACTTAATAATAAAAATTAGAAAATAGAGTCAATAGAAAATATATCTTTTATCTTTTAAATACCATTAAAATAATTTATAATAATTATAAAAATATATAATTTTTAAAATAAAAAACTAATTTATTAAATTAACTTTATTTTTATTAACCTTTATAAAATCTATAGCTTATCTTACATGTATAATAAAAATATATTTAATAAAAATATTAATTAATTATAAGACATAAAAATATTATAATTATCTATTTTACATACTTGCTTTTAATTTTATAAAAACAACACAATATTAAGGTTTATAAAAAAAATAATAAAAAATAATATTTAATTATATTTAATTAATTTAATATAATAAATTTAGATTTTATAAAATGTTACATTAAGTATGTATATGCTTTCTAAAAGAAGTCTTAGATACTTTAAAAAAATTATAAAAAATTTAGATTAAGGATTAAAAAACTAGAAACAATGACAACAAATATTATTATATGGTGAAATAATATACTACTTTTTAAGATATGAATCTCTTATCTTATTCCATAATCTTCAAAAGGTTTTTTAAAAAATATAAAATATTTGACCAACACTAAAATCAAATGATCAACTCCTATATTCTAATATATATATATATATATATATATATATAATCCTATATAAAAATTCAAGCACCTCGTATAAAGAAACATTATAATTAAAAATATTTATTATGGTCTCATGAAATGTAATCTCCACATTACAACATGTCAGTCCTTATAAGCCAAATTAGTGTCTATTGGTGCATAGAGAGGAAGCCTATCCAAATCCACATTCCCACTTTCCTTTTCTATTCTAGCCAATCTATATTCATACCAATGGCTTTATAATAACAAAGATAATGACCAATATAAGAATTATGATAGCATAATAAGTTAGAAGTCAAATCACTTCTTATAGTGGATTAAATTTGTTGGACTGTGAAATGGTATTTATTGCTTTAGTGGTTAGATGGATTCTAAAAACTATTATGTCTAGATGATTTTACCTTTATACCTTTTTTATATTATAAATCCAATGTATCCAATTGCTTAAAATAACTTTAAAAAATAAATAATTTAATTTTGAGTTGAATTTTGATTAAAATATAAAATTTATATAATTGATTCATAAATATCTAAAAATAATATTCTTTAGTTATACAAGGAGGTAATAAATATATATATATATATATATATATATATAATATAATCAATTTTAGATATTAATAGATTGGTCTAATAAAAAAATAAAAAAATAAATCTTAATCCTTATAATGAGCCTATTTAGAATCTCAACTCCTATAAAATTCATTTCTTTTAGATTCAATATCTTAAACAAAAAACTTTATTCTTTTGGTATTATCGAAAATTGGTATTGTTAGATATTTAAATATTTTATAATTATACTTATTATTTTAAATTAAAAGTAAAAGTAAATATATAAAAGATGGTAATATATAAACATATACATAATACTCCTCTTGTTAATTAATAGCATTTGTTGCAAGAAAAAGTATTAGTTATCAAAGATTATTAATTATTGGAGGTGGCATGTTGGCATCTTTGCAAGGCAAGATAGAAATCAGCCTTGCCAAGGCCTTGCAATTAAGTATGCACCATAGAATGGAGTCACTTCTAAAATAAATAAATAATTAATTATTATAAATAATTAATTTTAAAAAGATTAATTATCAGGGATATATATATTAAAATATCATATCTTGAAGTTTTTATACTATATCAATATATACATATACATTATATATATATATATATATATATATATATACACTAAATAGTAATAGATTATTTGTTCCTAATTTTATTAAAATTAAAATTACTACAAGATAAAGCTAAGGCCAAAGAATAATCAATTCTAATTTGTTATAAATACTTAGCAACAAAACTTTAAAAATAAAATCAATAGAAATTAAATCTTTTTTTCTTTTAAATACCAATAAAATAATTTTATATTAATTATAAAAATACGAAATTACTAAAGTAGATAGTTGATTTACTGTATTCACTTTACTTTTATTAATCTATGGCTTGCCTTACAAATATAATAAGAAATATTCAATAAAAATATGAATCAATTATAAGACATAAAAGTCTCAGAGCTGCTTATTTTACATACTTGCTTTTAATTTTATAAAAATAATACAATGCCAATATTTATAAATATATATATATATATATATATATTACAAAAGTCTATTTAGACTTGATTAATTGAATACAAGAAATCTAGTTGGTACATAATGCTACATTAAATACATAAAATATTCTAAAATAAGTCTCCAATACTTTCAAAAAATTACAAAAAATTAGATCAAGGATAACAAACTATAAATAATGACAAAAAAACACTTCTATATAGTAAAACAATTCACCACTTCCTAAGATTTGTAACTCTTACCCTATCCAATAACCCTCGAAAGGTCTCTTAAAAAACAAAAAATGTTTTACCAACAGTAACATCAAATGGTCAACTCCTACGCTCCAAAATATATAAAATCCCAAATATAAATTTAAGCATGTCATGCAAAGAAACATCAGAATCAGGAATACTTATTATGGTCTCATGAAATGTGATCTGCACATCACACCATGTCAATTCGCGAAAGCCGGATCAGAGTCCACCGGTGGATGGAGAGGAAGCCCATCTAAGTATCGCACTCTCCCCATTCCAGCCAGTCTGTACTCGCCACCTGAATCAGGTCGATTGGTAAATTTGCTCAGATGGAAAGCGAGCAGCTTCAGCTTAAGGAAACGCATCGCTGAAATCCGGGTGAATGCAAAGATGGCTTGAATATATTTGTTTATACATTTATATTTATGCACAGTTGTATATATTTATACCGCTCTTTTGTCCTGCTGGTTGACGCAGGGTACTTGCAGGGTCATCGGCAATGTCAACAACAATTTGAAAGAGCTCGTCAATGTCCATTTGCAAGTGTAGTGTACAATTCTGGGATCGATAGTAAATGGAGCGCTGTTATATCCAGGGAAGTGATCTATCGTGGCCCAAATTGCTGAAGAGATTCCCTTCTGTCGGGTGGCTGAATTCAGTATCAACGGCAACGGTTTGACCACATGAATGGCACCGAATGCAGGTGGGATGAGAAAAACCGGCCCGCAATTTTGTGTACATGCGTCCATTGAGTCACTGCCAAGATTAATTTGGGTCCTAGGATATTAAGTCTAGGGTCAAATTTATCAAAAGATTATAATGAGCTAAACGCGTCATGTGGTATCTTGGGCCGCTGCTATCCTCGGGTAAGTACGGATTAAAGGCCCCGCCGCATCGTTGAACGGTAACTGATTAAAGCCCTACTGCATAGAATTTTCGAATAAATCATTCACGGTAGAAACTTCAAGGTAACTTCGGAACTTATTCTCATGTGTGGTCCTGTTTAGAGTTGGGTCGGGATCAAATAGGAATTGTTGAGCAAATGGCGATAGGTAGAACATAATAATCGCTTGATGCTGGACAGTGATATTGATCGACACACACACACACACACACACACTCAAAGAAAGAAATAATAAATGAAGAGCCCGTTGAAGCGTTGCGATGCTCATTCTCGAGTGAAAAAACATGAGAATTCCATCACTGTCCAAGGAAAACAAAAATGAAAAAACGTGAGACTACATGAGTTCTAATACATTGTTGCTAAGGATTCGCTTCACATTGTATTTGGATCCCAACCTCAATTTTTAAGCACTTTAAGTTGGCAATGCCAGAGAAATTACTATCATGTGACAGTGTCACCAACTTTTTAAAACATACACATCCACTAGACAACTGTCGTCGAAGACTTTTAACACACGGGATGGTTGAATTGAGTTTTGACCGAGTTCAAAAGTGAAATCAGTTTTTACAGGACAAAGTGAAAAGCCGTGCCATTCGTTCCTCGGCTAGTAAAGAGCCTCAAGTGATGGTGGGAAAATGGTAATCCGGTGATAGCTATGGTTAGGGTGTGGTAACCGCAGATGAATTCAGCAAACTTCGACTGGGTCATAAACTGTTCAGTAACACTTTACAGATTGACATGGATTCAAACCTGCATCAACTTCCGAACGTTGACTAGTTGCAGTCTGCCACTAAGCGCCAGACCGCAATCACATGACAGCGGTGAAGAGAGCTATGGTCTTGAACATTGGGAGGGAGGGAGGTCAACAGCATAAAGGCGAAGTTCTTCATCAGGTTTTTCAACTGCGCAAACTCGCCTCTGGGTCTCTTCAACATTGCAGGGTACAGGAACAAAGTTTGCCAGAATTTTTCAGGGGCTAACGAAGGGTGGAATTTCGCGACGAGAGTATCAAGAGAGTGTCGGGATTCTTGAAGGAGGCATCTTTGAGGCTCACTTGCAATGGCGATTAGATTAGCTTCACGTCTATTAGTTTTGTTTACGACTTTGCAATGGTTAACATCAAGCCCTTTCTTCGTTGCCGGTCAGGGTTCGTGGCAGTTATTGCAAAATAATGCTGGTATCTCCTCTATGCATTCAGCCGTCACGCGCTACAACACCGTCATCTTTCTTGATCGGACCAACATTGGTCCCTCCCAGATCAAATTGCCTGATGGACGATGCCGCCAGCAGCCTGCGGAGCGTATTTCTAAGACTGACTGCTATGCCCATTCTGTTATGTTCAATCCTGCCAATGGTGGTGTTCGAGCTTTGTACATCTTCACAGACACCTGGTGCTCGTCCGGTCAATTCATGTGGAATGGACAGATGGTCCAAACGGGAGGAGATTTTGAAGGCAATAAGAAGATCCGAACACTCACTCCTTGCGCCGCTAGTGGAACCTGTGACTGGACGGAGACTGGAACGGAGCTGAGTAAGGGGCGGTGGTACTCATCCAACCATATTCTTCCTGGTGGAAACCGTCAGATCGTCATGGGAGGGCGAAATGAGCCCACATATGAGTTTGTGCCGAAGAGGAGTGCCGGTGAGGGAGTATTCGGTTTGAGTGTGTTGGGGGCATGCTGCGACAATCTCTATCCTTTCGTGTTCATGTTGCCCAATGGAGATCTCTTCGTTTTCGCCAATCAAGACTCCTTGGTGATGAACGTCGCTACCGGCAAGGTGGTGAGGCAGCTTCCAAAGATTCCTGGCAACCCCCGGAACTACCCATCCGGAGGCTCTGCTGCCATGCTTCCCATTAAGACGCCACACAATTTCGTAGAGATTCTGGTTTGCGGAGGAGCTGCAACGGGTGCATCCAGAACCGGGGACAAGACAGCAGCCTGTTCGGTCAGTTGTGGGAGAATCAACCCCACAGCTGGAACCCCCGGATGGGCAATGGAGAACATGCCTGTCCGTCGTGTAATGGGCGACATGATTAACCTGCCGACAGGAGAAATCCTGATTATCAACGGCGCCCAGAATGGATACCAAGGTTGGGGAACGGCAGGCAATCCGGCCCTGCAGCCCGTAAAGTACAACGGCGATTGGAAGGCAGGTTCCAGGTTCCAGACTCTGACGGGCACCACCATTCCCAGGATGTATCACAGCACTGCAAATCTGCTGCCAGACGGACGTGTGCTTGTGGCGGGAAGCAACACTCACCAATTTTACACATATACCGGCGGATTCCCCACCGAGCTTCGCGTGGAAGCATTCTCGCCAGCTTATTTGGGTTCAAAGTACATATTACATATCCTGCTTGTTCTGCTTTATTCTTTTATCCATTTCTGTTGAAGTGAAATGAATCAAAGACGCACGAATTTTCTTGGACGGATTCAGAGCACTGAACCCAGTATTTGGAGCTTAACTTGGTTGACTAGCTTGCATAAGATGTCTAATTGAATTATCACTGTAAACTCGTATTGATTTTGTTGTTTGCATGTGATTGCCAATTCTCTACTTGTGCAGCTTCAACAACGTCCGTCCTCAAATCACTGGAGTTCCAGGGGTGATAAATTACAAGAAGGCGTTCACTGTTACATTCAATATTAGAACTCGGACTGGAGGCTTTGAGGTTAATATCCTGAGTGCTCCTTTCTCAACTCACTCATTTTCTCAAGGACAGAGGGCCATCAAGCTGGAAGTTACAGCTCCAGTTCGGTCTGGAACTGGATGGTCCACCAGGGCAACTGGCCCGCCCAGCGCCAACGTCGCTCCTCAGCAGCACTACATGCTGTTCTGTGTCCAGAATGGCATCCCTGGAACTTCTAGATGGGTTAGGGTGGCCTAGATGGACATTGTTACTCGTATTTGATTGAGTGTTAGCTATTAGAGAATCCAATTCCTTCATTGCGGCGTTCCACAAATTGAATGGATGCCATAGATTTATCTCCACTGAATCCACTGAAAACTCTCGCTTGCTTTGGGAGTAACACCAAGTAATGCACATAGATAAAGTGGACTTCATGTGAGCGAGCCGATGTCCACACACATTTAGTTGGTTACGCTCTTCAGGAATACGACATGTGTTTTGTAGAAACATGGCAGTCTTACTCTCTGGGTATTGGGAGTTTTGAGTAGTGGCTACTTGAATAACATTTCTTCCAGCAACATTACCATTGTTGGTTTTGCTGAAATCATAGCTTTGTTACATCACATACTAATCAATTTAACACTATCTTTATTTCTATTGCGGAAAATTCTGGGTTTCTATTTTTTACCTATATGTATTCAATCACCCCATACCTAACTTGGGTCTGCCTCCATCATGTTTGCACAAAGCCGCACTAGCCGCCGATCCTTGATTTAGGACGTTGTCAGTTTGTCCTAATTTATGCCTTACATGGGTTGCAGAATCATTCAACTCTAGTGCATTATTTGGATTTTCTTATCTTTGATTACTTGAACTTCCATCACCTTTTACCTCCAAGAGTACTTCTCTTTATATCCTAAAATGAATCAAAGAGGTACAAATGTGATAGGAAGGAAGATACAAAACTTGTAACAAATATCACTTTTATCTATAATTTATGTTGCAAAATTTCAACAACTTATATGTGACCTTGATTGGAACAATAAGGCATTTATAATTTGATTTTGATACGGCTTATATTTATAATGTTCTAAGTCAACAGTTTAGAGAATTCATATATCAAGCTATTACTTGCGACAATCATTTATTTAAATTGTGATAAGAAAGACATTGGATTTCTCATAATAATTATCATAGTACAATTGCTATTTTTTCAAGAATATCACATAATCATTCAAGAAGCCTTGAACCTATACAAATTGATGCAATTCAATTTAAACCACTAATACAAATAGATAGAGATAGACATCAGTAAAAAAAATTATATTTATATTATAGAAAGTCTAATTACAAAGCATCAAATTGCCAAAATAAGTTTAGGAGATTCAAGGTACAAAGTATAATATCAATTTAAAAATTGACTAAATAAAAAACAAGGACATCTAATCATAGAAGGGACCATGTAAGTAGATACCACAAAATTCCAACTACTAGATAAAGATTTCTTTCTACCTCTAAATCCTACATCTTGTTTTATATTTCTTATACATATGACAATTCTAAATTGTGAGATTTTTGTTAATATCATTTTAAATAATAGAGCCTCAACATATTTTATGGTGTCGTATAACGTAGTCTTCTATCTGGGAATACACTGGGTACTTGGCTGTGGAGAGTTTATTTGAAACTTAATGGCAAAAATCCAACAAGTGATTTGTCCTTAATAAAAAAGACAAATAATACAACAATCTCACAAAAGAAAATTTATATATATAAACCCTCTTGTATTCAAGTAAGTTTGTACAAAAAGGGTTCAAATTTCCACAAAAACCCTTCAAAACTTTATTCACCCGTAAAGACTTATTTCTTGCTGAACTTTAGAGTTCAATAACTCTTCATCCAACCATTAAATTTCTATAAAATTTAGTTCAAAGTATAGATAATTTTCTTAAGTTTCACCACAAGAAATAATCAACCATAAATTCGTTTCTGATCATCCGATATCTCAAAACTCATAGTAGGTACTTAAAATTCTAGCTCAAAGACACCCGAGCACTATTTTCCTTATATCTCACAAACCCAAAATCCTAATGCCACAAAATATTTGCACATAGTCTTGTGATATAAACATATACACTCTTGAAAATTTTGAGCCAAAAATCTTTGAAATTGCCTAAGATATAGCTCAAAATGTAACCACTATGTAAGGAGGTCACTTATTGCCCTTAAGTTTGTAAGCATTGCCTTCAACTCCCAATATCTCCTTCACCCTAGCTTAGATTTTATCGAGCCGTATGTATAAAGTGTAGCCGTAAAAGTGCTCTCTCCAATCCTAATCGCCAATCTTTGATTTCTCTCTGTATGCACGAGTTATATCCAAAAGCGTGACAGTAGGTCCAAAATCAACACCTTAACTTTGAGCGCCTATAACTTCTTCATAAAAAGTGCAAATCACACAAAATTTATATCTAAACCTTATGATCCTAGCCTTTGATGTTTGACTCCTCTTGAAAAAACAAACCCTAACTTGTAATAAACCCTCGGGCAGCCTCCTTGAAGCCCATTGGGCATGATTTTTGGCCAATTAGAATAGAGATTTCTATCATCCACCTCTATTCATCCACATGGATGGCCAAACTACCCTTTTTATACTAAAAACCTTTTTCTAACCCTTCTTCTTATAAGATTTACATACTTGGTGCTTTAAGCACCAAATAAAAGAAATAAATAAGATCTTAAGGATCACCAATGTCTAACATAGGTGACTTAAGATATATACAAGTTACTATCAATATAAAATTAACTTCAAAAGTCACTACTAAAAAGAAAATAAGGTTGTATAAACCTTAATAATAATCCTTTTAATAGATCTTTTCTAAACTAGCAACCTAACCACATTCTATAACCAATAAAAGTCCACTAATATGGCTTTCTTTTAGCTATGTAGTAAATTATACATTAAATATACATGTATAATTTTTTCACATAGTAGCCGAACCACAACACAACAACAGATAAAGATTTTGTAATAAAATATGATTTAATAATGGTGAAGAAGATTCATCTTATATTTGTTGAAGTCATTAATAAACAAGCACTTGCATTGGAAGTGCAAAAATTATACCATAGAATTGCAAAAAAGAGCTCAACTACCATTTGGAACAATATATAATCTTTCATAAATAAAATTAATAATCTTACACAAATATATTGATAAAAATCTTTCTAAAGATATTAATAAAAATCTTTCTAAATATATTCCACTAGCCAAAGATAATTTTTTTTTAATATATCATATCAAATAAAAATTTATTAATGGATTCAAAGCAGTTTTAAGCTGTTAAAGATTGAGCAATCTCCAAGACAATACAAGATGTGCAATATTTTCTTATATTTGCTAATTTTTATTGCATATTCATTAAGAACTACTTTCAAGTGACTTTTCTATTTACTTGGTTGATATACAAAGATAAACTAGAATAGAAGCTTGAAGGATAGAAGGCTTTTTGAGATTTTAAAATGGCTTTTATTTAGCTCTAATCTTAGTACATCCAAATTTTACAAAATATTTTTATATAGAAACTAATGCTTTAGATTTTGTGCTAAGAGCTATACTATTACAAAAGAAAAAAATATATATATATATATATATATCCAATTACATTTTTATTCTAAGAAGTTTTCAACTACTAAGATCAATTATGAAATCCATAATAAAAAATTCCTTACTATTATAGATTCTTTTGAAGAATAGCACCATTTGCTTGAAAGTGCTTTACATTCAATGACTACAATTATGTCTTTGAGCAACTATTATGTTAATTCCAATAGATTCTTTACTTAATTAAATTCATATAGTATTGACTACAAATCCTCTTGTCCCTGGTGTTAAACAACATTTTAGTAACATTCAAGATGATTTTGGCAAATTTAAGTTTGAAGATGACTTCCTTTACTTTGAAGGAAGTCTATATATTTTTGAGAGACTAGTACACCTTTATGTTTTATAAGCACGACATGACTTTTTTATTGCTGGACATTTTAGATTCAACAAGATATTTGAACTTCTTTCTTGAGATTTTTGGTGGCCTTAGATATAAAAAATTATTAAAAGATTTGTATTTTCATGTGATATATATTCTAAATTAAAGAATTCTCAACATCACTCATATAGACTTCTTTAACCACTACATGTTCTGAGGCAATCTTAGTCTTTTATTTCTATGGATTTCATTACATATCTTCTATTGTTCAATTCTTTTGATACCACATTTGTAATTGCTGACTAGTTTATCAAGTTGGTATAATTCATTCTTTGAAAAAAAATATTTATAAATGAAAAAATAGCCAAACTTTTTATTGATAATATCTATTGATATTATAGACTCCCAAATGATATTATATCAAATCAAAGACCCTAATTTGAATCTAAGTTTTAAAAATCACTATTTGAAATTCTTTGAATATTCTACTTGTAAACCAATGGCCAAATGGAGAGAGTCAATCAAATTTTAGAATAATATCTAAGATATACCATCAATTATCAATAAGGTGATTAGACTTTCTATTTGTTACTTATTGAACTTGCTTACAACAACATTGTTTACTCTTCTATTCAATAAACGGCTTTTTATGCCAACTATGGATATCATCTCAAATTGGATATATTATTGCTTCTTAAATTTAATAAACTATTAGCTAAATAATTTGCTACAAGATTGGCAAAGCTACATTCAACTATGAAATTTTAATTAGAAAAAATTTAAAAATAATATAAAATAATAATAAATAGATTTTTTTTAAAAATAACTATTTTTTGATATTAGTGACAAAGTGTGGCTCCTTTGGTGCAATATAAGGACCAATTGACTATATAATAAATTAGACTATCAAGAATTAGGGCTATTTCTTATTCAAAAGTAAATCAATCTTATTGCTTATCATTTAGAATTATAAGTATTTATGAAAATATATCTTATTTTTCATAATTATTTTTTGGAGCCTTATAAAAAATCAAATATATTAGAAAGAGTACAAGTGCCATTACCTTATAATAAAATAAATAATCATAAAGAATTTGAGGTGGAAAAAATATTTGATTCAAGAATGAGGCAAAGATAGCTGGAGTACTTTGTAAATTGGTACGATCATATCATTAATGAACAAATATGGAAGCTAGTTTAAAATTTAATCAATGCGCCTCAAAAAATATAAAATTTTTATCAATAACATCCCTCCAAACCAAAAGTGACAATATATGTAACCATTTCTAAGTAATATTTATTATCACATCTAATTTAGAAGAATGAATATAATGCTATCATTTTATAGTTTGACTATCATATAAAAATTATATATATATATATATATATATATATATATAATTTACTATATAACTAAATAAAAGCCATCGTAAATACTACTCTAAAACTTGATTAACTCATTATGTTTGGCCTTCAGTTTGAGGATGAAAAGCTGAAGAAAGTTTAATTTCCACCTTTAACATTTCAAAAAGACATTTTCAGAACTTAGATATGAATTGGGATCCTCAATCAAATACAATATCATCTAGTAGGCCATGATATCAATATATATTATCAAAAAAAAATCTTCTCGTTTCTTCACTAGACGTAATCTTTTTACAAGGGATAAAATGAGGCATTTTTATAAGTCGATCAACCACTACAAAGATGCTATTCAATAAATTAGATGGTAGTAGATCCGTGATGAAATCTATCGAGATAAAAGACCATGCCTGTCTTGGAATAGGCAAGGATTATAAGAGTCTAAAATGGCAATGTCAAGGATTTTTGGACTTTGCACAGATGTTGCAAGAGAGTACAAAGTCCTTCATTGCCTTCCACATTTCAGGCCACTAAAAATCTTGAGAAATAAGTTTCAAGGTCATGTTAAATCCAAAGTGATCCGTAGTTGACAAGCCATGGCGAAATTGAAGAACGCACAATCGTGTTGGTCTTTTTAGAATATACAAATATTCTTTGAAGTATAGAATGTCTTCTAAAAATTTGAACTTATCAATGTTTTCTTTCATACGACGCTTGACATCAAGGACCAAAGCATCATTAGTGGTTGCAACATGCACCTCATTTAAGAAACTAGGATCAATAGGCGTTGATATAATAATGGCATAGAGATGAAATTGCTCCTCTTTCAACAAGGTTGTATATTGTTGATCAAATATTGTCTCCCTTATCTTTGGTGCAAGATATGATCTCCTTGATAGAGCATCAGATAATCCTTGTTGCTTCTCTTAGCGATAGGTGATAACAAAGTTAAATCAAGATAGTGACATGTTCCATCAAGCTTGGCAGCAGTTAAGAATTCAAGCTGACATAAAATATTCCAAGTTCTTATGATTTGTATATACAGTCACAAGGTGCATTGCGCCTTTAAGAAAATGACGCCATTCTTCAAAAGAATCCACAATAGGAAAAAGCTCCTTATTGTGGATTTCATAATTGATTTTGGCAACAAAAAACTTTTGAGGATAGAATGCAACATGATGAAGTTTGTTATCTATATCCATTTGTGAAAATATAGCATCTAGTGCAAAATCCGAAGCATCAGTCTCTAGGTAGAATGCCTTTGTAAAGTCTAGATGCACCAATATTGGAGTTGTTATAAATACCAACTTGAGATCTTGAAATGCCTTCTGTGCTTAAGGCCCCCATTCTAACTTGTATTTACTTATCAATTGCATAAGAAGGGCGGTAACTTGAGAGTGATTTTTTATAAAGATTCGATAGAAGTTAACAAATCCAAAAAAATATTGTACATCTCTCACAATCTTTGGAATAGTCCATTGTATAATCGCCTCTATTTTCTTGGGATCCATTGTCAAATCTTCAATAGATATAATATATTCAAAAAATTCCATCTGAGATTGATGAAATAAATATTTCTCTAATTTGACATACAAATTTGTATCTCGCAGCTTTTATAATACCAACTTAACATGCTCCTTATGTTCCTCCAGATTTTTTGAGTAGATCAAGATGTCATTAAGATAGATCACTACAAACTTGTCTAAATATTTTCAAAATATATCATTCATTAAATGCTGAAAGATAGTGGGTATATTTGTTAGTCCAAAGGGCATGACATTATATTCAAAATGTCCATACCTTATCCAAAATGTAGTCTTCCATTCATCTCCCTCTTTGATTCATATTAGATTGTATGCTCGACAAAAATCTATCTTAGTATAGATCTTGGCTTGGCCAAACTGTTCCAAAAGTCTTGAGATTCATGGTAGTGGATAACAATTTTTTCCTATTATCTTATTCAATCCTCAATAATCAACGCACATACGCAAAGAACCATCTTTTTTTTTTACAAAAAATATAGGTGCACTTGTTGGAGATTTTGAATGCCTTATGAAGTTCTTTGCAAGATTTTTGTCAATATAATCTTTTAATATTAAAAGCTCATTTTGAAAAAGATTATAGATTAAGCCAAAAGGTGGTTGTGTTCCTTCATGAAGATCTATAGCATAATCATATGGTTGATACTCCGACAATATATCAGCATTCTTCTTTTAAAAAATATCTTGAAATTTGTTATATTGCTTTAGAATACTTGCTGATGAAGTCATATCTTCTTTAATTGGAGTCGTATAAATAATAAATATTGTACCTTCTTCAGTCGATTTTATAAAAGTCTTTGCTCCAATAAATAAAGGCTTATTATTTTGGCGCCTTTTATATTTTTTTTTTGTAGGAATCTCTATAAAAGATATTACTCTTTGCAACCTCCAATCTATAGATGGATTATATTTTTTCAACCAAGATAATCCAAGAATAATAGGATTTGAAGGAGTCTTGATAACATTGAATATAATTTGGCTTTTATAATCTTTAAATGATACTTCTATAGGCGTGGTTTCATCGGTGACACTACTAGATGATAAAAATTATCTATCTATTATCTCTACATAAATAGGTTTGGATTTTTATATTAGACAAATTTTGTGAAGCTTAATAAATGCTTCATCTATAAAACAAGTGAAAGCCCTTGAATCTAACAAAGCGGTCGTCTGAAGCTTTTGAGGGCCAAAATACAAAGGAATTATAAAACAACAAGTAGATTGAACAGAAAAAGAGGAATCTAAATAGTTTTGTAATGTTGGATTGTTCAGCCGCACGGTCCCTATTGTAGCTAAACATTGTTGTTTTTTTAAACAATTGCACTCCTGCTTTTGGTAATGTGTCGATTTTATTTCTTAGGGCAATTACCAATCTTATAGCCTTTCTCACCAGAATATAAGCATAGACCTTCTTCCATCCGATGCTTCTTTTCTTATGGACTAAGAGGTTTAAATTGTATTGTATTAAATTGCATATCTTCTATTTCTAAATATGAATTCAAAATGCTTGTTGATGTAGTAAGAGAATGTTGGATTGCATATTGTCTTGTTGGATTACATATTTAGATATGTGTTAGAATGGTTAGTAAAATAAATTAAAGGGAGTTGGTGTAAGAAAATTTATTTTAGATTTTTACTTAATTTGATTATGGGATTTAAATTATATAGAACCTAAATGTTTAGTATGAAGCCTTGAGAGAAGATGGGAGCCTAAGGATGAAAATTTAAGCTAGTAGGAGGCTAATTGGAAGGGATGAAATCAAGGCATAGTCGGATGAAGGCAAGGAATAGGAAACTTCATCCCTATTGGCTGAATACCATGCCCAATGGGCTTTGAGGAGGCTGCCTACAAACTTTACAAAGGTTTCGGCAATTTCAAAGAGGCTATTTGAAAATCAAAGACTAGAGTTAGAAAGCTTGTTTTTTTTATTATAATTTTGGCATAAGAATCAAGAGATTTGGAGTTTTCATGAGGGAGGAGTAGGCACTTGAAGTTAAGGTATATAAATTATACCTACTGTCACACTATTGAGGATTGGAGGAGTTGTATGAGAGCTTTTGGAGATTGGAAGGTGCGATTAGAGAGATGATTTTAAAATCTATACTTGATGTAAAAAAATTATTACATTTGGAGTTTTAATAAAGGAGATATTGGAAGTCAAAGGTAGCAAATTGAATTCCAAGGCAGTAAGTAGGCTATTTTGTTGATAATAATGGGATTTGCCATATCTTGAGTTTTTTGGATGAATTTTTATCTCAAACTTTTTAAAAAGGTGTATTATTATGCTATAAAGCCATACATCAAATTTTTATAATATTTAGACTTTTAGATTGTGAGATATGAAGAATTTAGTACATGGGTGTTTGTAAATAAAGGTTTGAAGCTACTGCTAGGGTTTTGGTGATATCTAAAGATCGGTAATGAATCGATAGTTGAAATTTGTGATAATAGTTGTAAAAACTACATCAGTACTTCATATAAATTTGGAGTAGATTTGGATGGTTGGATTAAAAGTTATAAGTTATTGAAATTTGGAAAAAATTCGCTTCTTACGAGGGAATGAGGGTTTAGAGTATTTTGTTATGTTTTGAGTGGTTTGATGAAATAAGACTTGTGTATTAGGTGTAATAGCCCTATGAAGGAGACTTTATATAAATTTTGGGGTTTTTATTATATTTGAATCTTGGTTGTGTAATTAGTAGCAGTCAGAAGCCCACTGCTTTCTTGAGGCAAATTCTCTCTACCACGACAATATAATGCTCGGATCTTAGCTGTTGCCTAACAAGTCTTGTCATGTTCTCCAAATGCTTCTGCAAATGATTCCATGAAAATTTCAAAGTTGCTCAAAATTGATGATCTTTTTTCAAACAAGGGAGCAAATCATGATAGTGCTTGCTCCATAAGCAAGGTGCCAACCAATCCAACTTGTGATTCTTCTGCTGGATAAGTATTTGATTATAGAACTGTTATCAATCAAATTTGATTCATAAATGTTAAAAACTTTGAACGCGTACTATTATATTTCTTTGAAAGACTAACTTGAGGCTCTTTAAATTATTGAATAAGCGGATTATAGGTAGTACTTCATCCTCAAACACTCAAATTGGAAGTGGATATAGTCTAGATTGTGATATTCCAGATGTTGCATCATTATGAAGTTTTACAACAATCCCTTCAATCTCCATAGTCCTAGTAGACAAAGTAGTAAGCGCACTTATAATAGCATCTAACTTGGACTTGAAAGATTTGGTCATACTAATATCTTGACCTCCAACCATTTTAAGAAAAAGAAGGAAGGAATCTATAAGAAAAAAATATCATTTTAGAGGAGGGTAATTTGTAACCTCTAAAACTCTATAAGAGAGTTCAAGGAGAGGGATGACCTACTCTCTCACAAGAAGGACAAAGCTCTAATATTGATGAAAAAAATATCAATTTAAAGAAAGATAATTCTCAATATTTAAAGTATTGGTATACCTTTGAATAGAAGAATAATCCACTTTCTAACAAAAAAGATCCAACTCTAATATTGAAGATGAGGTCAGTCTCAACAAACTATCAATGACACAAGAATATAAAATAAGAATCTTGAACTAACACAAGGTTTTCAAAAGAAAACCAACAAAACTTAAATTAAATAGATGAATGCACGAACACCAAAGAAGGTGAGTTAGAATTCCAAGAGATGCATTGTTGAGACTGAAGAACTCTTCAACCTCAACTCCTATATATATATTCATATCTAGGATGCTTCTTCAGTAGCTACCATCAAACTAAGAAGCTTCTCAAGCAGCTTCTACTAATTGGGAAGTTTCTTGAGCTCCTTCTACTAACTGGGAAGCTTCTTGAGCTCCTTCCACTAACTAGAAAACTTCTCAATCAACTTTCATCAACTAGAAAGCTTCTCAAGTGACTTTCATTAACTCAAGAAGCTTCTAGAATATTCTAGAAGATTTTGTGAATCTTCGAAGTATATGTCCCTGATATAAGGAGGTTATCTAAGGTCTTATTAAGAATTAAGGTTATTCTTTTGGAAGAGATTCAAATATCAAAGGTTACAATCAACAAGTTTAGATTTTTGAATATGATTTTGGTACAAAATTTGAATGATTTGGAATTTTTGAAAAGGAGATATAGGTACTCAAAGTCAAGATATTGATTTTGTATCTTTTGTCACTCTTTAGAATATAACATATGCATATAAATAGAAATAAAAAATCGGCAATTGAGATTGGAAAAAGCACTTTTTTGGCTATATTTTATATAAATAACTTAATGAAATCTTAATAGGAATAAAAGAGATATTAGGAGTTGAAGTCAATGCTTGCAATTTAAGGGCAATAAATGACCCCTTTAATTAGTGGTTATATTTTGAGCTATATCTTAAGAAATTTGATAAGATTTTGATTCGAAAGTTTTAAAAGTATATATTTTTATGATATAAAATTATACACAAATTTTAGTAGCATTTGGATTTTAGATTTTTTAGATATGAAGAAAATAAAGCTCAAATATCTATAATTAGGATTTTGAGTATCTCCTAGGATTTTTGAGATATCAAATAATCAAAAGCAAATCTATAATTTATTTTTTTAGTAATAAAATTTAAGAATATAAATTATTTTTTTTTAAAAAATTATAAAAATAAAACAGTTGGATTAAAAGATATTTGATTATAAAGTTTAAGAAGACCATAATCTTTTATAAGTGAATAAGATATTGAAGGATTTTTGTTATAATTTAAGTATTTTGTGCAAACTAAAGTAATTTTTTTGAGAGCCAAGAATTTATGCAGGTATAAATAATGGATATATGAAGCTATGATAAAATTTTGATATAAAGATGAATTTTTGAAAGGAGATTATAGATTTTCTTTGAAATTATTGAAAATCTAATCTTCCAAAAATTAATTAATTATGATTTGGCATAGAAAAGGGTGTTAAATTTTTTTAGATACTATAGAAAATCTTATATTCAAATCTATTTAAATATAAAAGATTCTTATTAGTATAATATTTTTTTAATATTATTATATTTATTTTTCTTTTTTATTAAGGAAAAATCATTTATTAGATCCTAGCCAATAAATTAAAGATAAACTCTCTACAGCTAAGTATCTAATATATTTTTAAATTAAAAATCATGCCATACAATAACACTCTCAAAGTTTTTTGAGTTTTTTTATATAAAAGAGAAAAGAAGTCGTAAAAATTTTAAAACTATAATATAAATAATAAATCTAAATTTATTCTATTTTATCTTGAATTTAGTAATTTATCTTTGTTTTAATTTAATACTTCTTGCAAGCGGAACGCTATTCAACCAAAGAATCGCAAGTTGGATTAGTGGGGACATTGCTTATTGGACAAGCTTTGTCTCGGTTTGCCTCCTTATTTGAGAAAAGGTCTTCTATCTTGAATAATTTTGAGACCTTTCTAGAAGCATTTGAAGAGGCATTTGGAGAGCATGATAAAGCTTCGTAGGCAACTATTAAGATTCATTCTCTGCGTCAAGGATCACGCTCTGCATCTATTTACACATTGGATTTTAGACAACTAACTTGTGATATCAACTGGGGAGAAGAAGCACTGGTGAGTCAATTTTATTGGGGACTCAGAGATGACGTGAAGAATTTATTGCTATCTCTACCCAACCCTCAAACACTCAATGAAACAATTAGCCAAGCAGTGAAGTGTGACAATCGATTTTTTCAACAATGTCAAGACCATTATTCAAGAATTACACGGTATCCACAAGGAAACTAGTTCTATTTGGCTGTTCCTATCAAGAGTGTAGAAGCTCTATCTGAAACAGAAGACATGTAAATCAATCACAGCTGAAGAAAAGAAGCGACGATTTGAACAAAATTTGTGCTTATAGTGTGGAGAAGCAAGCCATCAAGCCGGAAATTGTCCTAGAAAATAGACGCCTCGAACAACAAGACTCAGGAGTACAAGCGTGCAGGAAAACAAAGATGCCCAGCCACAATAGGGACTGTGCGGTTTGACATCTCAACACCTCATATTAATTAAGGTCCCTTTCTCTCAGCTCAACCTTCTCATTGCTTTACGGTACCTTTATTTCTTGATATTCAAAAATTGCAAACCGATGCTCTATTAGACTTAAGAGCATCTGCTTACTTTTTAAATGAAGAGTTTGCCAAGCTTCACAAAATTCCTCTTGTGAAGAAACCAAAGCCTATCCATGTAGAAGTCATACACATCCAACCTTTACCTTATGGAGATGTTACTCATGAAACTAAACCATTGAAGGTACGTCTTGAAAATTATGAAAGTAGCATTGTGTTTAATATTATCAAGACCCCTTCATGTCCAATCATTTTGGGACTATCCTAGTTTGATAAATATAATCCATTGATAGATTGGAGGTTATGGAAAGTGACATTTCCAACAAAATCCTTGAAGGTGGAATCTGCCAAGATAATGTCTAGAAACAAACCCTTATTCATAGGTGCGAGGGCCTTCATGAAGGAAGTCAAGAATAATACACCTTTTGTCATCTTCGCAATGCCAGCTCAAGAAGATGCAACTCCAACTTTGGTTATTCCACAGCAGTATGAAGAATTCAAGGATGTCTTTGAGAAGAAGAATGTTGACATGCTACTAGAGTATCGACCGTACAATTGTGCTATACATCTTCAAGAAGGAGTACAACCACCATTTGGCCCAATCTATAATTTATCACAAGACGAGCTCTCAATATTGAAGGATTACGTTGAAGAGAATCTTGCAAAGAACTTCATTTGGCATTCTAAATCTCCAACAAGTACATCTATCTTCTTTGTGAAGAAGAAAGATGACTCATTACAAATGTGCATGGATTATCAAGGCTTGAATAAGATCACTGTGAAGAATCGATATCCATTATCACTAATATCCGGACTCTTAGAACAACTTGGTGAAGCCAAAATATACACCAAGATAGATCTTTGTCGAGTTTATAATCTTGTACGAGTAAAGGTGGGAGATGAATGGAAGACAGCGTTTTGGATGAGGTATGGACATTTTGAATATAATGTCATGCCTTTTGCATTAATCAATGCACCAACTATATTTCAACATTTGATGAATGATATTTTTTGAGAATATTTGGACAAATTTTTTGTTTGATACCTTGATGATATTTTGATCTATTCCAAGAATATTCAAGAATATAAGAGTTATGTGAAGTTGGTGTTACAAAAACTCTGAGATGCGGGATTATACGTCAAATTAGAAAAATGCGTATTCCATCAATCTAAGGTGGAATTTCTTAGTTATATTATTTTGGACAAATGATTGTTGATAGATGAGAAGAAGGTTCAAGCAGTAACGGATTGGACAGTACTAAAGACGGTATAAGACATGTAATATTTTCTTGGATTTGTCAACTTCTATCGTATTTTTATCAAGAGCTACTCACAAATTGTAACCCCATTAATACGATTGACATCAAAGGACAAACTCGAGTAGAATACCCGAGCACAATAAGCTTTTCAAGAGTTAAAGTTGGCGTTTACGATAGCTCCTATTTTGGTACATTCCGACTTTACAAAGGCCTTCTATTTGAAAAAAGATGCTTTTGACTTTGCGCTAGGAGCTGTATTATCACAAATAGGGAAGGATGATAAACTTCACTTGGTTGCATTCTACTCAAGAAAGTTTTTCATAGCAGAAATCAACTATAAAATTCACAATAAAGAACTACTTGCGATAGTTGATTCTTTCCAAGAATGGCATCATTTATTAGAGGGTGTTGTACATCCGGTGATTGTATATACAAATCACAAGAATTTGGAGTATTTCACAATAGCTCAAGTTTTGAATCGTCGCTAAGCTCGATAGAACATGTCATTATCCCGATTCGACTTCATCATCACATATCGGCCAAGAAGCCAGCAAGAATTATCAGATGCATTATCAAGGAAATTATATCTAGCACCCAAGGCTAGAGATGCAGCATTTGATCAACAGTATACAACTTTGCTACAACTAGAACGATTTTACCTCCGCACCACCTCCATGATCATATCAATTGATGCTGATTTTTTAGAACAAGTCCGTGGAGCATGAGTTGTGGATTCATTAGTCTTGGATGTGAAGCAGTGCCTTCACAAAGACAAGTTCAAGATTAAGGATGGATTATTATATTTTGAAGATCAACTACATATTTTAGAAGGATCAATTCGATTTCGTATTCTTCAATCTTGACATGACTTTTCGGCCACTAGTCACTTCAGATTCAACAAAATAATGGAGCTTATTTCCCGAGACTTTTGGTGGCCCCAAATGTGGAAGGTAGTGAAGAACTTTGTGCTATCATGTGACCTTTGTTCAAAATCAAAGAATCCTTGACATCACCTTTACAGGCTTTTATAACCTCTGCCAATTCCAAAGCGACCATGGTCTTCAGTATCTATGGACTTCATCATAAATTTGCCATCTTTTGCAACATTTGATGCTATCTACGTGGTGGTAGATCGGTTTACAAAGATGACACATTTTGTTCTATGCAGAAAGACAACTTCTAATGAAAAAATAGCAAGATTATTTATTGATAATATATATATATATATATATATTGGTATCATGGTATATCGGATGATATTATTTCAGACTAACGGCCTCAATTTATTTTGAAGTTTTGGAGGTTGATTTTTGACATACTGAGGGTAGATATCAAACTCTCTTCTGCCTTCTATCCTCAAATCGATGATTAAACAGAGCGAGTTAACCAAGTCTTGGAATAATATCTATGATGTGCAATCAACTATCAACAAGATGATTGGACTGCATATCTACCATTGGCGGAATTTACGTACAACAATTCGATCCATGCCTCAATCCAACAAATACCTATCTTTGCAAATTATGGATATCATTCAAAATTTAATTTGTTGGATAAATGTAAAGATGAAAATCCAACAGCTGAAGATCTTGTAAAGCATTTAAGGAAGATCTAGACCACCTTGAAGCTTTAGTTACAGATAGCTCAAGACTCATACAAAGCTTCTGCAGATAAATTTCAGAAGAATTCTCTTGCTTTTCAAATTAGAGATAAGGTTTGGCTCTTACGACAAAACATTAAGACCACTCGACCTTGCGATAAGTTGGATTATAGGAGGATGGGACCATTCTGCATTAGGGAGGAAATCAATCCAGTGGCTTATCGTCTGAAATTATCCACATCCATGAAGGTACATCCAATCTTTCATATTTCTCTTCTACAAGCTTATAGCAAATCAACTTTACCAGGACGGATACAACCACCACCACCTTGTATTGAAATCGAGGACCATATTGAATATGAGGTGGAACAAGTCCTAGATTCATGACGGAAATGGGAAAAGTTGGAATATTTAATTCAATGGCATAGCTATAATATAAACGAGCGGACTTGGGAGCCAGCAAAAAATATAACAAATTCACTACAAAAGATATAGGAATTTCATCGACGATATCCTGATAAACCAAAAATCGACCACTGACAAAACATGAAGATGAAACCTTCTCCAAAAGAATGTATAAGCAAGATTCAGGTCTTATCAAAATATAACTTATTGCGTTTTGCTTTCTTCTAGTTCCAAGATATATAAACTCAGAGTATATTTAGATATAGCTAGTGGGAATGAGGATACTACACTAGTCATGCCATCTCAACCAAGTAGCTCATGGCATTGACCTTGAGGTGAAGAATTGGAAGAATCAAGAAGACGTCGAAGAATATCAAGTAGCAGGTCACTCGTGATTGTCTTTGAAGCTAAACCAGCTCATGAAGGTAGTGGCAAAACGATATTTTTAGGCCGCTTCTACAATGAAGACACAGAAGTTCAAGCATGGTCTCAAGTGGAAGGTGTTGGTCATTATCGATGGCTACAAGGATCCATGAATCATCTGCCTCGTGAACGACAAGTGGAGTATATTACAAAGTCTATGCGCCAAATCTTTGATTTTCTATGCTTGTGAGCATATGTCTCAAATGGCTTCTTGGAGACCTCGAAGCTAAAAGAGGAGGTGATGTCAAGGACATACTTGTCAAAATCTTCTAGAATATTCTAGAAGGTTCCTAAAATTCTCTAAAACCTCTCAAAATCTTCTAATATCTTTTTAGTTGGTAGAAGTTGCTTGAGAAGCTTTTTAATTGGTGGAAGTTGCTTGAGAAGCTGTCTAGTTGGTGGAAGTTGTTTAAGAAGCTTCTTAGTTGGAGGAAGTTTTTTGAGAAGCTTCCTAGTTGAAAGAAGTTGATTAAGAAGCTTCCTAGGTAGGAATATATAGCGGAGTCGAGGCTGAAGAGTTCTTCAGTCTCAACAACACATCTCTTGGAGCTCTAGCTCACCTCTCTGGTGTTGTTTCTTGTACTCATCTCATTAATCTAGTTCTTGCTAGTTCTTCTTGAACTTCTTATTCAGACTTCCAGTCTATATTTTCCATCCATGATAGAAACAACCTATAACTTGGGTGCTTAGATTAAAAGCCTCATAGTCCTTAAGAAGCTTCTATATGGTCTTTTTAATAGCTAATATATATAGAAGTAAGAATATTTCTTAAAAATCTTTCATGATGCTTATTTATTAATGATAATAAGGATTTATTGTACAAAAATGATTTATTATCTATTCTTTCACTTATATAATATTTATACCTAAAATCCAATTAAGTATATTTTTAAAAAATTCTTTAATAGATTACAATAAAAGATTTTTTTTTCTTGAGACTGCCATCTTAAAAAAATCCAATAAGGTGTTGCTAAAGGTAATTTAAATAATCTTATATGTATAAAAAATATAATTAAAAAAAATTATTTTTTAAAAAAATAATTAATAAAAAATATATCTTTTCTATTTTTTAGCTCCATCTTCTAAATAATTATAAGCCAAGATTTCTTCTAATAATTTATTCTATCTCCTTTTAAAATATAAATCTAAGCTTCATTAAATATTTTTTTATTAAATTTATATTATTAGATAAATATTATATTATATAATAGTTGTATAAATTTTATATAATTTTAAAATTGAAAGATATTTATTGGATTTTTAAAAAAAATTATATTATAAAAAAAATATGATATTTATAATAAATCTAATAAAATAAATAAATAATAACTAACTTCATAATTTACTTGAATTTTGAAGCTAATACTTATTTAAATTAAAGGCTACAAATAAAAGAGCCTTTTCTTAAAAGAATCTCTTTGATTATAAAACAAAAAATTAAGCAAAGAATTAGATATTAGGAATAGACTTATTTTTGGCTAAGGTACTTTTGTTAGCAATGATGTGACTATTGGCTTGCAAGATAATTATGGATTGGATAGAAAATTTAATTCTAAAGAGAGGTGGAAGTTGAGAAGAAGATAGGAGCAATTTAATTGTTATACTTTGCTTCTTTTATTTTAAATTTTTGGAGCTTTGAGAGAATACCAACTAAGATGTCTTAAATAAGAGAAGAAATATATGGTGAACTATAAGGCAAATTAAATAAAATTGGTTTTTTAATGTAATATGGAGGTTTAAAGAATTCAATGTTGGAAGCAAAGAGGATGGCTTCTTCTTTTGGCTTTAATTACAATTTGACAAGTATCCATTAAATCTAATATTTTTTTTATTTTACCTATATTTATACTATTATTTCTTTTTAAATAGATAGATTGGTTCTACCTATTTTTATATTAGGAATTCTTTCTAAAAAGATAGATTGACTCTGTCTATATTTGTATTAGCTATTTATTTTAAAAAGATGAATTAACCTCTATCCACAAAAATGTTGTAGGTTTGGAAGGTTATATTATCTCATATGTATATTATTCTACATACATGTGCACACAAAAAAAAAAAAAAACATGGATTGTATAGATAAAAAATAACATTATAGAGATTAATCTTACATAGGATAATTTTAAAATTACCAAAAGACTTAGTACAGAGATTTTTAAATAAGCCAAGAAGTGAAAGGTAAATTGAAAAATTATAATTAATTCTAAAATATTATATATACATATACAGAAAAATACAAAATTTAAATTAAAACTTAAAAAATAAATTTAAGCTAGAACTATTCTTTTATACAAATAAAAAAAATATTTAAATATACATATATGTATATATATATATATATATATATATATATATATAATATTATTATATCTAAGATAAAATATAATAAATATACTATTTAATAAATTATATGTAAAGTTTTAACTATATAAGATTTTTCTTAATAATATTTTATAATAATATTAAAAGGATATAATTGAATTGTTGAAGAAATATACAAAAAGGATATAATTGAATTGTTGAAGAAAAAATAATCAATTAAGTCTAAGTGGCCTTTAAATTTTTATTATATAGTCAATTTTATATTTATAAGTCTCTTGTTGCAAGTAGAGGATTTATCCTTTAAATTCTTTTTTAATTTAAGAAAATAGAATTATTGATTAAATTTTATAATTGATTCTTTTGCTATAATTTACTTTTTATATAAAAATTTATTATTTAAAAATATTAATTTAGAATATTTTTAGATTTTATACATAATATTTTATTACCAAAAAATAAGCTTACAAAAGAAATCAGATATTTGACCAAAAAGATAATTAAAATATATATTGCATCTTTGCTAGTTCCATCTTATGTTTAGAAGCAACTTCCATAGCGAAACAATTTGCATCCTTTCATAATTCTTATATAAGATCTTTGCTTAAGTATCTCTAATTTTGTGTTCTTAAAAAAAATTTAATATTGCATTATGATTAGATAAAATTAATATAAATTTTAAGATGAAGAATTTTAAAATTGTTGTTTAACCCTTTAGTATTATAAAAAATTACATTAATTTTTATAGATAATTAGGTGAAGATAAAAGGATTGTGATTTAATTTTTTTAAATAGTGAATTGAAGAAATAAACATGAAAAAAGCTAAATATTTGAATAATCAATATTTTATCTTTAAAAAAAAATAATAATAATATATTAATATCAATATTTTATTTTTTATTTATGTATGAATTATTTTCACCTTATTAAAATTATCTACTATTTTTTAGCAATTTTTTATAATTTTATTGATATTTTAATACTTATCTTCGTGCCTTGTATTTCTTTGTATTATAAGTTAGTTTTATCATTATTTCTCTTTTATTAGTTATTATTCTAATATTTTTACCAAATAATTATTTAAGTCCTTGTAGGTTATAATATAAATCAATCTTACAATCAAATATGGTAAAGATTATTTTATTTAGAACTTTTTTTTTTAGTTCTTGAACTTTTTAGAAATTTTATTTTCTAGCTTATTAGATATTGTAGCAACTTGCTAAATTAGAATTTTTCTTCTACTATGTAATTTTTTTTTTTAAATGTTTCTTTTTATTATCTTGATTTGTGGTTTTTAAATTTAATTTTGTTATACAGTTATCTTATTTAAAATTTGTGCTTCTCAAGTCTAAATGGATCAAAATACTTTTGTACCAAAGAAGATCTTTATTTAAAAATTATTGATGTTTACCCCTCTTTTATACTTTGCTTATTATCTTTTTAAATCTGATCAATAATCTTGCATGTATAATCAAGTTTTTGTTTTTTTTCTTCTTTGAGAATTTATTCAACTTTCATTATTTGTTTTGCTATATAAAATTATTCAATACCATCTTTACTTATAATCCTTAATACTCTTTATAAGCTTTACAAGTTCCAATTAGAGACATCATTCATTTTCAATATATATATATACATATATATATATACCACCATTCATATAAAAATTTGTCTTAGTTGTAGTGGTAGCAAGTGTAACATAAAGATCTCTTTATCAATTTTCAAAATACAACATTGTCACAATTCCACACCTTATTTATGATAACAATTTATAAGTTGTTGGATTACTTACATAACCTTCTTTTCAATTTTAAAGAAAATATTGGTCTAGTTTTTTTATCTTTTACACATTCCTTTATACATCTCCCTCGGCTTTCATGGATGTAGGAGTACAAAAATTAAAACTTCTTTGCTACTTGAAATTTTTTTATTTTATTAGTAGTTCCAAAGCTAGTATTATCCAAACCTTATATAGATGATGTTAAATACCAAGGATAGCATTAATTCATGATATGATTCCAAATAAACATCCAAATTTGTCTTTCTCAAAAATATTTTTTTCCTATTAGTACCTTAATACCAACCTTCATTATATCTAATATGTATATATATTATTATAGCCTTTGCTCAAAGGATCCATTGTTTGTTGAAAAATATTTCATAATTTTATTGATATTTTGATGTTTATCTTCATAACTTGTACTTCTTTTAATGGTTGGTCAATTTTATTCTTATTCTTCTTCTATTATTGTTGTTCCAATATTCTAAATTTATAATTATACAAATCTTTTTAGATTACAATATAGGAAAACTATGTCATTCAAATCTAAGAAAGATTATTTTTTCTAAAATAAATAATGTATCCCTTTAATAATTTATGTTTAATTATTGTTCATAGTTGAAGACTTTTTGTTATCTTATCCAAATTAAATTTGAGATCCATAGTTTCTTTTCTTATAGCTTAAAGTCTCTATATTCTTATAATTAATATCTTCACTTGATTTTCTTCCTTCTAGATATAATTGAGATTATTTTTTTAATTTTCTATCTTAAAATTTTTAATATTTTTTTATCATATTTCCTAACTTATGGCTATGTTTAAGGCTTGTGAATTGGTTTTCTATCGCATAACCATAATTAAGGCCTTTTAATTCAATTTCCTACTTCATACTTATTTTTTATTATTTTTAAATTTTATTTTGTACTAGAGACAATAGAAGAAATATTACAAAGAAGAAAAAAAACATGAAATATTATACCAACCAAGACAATTTCTTCCAAGACTTAGACTATCTTTTTAAGATTTTTTAATTTATAAAATTCTTATCACTTAAACAATCTTCTAAATCTTTATCAATACTTGGAAAATTAAATAAATCTCATCAATTAACAACTTTCTATCTTACCTATATTAAAATACTATTTCTAATAAATCCACTAATTAAGATGTATTGGTAGAATTTACATTTGGTTACAAGTAGAAGCCTCTCCTAATAGAACCTATTTGGTTGTAGTATGCATTGGCTATTAGATAAGTTATTTGCTTAAAGCTTCTTGGTTGTAGTCAAAGCACCTTGCTATGGAATTGAGATTGTTTATATGAGTAGAAAAGCACAATGGTTTCTTATGCTTTAAAGCCCATGTTTGGTGTAACTTGTGGATTAATTAATATGTTGACCAATTAAAATTTTTAAAAACTTTATTTTAGTAATTAAAAAATAACAAAAAAAACTAAAGCAACATTTGAAAAATTATATTTATGTATGAATTGTTCAAACTTGTATAAGTGTTTAATGAAATAATAATGATTAAATGCATTTAATTAAACAATGTATTTACAATTATCTTGGTGGAAAATATCATTATTTTATCTAATTTACCATTGTCATTGAACATCAAGTTTTAAATTAACAAATATTTGATATTTGATCTGTAATTTTTCCTCAAATAAAATTTAACTTCGAAATAGTTTAGAAGCTTGATTATAAACTATTTGTACACATATCTAAAAATAATATATCTTACTTTTTTCTTTGTTCTTTTAGTACTACAACAGTAATTTTTTTCAAGACATATCTTTAATATTTTTTCAAATTCAAGAACTTCTGCTCAAACAACTTGTGACGATGAATTTTAAATAATCATATAGCCAATTTTCTCTTATGAAAACATTTAGAACTGTGAGCATTAATTACTGAAAATTGAATTATAAATTAAGAATTACTAAAAATATTGAAATTACATTTGAACAAAATTATTTGAATTGTTATAGATTTCATTATATATACACATACAATGATATTTTTAATTCTGACACGGTAGGCCAAAATTGATAATATTCATATAACATGATTTTATAACATCCAACAGGATTACTAACGATAATTACAGGGGCAACTAGAACCAATTGAGTGGACACGATCCTGGGTGCTCACAAAGTACTCTAATAGAAGTAGAGCATCTTATAAACGTGGTAAAGTATCCAAACTTGGTAATGGGTTTGAGAGAAAACCAAAGCGACCCTTTGAAAAAAGCATTAGACAATCAAAAAGAATTGTGAATGCCAACTGCAAAATACCTCTCTGAAAACAGACAGGAGATAAATGATCACAAAACTAACAGACGATCACAATTTTAAAATGCAAGAGATGTCATCCCAGATAAACTCCACTAATCCCAGACAAAAGCCTCTGTGAACTGCATATGGGTAAAACTCCTGGATGCTATCACATGTATACTTCAACTGCCTAAGTAATATTTACTGAGAAAACGTTCACTATACAGGTCAGCCATCTGCTCTCCGCAAAGGCCCAAAGCTGATTGCCGAATATGAATTCAAAATGCAGCACTGCCCGCCTATCAATTTTGATACTATAGCGGCTTGAAGCATCAAAATATTATCCGAAAAGGAGATAAACCAATCTACGTACTTACAACATGCAACAGTTATGATCAAGCTAAAATTATTGACTAACAACATCCATTACCATCAGCCATCTCTTAGTGAAGTCTATTCTCAACTGCTTCATTGAAGCATGATGCCAATCTTAACTTCTCAAGTCAAGATATCAGTGTACCCATTGAATCGCGTAAAAACTTGAACCAAAAAGGATACACGTACAAATTGCGTGCATATTCCAGGATACCGCCACACATCGATATCCTTGATTATGCTGAACTAACAGTAGAACATTACCCTTTTGACGTTTTCCTTCAAAGGAGGAAGTGGACGCACGGCATTATTTCCTGCCAACCGATTAGTGCGAGCGGCAGTTGATCCGGTGACCTGTGTACGATTTGCCCCTATTCCACTGGTTGCAGATCCAGTATCCGAAGATT
The DNA here is from genome assembly GCA_036785485.1 of Physcomitrellopsis africana. Taxonomy (NCBI): domain Eukaryota; kingdom Viridiplantae; phylum Streptophyta; class Bryopsida; order Funariales; family Funariaceae; genus Physcomitrellopsis; species Physcomitrellopsis africana. The sequence goes on along the minus strand of JAWRVF010000065.1, from coordinate 198,036 downwards.
CTAGATCCATGTAGAATCTGGCTCGGAAAGCGGCCAAATGAGCATAATATGCAGGGGGAACTGCAGATCATCAAATCACTCCAGCGTAAGAAATGTATAGAGCTATCAACACACTAAATGAACAACACCAGTAATTGATCTTACTTTCACAAAAAAATAATGCAATTGATTTACCAGCCAAAGAGAATGTAGAAGTTCCATTAACATACCGATGGACACTGATCGTGTGCACCGTGCATACCTGCGACCACAGCTAACGCCAAATCAGAAAGGACAAGCAAAGTATACCCTAACCACCATTTTAAAAGAAGCGAAGATAGAGCACGAGTGAAGAGCTCTACTTGTAAACCTTAGGAAAGTAAGGATACAAATACAATAATTGGCCAATCTAGACGAACATAGCTGCACACGCAAGATTATTGTTGTACAACGACGCAAACGTGAAGGTCTGAAAAACGCTCTAAACTTTCCTCCGGGGTTGGTAACTGAACACGACTGCATTTTAGTTTGTAATACGGTCATTTATTCTCTTCCTTCCCATCTTCAATATTTCCCAACCCCTTCAAACCATGCACAATTAAAACTCATGAATTTTGACGGCTCATGAAATGTTGTGTACAAGCCCATAACAAGCAATTATGCTTCAGATCAAGAGTACCACTTACGTGTAGCATAGATTGTTTGTCAATGACTGCAAACTGTCAGCAGAAAAATTATTCTCGTCCCACAATACATGGTAATGTGCAGGTCGACTGGTCCCCTGGAGTCACCCATACAACACGAACAAGACTAAACAAATTAGTTGTGCCACAACACATTATACAAGGTTTACAATACAGGGAAACAAGAAAGGACGCCAGCATCGCACCTGAATAACATCACAACGTTGGTAAATGCTAAAGGTGGTATGAAGGGTTTCAGACCTGAATTCCAGCATGACTGCAAAGATAGAAGTCGAATTCCGTAGGGTGACAGATTGTAGAGTCCACAACCGTACCTAGTATGCAAAGTTTGTCACATACATTTAGATTAAATGCGTAAGATTAGCATGTTGAAAAAAGCCTGCACCCCACATTATCGATATAATTCCTGGTTTGTCTCGAAGTGCATAAATTCTAAGTGATTATTTAAATTGGAGTTCATACAGCATATTTACAATAAACTGCAATTGATAAAACTCTAGTATAGAAGGAATCCATACTGCAAAATGGGAAGAAATGCACCTGGTAAAATGTTGCCACTCCTATCAGTAGTGCGACGATCACTGGCAAACAAACGAGTGTGGTGCCTTTTCTGAACCACTACGAACGTGACTGGAGGTTGGTATCCTTCTTCAAGCGAAGCACAGGCTCGCCTGATTGCGTCTAGCTCATGAAGAAGGACCTGTGAAAACTGGCCTTCGCTTACTCCATCTCTGTAGCCAACAGTGAAACTTGTCAACTTATGATGTAGACCTGGGAAGTTAAGTACTTTTACAGGTGTGCCATTGAGTTAGTTACATAGGTGCGAGCATTCTACAGAAAGATGCAGAAGCTTCAGGACGTTTGACAGATGTACACCTGTAAAAGATGATACGGAGAGGCTTTTGACCAGTTGCGCCCCGGAACGAGATGAGGAGTTCCCTATTAAAAAGCACAAGAGTTATGGAAGCGATTACTCAACAAGAGACAAAGGATCGGAACATGAACATAAACATGATGACAATATGACATGAAGAAACACATTAGTGCGGTTAAAATTCAAATACAAGTCATAAAATATGCACTGTAGAACTGCCACTCAGGTCCCCAAGATCAGATGGTACCCCAAGTAAAAAAATTATAGCACAGCGATAGATAAACGTATTAATGTAAATGAGCTTACCTAATCATCCCTCCCGGCATTTTCCCCCTCACTGGGTCAGTGTATTCTTTGAACAGGTCCGCAATCAACTCTTGACGGTGAGTTTGAGCGCACACTAAACCAGCGTACTTGGTGACCTCAGGCCAATCCTGCGATGCTACAACCTGCAAAGAAATACGGAAGTCAACCAAAGAAAATAATAGTACCATGTTAAAACTGTGACATGGAAACTCGTTATTGATTTAAACCATGTCTCGTTCTAACAAAACAGCACTACCAAAGGTAAGGAAGACTTACAGCCGCAATAGAAGGGCTCGAATCTTCTCCGGGGTGCGGGTGAGTGACATCTGCACCGAAAATAATGGTGGGTTTGTCACTGACAAGAGGAATTCTTCTAGAAAGAGCGTCCACCAGAACAGTATTTCGGCCTCCAACCTGTCAAATACAGAGTGTACGTAAAGTAGAAAAATTAGTCCTCTGCACTTGCGCTATCATCTATTCCAAGTTTTGAATAGTTTTAAATCAGCTCACAGGGAACTCTTCGTAAAACATTCTTAAAATCAATCAAGATATACCAGGAGAAATGGAAGTATTCAAGAGCATGACCTTGACATTGATTTTCAGGGCAACATTTGCCAAGTACTGTCTGTTCATCCTAAATACATGCTTCGTCAAACAACATTGAGACACGACCCCCAGGACAGTCTCACACTGTTTCTTAAGATCGCCTGCACACACATGCAACGCGATGACGTTTCATACATTAATAACCACCATTGAAAATCCAACACATTATGAAAGCCCTGCACTTTTTCCTAGGGAATTAAATTTATGGTTCGTAATCTGAAGGAGAACATACCATACAAAGACCCGTTGTTGTCGGGAAGAATTGCGACAAGCAGATCCAAGCCCTTCCCCTTTGTCCTTCTGTTCACATCTTCACAGAGTTGATACAAAGCTTTTTCTGAGTTATCGTGACGGACAGTTTGCACCGGCACAATGGGATCTCGAGCAAATTGCTGCAAAATAATAGCCACAATCCATCATATTGCTCAAAATCCCTCTCAAACATAACATCGGATACCAATCTAAAAAGTTCTTGACGAATAAAAGTATCCCTGCAAAATAAACCGCCCCAAAAATTAAATTCCTTAAGAATTTGAACTAAGGCACTTTTGTGGCACAGGACTTCATAAACATAACCAAACCCCTTCTCAAAAAATCAGCATTTACTATTTGGAGTGTATGAATCTAATAGAGCATACCATATGTAGATAATAGAACATACCATGCCAGATGTTTGACACATCTGAGCCAGCTCTAAGCAGAAGTCGCGAGCAATTTTCTCTTGAACATTTGGTGAGAAATTGACACAAACCCAGTGCTGAACTATACCTCCATTCACCATTTTCTGCAGTACCACAAGGTCCTCAATTAGATCAAGAATACGTAAAATTTAGATCGTACCAACAGAACAACGCATTCAAACCCAGGTAAGCTCTATTAGCAGATGCAAGGACTTATCTATAAATATATTCATAAATCTGTGTTGTCAATGTAATTGGGAGAGAACAGTTCAACAAGTAAGAGACTAGGGCAGAGACAAAACATCTTCAGAAACGATAACAATTGTGTAAGAAATGCCAACACAGACCTTGTTCATCATGTTCCACTGCCCAACTTGTGGAAGGCACTCTTTTTCTCTTCCGGTATCATGGTACTTCAGCTGCATCAACAAGACAGAACCCAACAAAATATAGTGCGGCTAAGAATCAAACAAATATGCCCGTGCAACCACCTGCCACTTCGTAAGTCACTCAACATAAAAAAAAAGACTTACCCGTGGGGCTGGTAGGATTCGAGCCTCCACTTGTGCTAATTCATTGCTGATCCTGATTCCAAACTCCTGGGCATATGGGTCTTGATGATACGCATTGTGATGAACAGTCTGCCAAATCAGACCAAACATTCCAAAAAATATTCAACAAGTAAATAAATAACATTCAATAAATAACTCTCACAAACACACTCTACAAGTATTGTTTTCGTCGAATTGTGAACCATGACTACTCGCTAGGTTTTAGTTTTCAAACGATCAGTAGCATTACCTTGTAAAAAACACAACTGAAAATAAATATTAGTTAATCCTCAGGAGTGCGTTATACCTGCATAATATCTCTCTCTCTGTCTCTGGGTCGCTGACAAGTGACTTGGAGAAGAGCAGCAATTTGGCGCTCGTTCAGCCGTTTAGAATATCGCTGGCCCTCAACAATTTTGCAGACTTCCATTGGAAGATAATTGGGACGTTGAGTATTTCCCACTTGGAGACAGGGTAAAGCTGGATGTCGAATTGTGTAGCTGTAAGTCTCGCGAAAGTAGTCAGTAACAGACTTCATAGTCCCATTATCGTCCACAGGGAATCTGCTCAAATAGCAACTAAGATATTAATTACCCAATAACGTCCGATTCATGGCTCAAAGAAGCATGTGAACTAAACTTACGAAAAGAGAAAACAGCGCTCTCAAATTTCTACACATACTGCAATTCACTGGTGGCCTGGTTAGTGAGCCCAGATATGCGATACTTGCGCCGCATACTTCCGCGATGAGTGACTTCCACCTTCACCCCACGGAGGGCTTTCTTGATCTGCAAAAGAACCGTGTTGTTCCGCACAAATCACCCTCCACCAAGGTATATCGTTTTGACGCAGATGGACACGAGACACGGCTAAAATTACACAGTTCAAAAGAGCGATGCCAATAGATACACGTGTAAACGAAGCATACCTTAATGCGATCAGCATCGGCCAGACTACGGGTTAAATCCTTCCTCAGGAGATCCCTTACAAACTCTATCACAGTTTTAGGTTCAATGAACGCTGTGGAAGACATGTCTGTAACAGAAGCGAAAGGACATGAAACACTATAAGTACGGACATTCCATTAATACAACAACGAGAGCGAGAGCGAGAGCGAGAGCGAGAGCGAGAGCGAGAGCGAGAGCGAGAGAGAGAGAGAGAGAGAGAGAGAGAGATTACCAATGTTTAGGGACAACCCCATTTGAGTTGGTCGAATACTCTGATAAAAGCCCCGCCAGCTTTCAAGACCATCTCCTAATGGCTGTCGCGTGCCCAGATCGGGTGAATAGAAATAGCGCCCAACGGGAGAATACCTGCGTACACCAAGATTATGATGCGTTGACCTTTACACAGAATTTACGAGCACACTGCCACCTTCCGAGTTCTTTTAGCCAATTAGTACAGACGAAGAATGAACATATCAGAGTATTCAAATGACTTCAGGTCGCATGCATGCCAGTTTGTTTTGTGTCCTCACCGAATCCAATGTTCGTATGAAAGTGGCAAGTTGAGATTTGTGAACGTGAAAAGCTATATTGTAAGCGTGGCTCGTAGTAGATAGACGAAGGACTATTGCATGCAAGAGCAGACCACGCATGAATCACAGTTACATGGAAATGCTTCATACAATACAGACACTTAGCGCCAATAACTCACCGATGGGTAGGGAGCTCTCTCAAAACAATGTCCAGAACTTGCAGAGCTTCTTGAGGAGCATCAGCTTGGCGTCCAGCAAGAAATTCTCCAAGATGATGCAAATCTGCCCGAGCAGCAAATTTTATGACCACCTTGAAGTGCCTCGCTCTCCTACAACGAAACCTGTCAGCAATCCTAACTAACATATGCACACTGACATGATCCCAAACTCAAATGACAGGCAAATCACATTTGACCACAAGTCACACCTTGAAGTGCCTCGCTCTCCTACAACGAAACCTGTCAGCAATCCTAACTAACATATGCACACTGACATGATCCCAAACTCAAATGACAGGCAAATCACATTTGACCACAAGTCACACCTAAGCTGGTTGCTTCCGTCCTCCTCGTCCGTAAGACTAATTTCGAACTCCCTGCTCTGAAACGGAAGCGGTCCGGCGGTGTAAAGACTTTTTCGACCGTCATAAGCAGGTAGCCTAGTGCCTAAATGAGATTCTCTGTAGAGCTTAACGAGCTGCTCCATAACAGCCCTGTTGATTCCCTTAGAAGGGAGCTCTGGATTGATGGCAACCTACAAAATCCAAAATGCACAATTCAAAAAAATGGTGAATTAAAACAACATGGCTTCTACATAACTGGTTTGGTCTGTCCGACGCTCTTTCACCAAAACAGCTAGTCTACACCTAAATGTACACCACGAGAATAATTGAAACGTCCTCAAATGATCGACATATAGACACACTCTCTACAAGAATTAAACAAACGAACAGTCCCAGATCACTTTGAAAGACAGTAAGAATAACGTACAGACAATGAACCTGTAAATGCATTTGAATCAGCCAACAAAAGCATGATGCTAAGAGAACAGAAATTTACGACGTTGAATAAAAAACACACGGTGCTACCCACGCTAGATGACCCTAGAGTTGTCAGTACGAAAACCTTTAGAGAAGAAGGAAAACTTACATCGTAATGATGGAGATCCTTATCGGGCAGCTCAGCAAAGAAATGATTAGCTCTAACAATACAGCTTAGACCACTACTCCCTTTTGAAGGACGCAAAGGGAACCTCACACCTTTGCTGGATAGTGGCGGCGGCGTCGCAGGTTGTTCCTGTCTAGGAGGAGTAAGGGGGTCATGCAAAGGACCCACGATAAGAGGAGGCCCCGGAGCCCCCGGAGCCCCCAACATCATTGTCCCAAATTGATGCTCAACTGGAGCCACACCTGGTCCATAACTTGAAGACGGACTCGCAACTTGCACAGAAGGATCTCCGCCATGTGACGGCCCTAGATACGAAGGCCCCCTCCCTGCTGGTTGCATTGGCCTGGCTGCTAGAGACATCGTCTGCTGGGGGGCTTTAGACGGCCTCACATACATCGGGGGCGGGGGTCCATAGCTCTGAGGTTGCATTTCGTGATACTCCTGTCCCCCTGGACCCCGGAACTGTTCTGGATGTGGACTAAAAGTGCCAGGAGCATTATAGACAGGGGCGTTGAGCGGTAGTCCCTGATTGTTGAAACGGCCCCTACCGCCCCTGCCGGAACCACGGTCGCCCCCTCCCATTCCCCTGCCTCGTCCAAGAGGTACATTGCTTCTAACTTCATCGCACCCTTGTCCCTGTCCTTGAGCAAAGGCTTGATCATGTCCTTGACCTTGCACTTCACCTCCAATACGCCGAGGAGGGGGATGTTGTATGGGTGGTGGTGCAGGGGATACAGCTGCAGGAGGAACTGAGGTCCGACCCGATGCCGGTGAAGGGGCTAAGGGACCAGACCCCAGTGCCGGTGACGGTGACACTGCCAGAGCTGAAGGACCTGGCTGTGCTGCCTGACCCTCAGTTGAAGTATCCACCCGGGAACCCTCCTCAGGTTCCTTCGGAGTTTTCCGTCTCCGCGGCATGATTTTAAAAGGGAAGGAGTTCACAAACCTAGATGATAATGATTTCCAGGTTCACTATTAAATGCCCTTAGAGCTCAGTCGTTGCCTGGAGATCAACAGCAACAGCAAGTTAGACATTATGCCCAGATGTTTCTGTTAAATACAAATCTTCTTCAGCTGCGATCAATTTGAAAGATGAGCTACTTGGAAGAGTTCTAGACACTTGCACGATCCCGAGGACACATCTCATTAACACCGAAAGCGATTTAAGAATCCAATATCACGCGAAGGAACGAAAAACACCTGTTCATTCTAACTTCTGCCCCCTAACCTCCTACCACTTTTCCTGGCAAGTTTTAATACTTGTAATCGATTCTTGCCAACAAGCAAGTAACGAACAGAAATCAAGATCTACAGAGGATATAAAGGAATAACAACAGCCCTGAACTTCGGACAAACGATACACCTGATGCATTTGTATCCTTCGATACTGAGGCGATCCATGATATTCACCTTTCAAGAAAATATATTGTGAAATTAAAATATGCTCGTACATGTACATTAAATTATGACGAAAGTTGCTAGGACTTCACTTACACGGCCAAATAGAAGTGAAAATCAGCATACGTGCAAAGAAAATGGACCATTTCCTGGTTCAGTTAATAAAGACGCGAATGCAACATCTCTACACTTGGAATGCTTGAACCTGAGACTTAAGAAACAATCACTGAGCCAGTTCCTGCTCAAAAGTGATCTTAAAAATAATAGGAATAATAGTAATAGTAAAAAACCGCAATAAAATTTTTAAAAGAAAAAAAAGAGAAAAAAAAGAGAGAAAAAAATAAAGAAATAGAAACCTGAATTATTAATTGGCGATGAAAAAGACAGGATCGCAAAAAATATTTTGTGCAGCATAGAGAAGGTCTTGAGCAGCACGATACAAACAGCCCTCGAGCTCAATACCTCTACGTTCTAAGCTTTAAATCCAAACCAGAATGATAGAATAGTTATGCACGCCACAAGAACTTACACCAACTAGGTCCGAGTCTTCCGACTAACCACACTAACTCACAGCTCTACGATTTGCTATTTGAGTACAGTACGACTACAGCCCCATGACCTCGTCCTAAAACAGACAGCCAAGGTCTCCTATGATAATTGCCATTCTCGCTCATGCTGGAACCTCCCGCACTGCCTCCCCCAGAGCCACGCAGTTGCATGAAGAAATGCCTTGGCAAGACGTGGACATTGTTGATAATAGCTTCCTGGCAGACACCACAACCATACCCTAACACACAAACAAACTAACCAACAAACAAAGACCGCCCAGCCGCTCACTAACACACACTAAGACCTCAATTGCTCTCTGTTCCGTCCGCCCTGAAAAACCAACAGCAATACAAAAACCACCGCGGCTCTCGCTCTTCCGAAAGACAATTTCACTCGACAATAAAAACACACATGCACACAGCAAACCTCAGAAATCTTTTGCCAGCGTGATCAACACTCCTCCCACCCCGTTCTCAAATCAAAACTCAAATCCTCTACTCCCTCGCAGACTCAACCGGCCGAACATCACCCGAAGAAATCGTCAACGGACACCACCCACATTGCATGATTAAATAGTGCACCAAACCCACAAGAGATAATCGGGAGACAAGGCGATGCTCACATGCTGACATGGCCAACAAGGAAACAAAGCAAGTGTACATACGTCCAAATGCTGCCAAGAGGAGGAAACGGAGCGATAGAATAGAGGAGAATCTGAAAGGCGCGGGACGAGGAGGAAGAAGCAGGCCGGGGAACCTACGAGGGAAGCATGGCAGAGAAAGGGAGGGAGAGAGAGGGGGAGAGAGAGAGCGGGGGCGGGGGAAGAGAGGCAGAGAGAGAGAGGGAGAGAGAGAGAGTGTGGTGACGTAGTGTGAATGATAAGTCGTCACCAGCAGCAGGAGCGAGGCGATGATCGTATCGACGAAAGGTCCATCCTTGCGCCACAGTCATGTAGTGTAGGCGTGATGATGATCTCCTCCTGATAGGCTCCCCTGCGGCCTCACTTGGTCCATAGCTGGATCCCCTCCGGGTGCAGTATTTCATCCTCGTCGTGTAACGGCTGTAACAGCTCCTCCTCCTCCCTCCTCCTACTGCTGCTGCCTGCTGCTACTTGTCCTCCTACTTTTCTTCCTAGGTGGACTGCCCTCCCTCATCTACCCTCCCCTGCCACGCGTGCCTGACGGCGGCATTTACTGATTGTCCACCTCAGCCCCTCCTCAATCCTCCCTCCTTTTTCTGCCTGCGTTTCCCGGCTGGGGCCGAATTTCCCCTAGAACTGTACCATGGTGCTTTTTCTTCTTCATCCATAACTGGATGTCGGGCAGTATTAAAAAAATTAAATACCTGCCTGTGCCCGCCCGTGCCAGCCCCCCGCGAAAATCAGGCCGAGGCGGCTAAGGCACAGGGAGGAAAGTTGGGCCAATACTGAGAGGTAGGGTAGAAGAGCGAAATGGGTATGTAACATAGGCAACTGGGATCGAGCTCAGAATCTGCACAGTACAACCGGGTCCCACAACTACCGTACCAGCGTGTCCAGATCTTGAACTTCTTTGCTAATCTCACTTTATTTGAATTGATCTGAGTGCTGCCCAGCCCACTGCCCGCCAGCTGCCTATGGGCAGCTGGCGGACAGCGGGCGGGCAGCACTCAGATCATTATGTGGTTGGATGAAAACATCACATCATTATGTGGATGGTAGGGTTCTAGGGGAGATTTCGCCAAAGCGGCGTTTCCCGCCTCCCCTTGACTGGAGAACCCAGCTTGCCCCTGCCCGTGTCTGCCAGAAGAATTTAGCCATCACCTGCTCTTGGCTGATCATTTTGAAGTTGACATGGTCGGTTGAGATTTCCACTTGAAGGCCAGGGACTTGCACTTTCTCTTGGACATGAGATGGAATAGTTTATATTAATTTTTTATGCATACAGAAGAAATTGTGTTCTACTATAGATTTGAATTTATAATTCAGGAAGGGAAATAATGAATTTTTTTTATTAGACTAATATGATTAGACTTATGGATGCACTTTAGAGTGCATCCATGTATCAAATTGTTGGTCTTTTTTTTTTCTCTTTTTCACACCAATACTTCTTATCAAAACACCCCATAAACTCTTCCAAAGTAAATAAAAGTGAGCCTTCAATTTATTCTATTTCAAAAGATTTTAAATCTTTAGTTAGAAAAAGAGAATGGTTAGATGGACACTCCTTTTTTACTGCATGGATATTCCTTGTGTCAGACACCTCCATATACACACAGTAAAACTTTTATTTATACTAAAAAAATTTAAGATAAATTATATAATAAAAGATTTGTGTGCAATGACCTATAGCGTTTATTTTTTATTTTTTATTTTTTCATTAAATATAGAAAAATTTCATAATATATTTCATGTAATTTTTTCATTCACTTAAAAAACTTATTAATTTTAATAAGAGAATCTTTTACTGTAAATTTATCTATAACTTTTTAGTACATATAAAAGTTTTATTGTGTATATGTGGAGGTGTGTGGCACAGAGGTGTCTACATAGTAATAAAGGAATGTCCACCTTGCAATTCCCAAGAAAAATTATAGTATTACAAACTTCTTATGAGGTATACCAACATATTGACACAAAACTCTTTCAATTCGAGGAAATAAATTGAATTACTTAACTTGAATTGAAAAGCCATGAATTAACATACTTAGTAATCTGACTAAAATACACTTATAAATTCAATTCATATTCCAAATGGGAAACACATCCAAGGTATATAATCATATGTCTCAAATTATGTGAAAATGCACTCCAAGGAATATAATCAATGAATAGATGAAAAGGTATAATTCAAAATTTGATAACATTCAAAACAACAATCCTACGTACATAGAAGATGTGTTGTCCAGGTTGGAGAGATATCGTCAGTCATAGTCTCAAGCAGAATAGCACGATAGAGCATGGACTTCGAGCCCAGTGAGGTATTGTACATTCATTACACCTGCTTTCACTTCCATCCTAAATATGCAGCTACTTCAACAAAGCCAAATTCTTCAATGCACGACAAAGATTACAAACACCAGTAAAAAAATGGTACTATGATTCTACTGCAGGCAGCTGTAGGTTGTGGTTCAATTATGACTAAATTATCATATAACTACACATTTGCAAGACTAAAAGAAGGAACATTATTAACATCATGTATATCATGACACAAGAGACACTAAATAGCAGTTTACTGTTCGCCTTGACACAATCAGCAGGACTAATAGTGCACATGCATTTCCGCCGTTGAAGACATGCACGCCAGTCAAATCAGTTAAAACAGCTTACTGACTGTATACAGCTACAGACTGAAGTATTCTCGCTTACCGAGGCATGATTAACATTACGATGATTTCTCGGACACCATATGACCTAAAAAAATCCAGACATGGATGGCTCTAGTCAAATTTGCGACGAACAAAGTATTCGCAGTAAAAGATAGCATGGGAAAAGAACCTTCAAAGCCCTTCCGGCATTCTCCAGCTTCCAACATTCTACCCCACGAAATCGACAAGCGACAAGCCTGCCAACTGATAAATATAGAATAGTTGCTCGTCTACTAGCACTCAACTGATGTCAGATAACTCCAATCTGAAAGTACTACATCCAACACTAAGTCGCTCGGTTCAATACTCAAGGATGTTGAAGTAAGGTCAAGTATTTGTCCAACTCTCCAAAACCATTCTACAACCTTCTTATCCTTAGTGCGCCTGATCCACATAAACCAACTGCAGACTGACCATTCTCTGATAGTATTAATCTCGCAGTAAGAAAGGCTATATGAATCTCTGGAGATTTCAGCGTTACGCAACTGTCATTTTGTAGGAATTTCTGATATTGTAACCTCGTCTGTGGTTTGCAGTTACAACAGGGTGTGCATGAAAAGCCTGCTGGTAGGTTTCTCCAGTCGAAATCTGAGGTCTGGTATAACTGGGATTGGAGGGTAAGACAGAAGTTTGTATGTAACACCTGTTCACAAAGTTACAGAATTCGCCATCGTAAGACTACATGTAATCATTTTGTGGCAATCAGAATTTGTGGACCCATATTTGAAGTAATTTGGACACTTATTTCAAGTAACTGCTAGCAAAGTGGTACAGATACACACCGAGATGGAAGACCTGGCATCGAAGGGTTTGTAGCAGGTATCACTGAATCTCGGCCATGATTTAATGGCGGGACAACTGCGAAAAAACAGATTGTATTTATTTTATTACAATATATTCCTGATAGTAGCAGAATTATAAACCGGCAGACAAGTTTTACAGAAAAAGTATGCAACAAAGAGGACGCATCGTACCTGGACTGATAGACGATCGATTAACAGCTGGCCTCACTTTACCCATTGAGATAGGATTGCCATGCTGGAAAAAATTAAAAAATAAACAAAAAATGTCGTTGAATTCTCGTATTGAAAAAAATCGCAGTATCTGTAAAGACAAATTATATCACAGAAAAGAACCAATTCTAAAACATAGATACCTGCTTTGTCCACACAGAATTTTCACGCTTTACTCCTGTAAACATATATCAGAGTAAGACATAAGAACTCGATTAATATTAATTCCTTTCCTGTTACTTAAAATATAAGGAAACGTTTCTTGCGAAGCAATACGACTTAGCTCAACTTTCATGCAGCTTCGATGTAAACGATGCAAACATGCTTTAAACAGACACTTACTTGCTTGGCCCTCTATTTCCTTATTCACCAAATAGTTTGCCTTAACCGCTGCAACGAGGGAAAGAAATTAATACCTACTGATTCATGCAATAGTAATCTTACTTTAAAACCAGTCCATAAAAAAGCCAGAAAGATGATCTATGCTACATACAACTAGTCAATAACAAATATGTTCGCCAACTGCAATACACGTACACTGTAGAGCTTTAATTAAAATACAACATCCTTCGCCAGCTGGAAAAGTTGTTGTAAGGCCTTACATCACCAATTATCAAACGAAATAAATAAATAAATCAGACTTGGGCAACACGAATGACAACAGATTTCTGCAGACCTCCACAAGCAAATTACTGAGTGCTAAGACCAACCAGTAGGCACGGAGACTCTTGGTTGCACAAATTCGCATCCAGGAATTGATGGCGGTATACGCTTATGAACCTGTCACAATTAAAAGAATGTATACCTTACATGCACCCAGTCAAGTATATAAAGAGTCTGATGCAACATTTGCTTAGAGTGTGCGAATACAAAGGAAACATAGAGAACCACTCCAACACACTGAAGAACGTCTAAACCAGCGTATTAGACACCCCAATCATAAAACAGAAAAACGGCATCAACTACAATAGAAACAATAACGTGTGAGTACAAGTACAAGAAACTTTACTTGAAAGAATGGATGCTGCAATGCCTGAGAAGCCGTCGGTCTTTTATGGGGGTCCCAGACGCACATGGCCTGAAGCGAAGTGCCATACATATTTTATTAAAAATCATGACACCATAGTGCTGACGCCGATTGCAGTGGAGTATGACATGCGAGTACTTATGACAAGTGAAGCAGCACAAAAGAGTCAAGAACTTAAGAAAGCTAATTGAAAAAACCTTTCGAGTAGGTCTTCCCAAACAAGAATTATTTCGAAACGCACTAACTTACGACAAAAAAGCTAAAGTACATGTCTATTTAAAAAATAGAACCAAAAAATAATTTAAAACAATAAAAAACCTACAAATATCAAGTTGATGGCTTCTGAGCTGGCAGTCGGAATCAGTTGAGATAGCTGCGCTGATGAGAGCTTCAACACCACCACACAAATCATGTCAATACTTTTAATACATAAGAAATGAAACCACCATGATATGAGTTCTCTGCTTTTTACTGAACAGTCCAATGTTCATTTATCACTACATCGACTTAATATAGAATTGATGGCTAAAAATGCCAGTAACATCTTTGTACTCTGTGTAACGCAGGATTGAAGTCACTGCGCGATAACAGTAGTTCGTTTCTGCAAACATTTGATTGATAAAACAAAACTAAAATGACAGCAAGGTCCAAAGTACAGTAAAGTATCACATCAGATGATCAAATAAATACCTGAGGAAACTGAAAGTTCAAAGAAGCTGCCAGCTTCATTCCATCCGACCATGTATGGTGGCTAGGAGAGCCAATAACGGCACAGATTCTATGTATTTCGTCTACCTCACTGTAACCAACGATGACAACAGATATGATTCCCATATGAAAACAATCCAGAAAACGTCAGCAATTTGAAAATACTTAACCATATAAAGATGTTAGAAAAATATTTTCGAGTAAACCAAGTAAGAACGTAGCACACTAAAATGGCATCATCCTAATGCGAGAGAGAGAGAGAGAGAGAGAGAGAGAGAGAGAGAGAGAGAGAGAGAGAGTCAAAGAGAGAGAGAGAGAGAGAGAGAGAGAGAGAGAGAGAGAGAGAGAGAGAGAGAGTCAAAGTTAATTTAAACGAATTTACATATTGACATTCCTACCTGGAACCAGGGAAAAGTGGGCGAAGGGTGAAAAGTTCAGCCATTATTGCTCCCACGGCCCACACATCTGAAATGAAAATTTCTACATAAGTACTTCCAGAAGAGAGGCACAGAATGAGTATATAACAGATACAACGACTAACTGCTGCTGCGAAAGCATAAACATAGAATACACACGCCATATGATATAATCCACGCTCAAGATAATGACCGCGGCTTCGTTATATAAGATTAATCAAAAATTACAGCATGCAGAAGCTGACCTCAACATTTAAACAAGAACCGACACCACAGTGAATTTAGTACCTATGGCCGCACAATAAGTCGGCGACTGCAAGAGCACTTCAGGTGCCCGATACCTGCGTTCAATCCAATGACATGGAGGTAAGGCAGCAATGAGAGATACGATAATAAAACAAGCACCAATACGTCAAAGGAACACAAAGTTAACATGTGTGAATTTACAAACAAATAGGTCATACCAACGAGTAGAGACGTAATCTGTATACGGTGGACACGAACGCACTTCCCTCGCAAGGCCAAAATCGGCTACCTTGATCACATCCTTCGTGACCAGTAGATTTTCTTCGGAAGAAAAAAGAGTAAAAACCGAGATTAGAAGACATCATATTTCAATGTAACTACATAATCATAAATCGGCCCTCACAATTAGATGCTGATCGTTCAGGATATAAATGTAACTATGCAAATCACTCAGGTATCTATGAAAGTCATGTAGTCATTACGACAGTTGGGTACCTGGTTTCAGGTCCCTGTGAAAATATCCATGCTTGTGCATGTACTCTAAAGCGTACAAAATTTGAAAAGCCCAATTTCGTATTTTGGCTTCGGAAAAAGGTTTATCGTTATCTTTAATAAGCTGGTATAGATTGTATTCCTGCACGAGTAAATGCAAATGAATATTGAAAGGAATATTACACCAATGTCCATTATTTGATCCCAAAAGAAATAAACAATCAAATAATCGCTGTATCATTTCTAGAGTCGTGAAAAGCTAAAACCTCACCATGTACTCAAAAACGAAAAAAAGTTCATCGTTTTCACGGATAACCTCCTTTAGCTTCACGATGTTGGGATGATTCAGCTTCCGCAAAGACTGTTAAAACCATAATTGCTGCTTTAGCACTTGGACCACCTGCCCACAAATAACAGGCCAAGCAACCACAACGAATACCTCCCGCCAGAATTTTATAAAGGATCAACTTATGTACGAACATGTCGGATTCATACCTTCACTTCTCTTAGATTCATGCATTCATCCCATGAGTAAAATTTCCTCTTCATCTTCTTTATCGCCACGACCTCGTTGGTAACATTATTAACTGCTTTCCAGACACTTCCATACGTCCCATCGCCCAACTGCCTCATAACCTTGTACCTGAAATATAGACAACGTCTGATAAAGCCTCAGTACGACTCAACAAAAATCTTAACTTAACTACAGAAGGTCACGGCTACACGGACACCAACTTCAATGCAATGAATTGAACTTGCTCATACTATGCCGTTCACGCATAACTGATGAAAGAAAACAGACAGTGTGATAGAAGACGAGCTACGTACCGCTCCATTCTTTGCTGGTGGTATGTGATCAGGAAAACCTTTCACATGAATAGTGACTTGTTAACCACTAATTTCCAATCCGTGTGATGTACACAAAAAGCAATGCTGCGGCATTTCCCTCTCGTAAATTTCCTTAAACCTGCCTGCTTGCAGTATCTGCTTCGACAAGGAAACCATCCATATCCTATCTGACATCCGTGTGAGTAGTCGTCGTTCATCTCCGAAGAGAGTGATTACGTCAAAGGTGTAAGCTAGATGCAATCCGAGCACTTGAGGCGAAGCGGCGGCACCGCTGCCAAGTCTATTACTGGAGCAGGCTGTTGAGTCATACAAAATTCCAGTGCCACTGAATCGGCGGTAACATATATTATAGACCAGGTAACAAGAGGCAAAAGCTCCATAACTCCAAGCAGCTCACACATCCTATGAGCTGCAAAACACTGCTCAAGCCCCTCCGATGGATTGGGCAGAAGCAGTCACACCTGCATTGACGAGTAAAAACTTCAGTGAGCAGTCGATATAACAATCAAGGTATTTTGACAAAAAATAAAATAAAATAAAGACTGTAAAAGACCGATCGATCTAACAATGTCGCACAACATGGTGAATGCATTCGACGGCTCAGTCTCAAGTTCAGACCGGTGAGAGTATTGACGCAACCAAGGAAATAGAAAATATTAATTATTGAATTCGTTATGATGAAACCAAATCTGCACAAGCGCTGCATGCATTTGCAGATATTTATAGCAAAGTAAACGTCAGTCAAACGTCGATACTCTAAACGAGCAAAATATATTCAGTTCTCATGCTACAGAATGGGCGTCTAAATGTCGGCAGAGTGATTACTGCTCCACGTATTGCACCACACCGTTACTAACGAGATCCTTCGAGAGGCAGAAAAGTATTTGCAACCAGGAAAACAAGAACATCAAACCAGAAAAATCGCGGAAAATATTTTGATTTTCAAGTATGCTCGAACGCTCGCGCGACTAAAGTGTAAAGAAGACATGAGACATAAGTGATCAAAATACAAGACTCCAGTCTTGTCAACGAACAAGATCTCCGCGAAATGCGCATAAAAGTGAATCGGAACCTCAACCATTGTTCTTTTCAGAGAATCCAGAAAACAGAGATGCCAAAGCATTCATCACAATGGCGAAGACTTTCGCAGAAATCGGAACCGCTCATCACATAAACCTAATTAAATCGCCGAATAGTTTCCTCGTGGCCCTGGTCCACTCTCGATAGCGTTCCATGAAGGTTTATCGCATCCTGCGCTTCAAAACTCAGAGGGAAATATCGACGTTCTCAAACCCCAACCACATTCAAAGGCACGACCGTCACACCACACTAGTGCCCCTGGCGTCTCGGAAGGACAAGAAGAATAAATTAGACTACCAAACCTCAACGGAACCACGCCAAAAAACGAAATACTGCACACAACTTACCGAAGCTCGCCGCCTCCGCACGCGCGCCTCCAGATGGATCAGAGCAATTCAACGGTCTCGCACTCTATACTACAATGACCAAGCTGCGCTTACCTTCTAAAAACTCTTTCCTAAGGGAAGGCACACCATCTCCGCAGCTCAGAAGCAGAGCTCCGAATTGTCCCGATGCAAACTCTAAATTCGTCTGCGAGTGGAAAAAATGATTAACAGGAAATGAGCAATGAAGGCGCGCGTCGTGCTCGTCCGACGCCAGGCCGGGGCGGTGCGGGGTGGGACGGGTGCGCGAGTCACCGGTCCAGGATGCAGAGATTATGAGGCATGTATCCTTTTATTTTATTCTTATTTTACTCTTTTCCTTTCTGGGTTTGTGTTCCAGGCCATTATCTTGTCATGATTGGAAGATCCTCCCATTCAAAGCTTCTTTGTGGTGGGCTTGCAAGTTTTGATGACACTAGGTCAAAGATATTTAAAAAGTTCCACGTGTTCATGGCGTCTAATTTGTGTACACAGCATTGCATTCTTATTTTAATTGTAGCTTTCTGCCCCGAATGTTATTTTACATTCTATTCATAAATATTAAATGCATTAACTCTCAATTTCATTATTAGAAATGTCTTATTTATTGAAATTTATAACTTTGATATAATTTTGTCCCCAAAAAATCAAAGGGCATTGTTTATAAAATAAACAATATTGTTAAAAGTTCATATAACAAGGTTTGAATAAAATTCATTGAAAACATTTTATATATTTCTAAATATGGTTCAGTATGTACACCAATTCAAACAATGACATCTCTTATTTTAATGCTATTTGGATCAATTTTGATTACTTTTGAATTTTCTTAAATACTCAAATCCTTCATATTTGCAGAAAATCGAAATATTAAGTATGCTCGAACCAATAATTAATTTTTTTTCATTGATAAAAAAAATATTATATTTACATTTTTTCTAAATTTATAGTTTTGTTAGCCAAACACTTGTACAAAAATGAAATAAACAAGTGTATAAATTATTTTCATTTAAAATTTTAATAAAATATAAGAAAAAATATCATAAAAAATATATATAATGATTTGTTTGACAACTGTTGAAAGTTCATAACAAGCATGTGTAGTTTTGTATTTAATTTAAACTTTCAAGTAATTAATTAATTAATAATAATCATGTTTCATCTAGAAAAGTTATTTTATAAAATTTGAAAGTATGTTAATTACTATTTTTAAAACACAAGTACTGATGTTTTTTCTTTTTCTTTTTTCAATAAATTCGGTAAAACAGCTGGGAGCATTTCCATTAGGCTGTGCTGAAGAACCAGATTTTATATGGTAACTCATTATGATTGGAAATGGTTGTGCACTAATGCCCCAACAGTGCCAAAATTTGATGCAAAGCTTACTAGATATTGGCCCTTCCTTGCCATATTTGATGTGCTAGGCACTCCAAGCCATGGACCTATTTGGTGTAGTTAATTGTTGACCTGTTGAATACTAGTGCATAAAGAGCCAAATCTTATGGGATTAGGAGCTTAAAATAGACAGTGAATGACTCCTTAAAATTTTCTTTGAGTCATGCTACAAAATTGGGCCTTGAAAAATCTAACAAGACAAAATCTTGGGAACCACCCATGGCATCCATACTTGTTGGTGCAATACATGTGGAAATATTTTAGAAGGTGAATTGGAGTTGGAAGAGATGCATGCAAGCAATGATGTAATCCTTAACTCAAAAATAAATATTTAAATATATTTATTGGAATTTGTTTCAGGGGCCAAGGAGGAACCATTCTTGAATGCTTGTGACATATTCAACATGTTATCTCAAAAGGCAAGGAAATTGGAGGGGCCTATTGTGGCAAATGGAATAGAAGCCTTCATTTCTGGCTTACAGACAATTGGAACAATTGTAGTGAGGTATTACTGCCACTCTTATTTCTTTATTACTATTCTTATTCTCATTGTTGCAAATCACTTAACTTATGGGCCTGCTTTTCAGATGGCCACCTTATTCAGGACTGCTTGGAACAACACAATTATGTGCTCAAAATAGCTTACTCACCTTAGCCTTTTTCTAATCCCACAATGTGCTCACCATATGGAGGATTTTTCTTTTTTTCCTTTTTTCTTTTTTGTTGTTACCAACAACACACAAACATGGTAGATGCTCGTTTCAATATTTATTACTTGAATAATATGAAGCATGTGGTTTCTGCAGTGAATCACAAGTATAAACTCAAATCAAAATATGAGGATTTTATCTAAAAAGGTGAAAAGGATACATGCTGTGATAACAATATTAAAAAAAGCTGACAAAGATTTCAGTTATTTCACATTATGTATAATTTAAAGTTGATACTGTTCATTACTGGGAAAAACAAAAGAAGAAAAAGTATGGTACTGTGGATGTAACAGAGCTCAATTAATAACCTATCTGCTGAAGGGTCCCTTAGTCTGCCCATTTTGGTGGCTAGTAATTGAATTGAGGTCTTATAATGCACCTGCAATAATTCATGAATAAGAGGTTGGTTGCATGGCACTTAAATACAGGAGATGTGACACTCCAAAGGGGGAAACATTGTAAACCGGTCTCTTCAACAACTTTGCACGGCGCTTTCCACTATGTGTGTAAATTATGCGTGCAGCTCCGCTTCGGACATATCACAGTGCTTGTCTACGGTATAAGCTTAGAAAATCGACACAGTTAGGTTGGATTAGCTAATTTGATAGCAATGGATTGAATCACGATGAATTTGAAAGGTTATGTACATGACGAAATGAACATTATGATGGTTTTCACAAAATGCTAGTGACAACTTTTACACCTTGTCTCACGCTCCGTGAAACGTGATTTTCTACACTGGAGAGTCCGTTGGACATATGCCTGGTCTTTGATGCAAAAGTAAATCTTGATTGGCCAACGCACTTTCTATGAATCTAATGGACTAATACTAACGCTGAGTAAATTTGATGTATGCCTTGGATACCAAGAGACACAGCGCACTTTATAGTTGTCTGAGAAGGTATTAGTCTTTAAATTCGAGTCGCGCACCATGGTGAACTTCGCAAGCAGGAAGTTAACGTAGAGGATCAATCCAGCACAGTTACACATCAGCCAAGTTCTGGCCTAACTGAGATCAAAACCGGCTCCAGCAGTAATGGCGTACAAAAGTTTCTCATGGATGATCTCCTTACTGCGTAGAGAAAGATGATACAAGTTAAGAGACAGAAGCGACCCTTTCAATGCAATACTCGTCAATAAAATTTGACTATAAAGATTTCATATCATAATTCAACCAGACAGAGCCTCAGTAATACCTTTTGTAAGGAGGAAGCTTGAGAAGGTTCATACAGGTTGCTGATGTTGGTAAGCGATCTAGGGCTTCTTGGGATCCGTCATCAAGGCCAGCTCTGCACACAAGTAGGCATCGGTGTCAGTTCTACACTTGAAAAATAGTTTCACATATCTGAGAACCTCGAAGCCACAATCCTTCAAAAGAGGAAGACGTTAAATTAAGTTGATTATCATAGTACAAAACTAAATAGAAAGTCCGATAAGTTGGAAACCTCAAACTCTTCCATCAAAAATTAGACTTGCTGAACACATTGCAGGTTGGATGCCGCAGAAACGTGTTTAAATTCAAACACGTTTTCAACCGATTCTAATGCGAACGAGTACCTTTGTATACAAAATTGCGGTTCCAAATGCTTGAATCCAAGAAGTGGGCCGCGTGAACAACCTGTGACAAATCTGCAGAGTTGGAAATTCAAAAAACACTTCATAAATCATCATGAACCCTCGACTTACGAATGTCTTTGCCACCATTCAAAAAATAACTCCCTCGCCACAGGATTTTCACATTAAAAGGCAGAACGGGTCATATCGAATTATCTGATACACATGTCAAAGCTGGTTCAGCATGCAACACAAAGAATCAATAGAAACTGAAGATGCAAGTCGAGCTTACAAAACCCAAAAAAATACTGATTTCAGGGAGCTAGTGTACTCACTTCAGAAACTTTTGCTGCAGTCCCAAATCCAACTTCTGCACGACCTCCCAGAACATCTCGATAACAGGGTGATGCTGCAATATTCATATTACATACATCGACTATCAGAATCGCAAAAAGAATAAGGAAATAATACTAAGACTTGACTTACGCGGGCCAATTAACATGGAGCGTTGCTTCAGCATAATATATACCACTGATTGTTCACAAATTAAACTGCATCTTTCTCGGGCGAGTCTCGAAAAAATGGGGAACAGCACTCAAAAATTGAAAAGGACCCTTGTTGGAAAACGAGGAGAACATGTTAAGTTCTCAAGTAACATGACACAAGTTCTCAAATATGCATCTTAAACACAACTAACCTCATCGTAGCCACCGGCATAATTGGCATTCTTACGCAAATCATCCACATCCATACCTTCATGCGAACCTGAAATAATCATCTACATGCATAAAGAAATATATGTATATTAGCGTATCAAGCTACGTACAATAGAGCGGTAGTCATAGTTACCAAGCATGATCGCATCAATAACTCGTATCTTTGGTTTAATTTCCTGCTATGTGGACACACAGTATCTCAGCATGGACGCTAACCAATTCAAATCCTTGTGTACAAATTATAAGCAAACGAAAGGTTTTCTGATTCATGATGAACGGTTTAACTACACGGCTTAAAACATTACATAGCTATAGGACAGTAATATTTGGTTCAGGCAAGGGTCACACCTGTATCTCATGCTCGTTAAACATGTCAATCCACTCTGAATGGATAACTTGCTGAAAACCGCGAAGGAAATGAAGGCTTTGCTGGTAAATCTGTACTCACCAAGGGAAGTCAAACTATAAGTTGCTAAAGGTGTAAGCTGTAGATTAACGAAACACTTGTGCTTATTTCAGCAATCACATTGTCATCCAGAACAAATAACGGAGCTATGCATTACCGCACGTGAATGAGTTTTCAATAGTCATGACATCAGCGGCAATACACTAATGGAAATGGACAGCGCAGACATAACTATTCCTCATTATAAATCTTGAAGAACAAAACACTGGTGAACAACAAAATTTGACTTAATCGAGGAAACCACTCTTTGATGGATCAAGACCATGAAACAAGACGATTTATGTAACAATATTACCTGAGTATTTAAACGATGATGTGCGACTAAGTGTATGTATTTAATAACATTGTCACCAGTGACTTGAATATCTCTTCCTCCTGGAACAAGTTCCACCTCCGTTTGCTCACCATATTCATTGTGCGTAACTACGAAATACGCAGCTAATTGCGACCAATCTCCATCATAGTGCTGTAATAGAGAGCAGCCACCAAAGAGAATATCAAGAGCAGTACCCCCCAGTGTGGCCTTGTATGCTCATAAATATAAGTGACGGAATGTCAACTGGTTGCAAAGCCACATTATATACTTCTTTTAGGAAGCATCAATGGTCTAGGTCTAGCAGGGTGACAATTTGTAACGACAAGCAGAGCTTTACATGTTTTAAAACGTGGTTAAACAAATATGAGCTGTTTGAGCAGCTCTCAATAGAACTAAAAACTATTTGTTGATCAATCTGACTTATACGTGACTGAATATCACCCCACACCTACAGTCTTACCGATATAGCTTTTACTACTGAATATAAAAATACTCATAATAATTCAGTAGACTATTGCGATAGGCATCGTGTATCTTACCTTCAGAAATAACATGCTTTGATAAAGCTCAGGATCCAAAGATGGCAGGTCATGCAAGTAACTATGCCTGACAACCAAGCAATAAAATTTCGTCAAAAACTGTATATTTGAAGTATCTGAAATTACAGTACAGACGACATCCCAAGACAATCTCGAAGCAAGCTACTGATTGGCTAATAGACATGAACATGCAGTCCCTAAACGATTGAATGGAAAAAAGTCCAAATTATCCGTTATCAAAGATCTCGAGCACTATACATCAGCTTTCTACTAACGACGCTGCGATGCCATTTTTAAAAGTTCAGCGACGTACTTCTTTCGGAGCTTGCTCAAGAAAAAGGTAGCAAATGGAATGTCTACAAGGATTCCTTCAAACATTGCCTGCATAATAACACTACATATTAAATAAAATATAAAATAAAAAACAAAAATCTTGCAAACGCACAAAGACAATAAAATCGATTCCACTAGAATTTACTAATTTTAGAATACACAAAACCCAGAGTCGATGTTTCTAGACGATTAAGTTAATCAGGCATTCTATTACATGATAAATGATATCTTTAGAAACTTCATGGTGTAATATATTAGATGGAAGATAATCAAATTTAAGACATGATTCAACCCGACATATTTACCTTCCCCAACATTTTCCCAAAGAACTCGAAATACTGAAGATGCTCATCAGATACCATCTGAGATGCTGGATTTGGATATAGCAAGTGATCAGAAGTTTCCTGCAGGAAAAAAATTATAATTCAAATCAGTACAAGTTTTGTCCTAGCAACTTTGTAATTACATCGTTTACAATCTAGATCTGAGTTTAAAGACCAGTATTCCCTACACAAGAATGACACAAACGTGCCGCCTTTGATGACCGTAGTAGCTGAAAGAGTTCTGGATGATGTGATACTTCAAGATCAATAAGAAATTGGCTGGTAGATATACGAAGGTAGACAGTGCAGAGCATACCTTGAAGAGCCCATATTGAACATCAAAGCCCGTTTTGGTTATGCCCTCCATGAAATCTTTAAAAATCCCTCCTCCATCCACACCTGCTTCCTCGACGCCCAGCTCATTTACAAACATAACGCGTATCTGAACAAAAAATCAAGTTATTTTTCACATTTGAAGTAAAGGTACCTAAAAAATTGCAAGAAAAGAAAAAAAGAAGAAGACGGAACAGCATAATAGGTTTTGAGGTAGCTGATCATTAAACAGCGTCTGGATTTGAAATTTTAAAATGCAAATGATATATATATATATATATAACAGATTCAGAGTCCAGGCTAGTCGACTTCATTACCGTGCCTTTCAGAGCTTCGGCGCTGATTCCATTAAGCTGAGCAAATGCATCTTCTGTAATATGATCTCTTCTGATTTTAATTCGAGTCCTTCCCATGGGATTTTGCGGGCCACTTTCTGCTCTGGCTGCAGCTATGTGCGACTGCTCACACCCACAAAAATAACTTTAAAAAGATGCTTAATGAACTCCAAGTCAAGACAGCTATATGGACATTTACCATTAAAAACGGTAGTCTGACATATGATGGTACTTTAATAAATGATGGTGGGGCTTCAAAATCCTGACTACCGTAAAGATGCGCACTCGGTCCTTGAATGGAACAAGAAAGGGAGCTTGTCTCAAAAGATCTCGCGCCCTTGTATGTTCCCCTTCAGCCTGCAAAAACGCAAATCAGAGTTCGTTATACGTACCATTTAGTCAACATAGACATCCGACATCTTAGAGCATGTGAACAATCAAGAATTCTACCGATGCTTATTCATTAAATTGAGTAATATCCGAAAGTTATATGCTTTAAGTATATGGAAAAAACCAAGGAAATTGAAGTTATCTGAGACATAACCACAATAATACTGCTGCAGCACATAGACCTGAAATGCCATGATAAATGATGATAATGACCATGGCAAAGGTCAGAAAAAACGATATAGTCAAAAGAAAGAAGCAATACTATTCATGCATTAAAACTAGTATCCAAAACCATTTGAGTACCTGAATGACAATTCACACTTGAATTTCATACACAAAAGCATAAAGTTAAGTTCCAAGGACGCTCTTGTACAAACCTGTGCGACAAAATAGTCGTCAACACCTTGACGTGCGTGGAAATCTTCGGGAGGCGTAAATTGCCGCCTGCTATTACGGTCATGCAACTGCAGCAAACGCGAAGGTAATAGACACATTTACACATTTGGCATAATAAAGTTAAACATAGCTTAAAACAATCATACTTTTACCTGCAAAGTGCGAGGAACTCGACTCAGAACAACCAAAAGACAGTGATTGTTTCAATGTGTGTCAATAGAATGACTACATACCTCTGCTAAAAGGCGAGATGCAGATTTGCTAACGAACTGCTGAAACACATGAGAAGAAAACATCCTTCGGGATCCAAAAGCATCTGAACCAGGCTTATGAGCAGAACTTGAAGATTGCTTATTTGTCAAAACCCATAATAGTTGCCATAAAGCCTGCACATACAAGAAATCGAAAAAGAAAGCGGTTAACAGTGCATTTGTGCTTGTCCCCAGGCAGCGTGGCAAGGTCATCGATCAAATTTGACAACCTCTGGCAAATTAGAGTCGGATCATCGATAAGCTCACAATACCAAGACATGCCACTTCAATACCGTAAAAGCATTTGAAAAGTAATCAAAGGCCTCTCAAGTTTAGCGTACTGCACCAACCTCCTTCAATACAGACACTAGTTGGATAATATCAGGAATAGAGAGAGGCCGTTGTTGTTCATAAAACTCCTCGTTGTCTATGCTCATTAACAAATAACTGTAAGAGTTCGGAGTAGGGGTCAGATGCTATATTTTGCACGCAGCGGGTCTGAAACATATAGATATAGGCCACACTTCAACTAATGCCGCTTTGACATTAGAAAGCAAGCAAGTTTGACGAAATTTTGTAAGAAGTTGTCATAAAGCATAGATTATGAATTGTACGCAAAAGTCCCCCAAACATCAGGAGTGAGCACTCACCTGTACACTGGACAAAACACGGCAAGTGGTAACACCCAACCTGGCAGCCTGGAAACCTGCATTTCCAAAACATTCCTTCCCTTAAACTCAATAGAAGGCCAAAATTGAAGCTGGTGATGTCGTTTTATGTGAGTCCATAGCTGAGGTACAAGCTGAGCCTTGTATGCCAGACCAGTTATAATAAGTGATGTAGGCAAAGTCATGAAGATGGAATACAGAAAGGCACAAGTAGCCCCCACTGCCTCTGCTTCAGCTTCTGTACAGGGTCCATTTGATGTGGATTGAAGAAACGCTACTCTGACCTGATTGAAAATGTCACAAAATCACATTCATTTAGACTCCAGGTATCAAGCTTCTGTAGGCCCACTTCCTTTTTTTCTCAAATGTTTCACTGTAGCACCTAACTATTGCAGAACATCCTCATGTAAGTCAAAACGATTCAACTTATTCACTTCAAGGTAAAAATCAAATACAATCTACACATTATGAATGTTGCATCATCAGTCACAGCGACATTCAATAAAGCAGTCAAAATTCATTACCAAGTTTTTGAGTAACTCTGGATACGCGGCATGCAGTATTTGTTGCT
The DNA here is from genome assembly GCA_036785485.1 of Physcomitrellopsis africana. Classification (NCBI taxonomy): domain Eukaryota; kingdom Viridiplantae; phylum Streptophyta; class Bryopsida; order Funariales; family Funariaceae; genus Physcomitrellopsis; species Physcomitrellopsis africana. The sequence continues at coordinate 170,909 of JAWRVF010000065.1, read as the reverse complement.
CAAGTGCGGGTTCAGAGACTGTTGTTTCAGGCCCATCAATGTCCATGTCTTCGTCAAGACCTGGATCATCAGACACTACAATAACCGGAAATCAGCCATCTGCTTTCCTTCAAAAAACCATAAACTAAATCACTTCACTTCAACTAAGAAAACATTAAACAAGAACGCTGGCGACTGTCAAAAAAAACCTATCAAGGTCAGATTCTTGACTTTTCAGATTATCTGATTGAGCCGGACGTTATGCGGGGAAGTATGTTCACGAAACCATCCAAACCCCTTAAATAATAAAATACTCCGTTCCGTTATTCAACACTAGCCCTTTCGATCATAAATTGGACTCAGTCGGATAGTATTACACAAGCTAGTCATTAACCAAGGGAAGGCGCATAATATACCAGAATATTTCTCCAGATAATAAAGAAGAAATATATAACATTATTCACACGATTAAAGTCTTCAAGTATCAGATTTGTGGTTGCATATTACTTCTTTTTCTAGCAAGAACTCTCCGATGTACATATTATCACTGCATTATCTAAATAGCTGCCAAGAACGGCAACAGATGAAAGCACCAATATCAATTATCAATAAACAAGATACCAAAGTTCATGATTCCGACTAAGTACGTGAACTAGCGGGTATTGAGTATAAAAAAACCAAGTATCGTACCATCATAATTCCTATCCCTTGTACTCCTAAAGAAGGACGAAGGAAGATCCTCCAGCAAGTATGTACCTACTACTGCAAAATCTGTTGCCTGCAACAACAATACGTATAAAAGTAAAACGATAAGTTTAACATACACATGATGAAATAAAATCAGAGATCCTAGTAACCGAGTGTAAGTGCTAGTGTTATCTAGGTAGTAAATTTCCACAATTTCTAGATATTATTTTATTATTCTAGAAACATCATCTGTACAATTTGAAGATTTCGTTATACCTTAAAAATAATATTTACAAACTGTGGAAAGTACACAATTATGCAGAGCAGTATATATTCATTTTACCATACTGAAAACTGTGGTAGGTAACATGAAAGTACACATCATCCAGTCCACGATATATGAGATGAATTATATAATGCAGAATTCAAGAGGTTTACCAGTAACATACCCAAACACTGAAAACAAAAGTAAAATGCTAGTGATGAAAACGATCAAAACACACACACACACACACACACACACACACACACAAAGCCTTACCAGTTGTATAGTACAATCTGATGAACACAGACCCTCCGCAGCTACCTCAAGCAGGTTACCCAGAAGGCAGATTCTGGAAGGAAATTCCGGTGTTGTGTCTGAAGGCAAGAGAGATATAAACTTGGAAAGATTTGATGCAATCAGGTGGATGGAGTGTCCCCATAAACTCTCATCAACAAAAACCTGAAAAGTACCAAACAACATTAGAAACTGACTTAGACAGGTGATACTATATACAACTGAAGCATGACATAAGGTATTCACCTGCAATAGCTACAAGAATAGTCTTTCTCACGCGTTAAGGACTCTTAAATTCATTAAAGCACAAAATACTACTACACGATTCACGTTTATTTCTAAGGAGACCTAAAGCACGCACCTATTTGCAGCACTCACCTGCTTCAATGATGGATACCTCTGCCACAGTAAAGGTATGGACAAAACTTGACACGGAAAACCCCACTCTATCGGCAGACTGTTTGCTGCACTCACTGCTTGGACATATCTTTTGGCGAGGCAACAAACAACGTACTCTAAATATGTTTTTTCTCTCGTAGATAGCTTTGCATCTGGTTTCTGTTCACATAAGGAAGAAACCGTAGACATAGTTTAAAATTAAAAAAACAAACACTTTATAAATATAATTTTTTAGATGGATTCCTTTCTAGAATTTATAATGAGCAGAAAGATCTCAAATCACTCAATCCGAACGAAAGTACTGGAATTGCTCGAACAGGATTTTTGTGACTCATACCAAGTGGAGTAAAATATGACGGAAGAAATAAAACAATTTGTTTCTCATTAGATGTTCCATGACAGCATTTCCCCACAAAGATTCGTCGCTTGACAATAGCAACAGTGTCTCCAACAGAACAGAGGAATCTTGTGAGATTGCAGATGGATGGACATCTTTTAATAGCTCCATTTTCATTGACATGCTGTAAACGCAAAAGAAGTTGTAATTAGAGACTATTTATTTGTACAATCAATTGTGATTCTCCAAAGTTGACAAAGCTAACACACGTCATAAAAGCTATAACTTCAATAAACAATTGCCATGTATCAATCTTATCAAAAAAACTAAATTAAATAAATTTCAAGTGTTGCCTCCAAGGTGTTGACTAACAACGAGTCCCTCCTTACCAATTGATAAACAAAGATTGCATACACAAGGATGCCAGGCGCTTTTGCCTGTGACTTGCAAGTGCCAATTCAGAAATAGTACGTTCTACTGTAAATAATTCCGAAATTTTGCCTGCGCAAACACAATCAAAGGAATTCAAATATATTTATTATTTTTTGATGTTTGTAGGGATGTACTTAGATATCCACTTTTGCATAAGGAATAAAAGACTGGACAACTATTTATCTATTATTCTCCTTAACTTGTGCATGTCGTGTAAATCAGAAGAATGCGAAATTAAGGAGAGGAAAACAAAAAAAAAAAAAAAAAAAAAAAAAAAAAAAAAAAAAAACTCAGTGAGCCCTCTATGAATTACCACTTGTGAATAAACAAGGATAAGCTCTTTGAATGCAGATATATTATATTCTTCATCAAGATTTCTTCCGAACACAAATACTATTTCCAACTCAACAATCAAGTTCAGTGCACAAGTTTCAACATACTTTCCAGCAAAAGAACTCACTTTGGGTAAGACTTTGCTTCAAAAGCCGACAAGCTCCAACAAGGCGCTGCACGTCCCCATCATTTGATGATTGAAAGAAGAAAAAAAGTAGCGAAAGAAATTTGGACGATGGTAAAAATGCATTTCTGGATTTCATACACACAAGTGTTACACGCAGTGTTAGACATAATCCAACAATCAAAGCTATCAAGTTTGAATTAACTACATGCATTGCTAAGTAACAAACACTTGAGAACGGAGTTCATGAAGTTTGCTCGAAGATTATAACACATCTTCAATAATATGTGCAGTTTCAGACACAGACCGCATTAGCGCCTTCCCTGAAACAACCTTAGAAAGACTCACAACACAAATGAACATATTTAAACTTTATACGTGACTTGTTGGTGATGCTTATGAATATAAATGTACCCTTGATATCTTCAACGGTGTCATGTACGAAAAGGCGATGATTAAAAAAGAATGGTAGGACAAAGACCTCCAAAGAGCAATCAAAAAAGTAGTATGATTCATGATTTCGAAATCAAAATTATGCAAAGTTCTCCAGTGCATGATTATTAATCCACCCATCAGCCAAATAAGGTGTAGAGATGATAATAAGGCAAACTAAACTTCGGAAGAACATATCCTTGGATGGAGCTTCGTTAATTGTCGATACAGGAGCAAAAACTAAAGCATCTTCATTCTAACAAATCCAGCTCAATAATGCTTTAATGGAGCTGGAAACATATAAACTATATATAAAAATGAAGGTATGCATTTGAAAGTAGATTAGATGTATGGGGCATACCTTTTGAAAATTAGAGTAACCCAACAACCACTTTCCATGATAAGAAGCTCGAAAATACACATTTTAGAAAAGGTAATCTCAGAGACTTGGAACTGCTATAGAGGCCTGGAACACAAGAAATCTTACCTGTCTGCCCTTTCACTGAATTCCCCATAAATAGCACAAAATTCGCTTCGAATGATTGGGCGTACGGCAGCCACCTCTTTCCTTCCCCTTACAAATTTCTGTAAACAATAACAGGCAAACGATTCTTTAAAAATTTCGCGACGATATTGACAACCTCTTCTTTAATCAATAATGTCAGTGCACAAGCGTTAATAACGCATTTTTTTAACTTAAATAGTACATACACTCAAATCGAATTTTGTTTGCGATAGCAAGTGATCAGTAGTATGTAACTCTTCCCAACTCAGCACCCCCTATGATCGAGTAGTAAATTGTAAAAAGCGTCATGCCAGTTCTCAAATCAAATTTTGCAGACTAATATACACATTTAGCCTGAGCTGCTAATCAAATGGATGCCAACTTAAATATCGAAATTAGCTCACTTACGCATACAAACATTCGTTAAAATCTTTAATTAAAAAACTTGCACCGGAATGCTTACAAGTAGAAGAATACGATTCGTTCTCCATACCGAAATGCACCCCGTTAAACCACTACATTCTGATCGAGATACCATAGAGAAGCTATTCAGCGGAAATGATTGCAGATAATCTGTCTCATTTATTCGACTAATTCATTCAGCTCGTTTACATGGTTAAGAGAGCAGATAACGTTTCACTGCACAGAAATAGTTAAATCCTAACAGTAACGGAATGTAAATTACCATATCCACTCATGACCTTCCTGCTAAAAGTGCAGAAGTGAGGCTCGAACGCACACGACCGAAACGGCAAGCCAATTTGCACTTGTTACAGCTACCACGCAATCTATACCGCCAATAGTGAACGCTTCGGCAATCATAATTCACGTCAGATGAAGTGCTCAACCGATGTCAAGCACTTCTCTTCGACTTATCTCGCGAAATTGAACACCGGTAGAGTAGAATAGTGGAACAAACCAGGGAAATTCCGATGCACAGCCTAGGGTTTAACAAACACAAGATGCTCTAGAAAACCCTCCACAATCACCTCAAACAAAGCATTAACACCAAAAACCTGCACAGAGAGAGAGGGAGAGAGACACACACACACACCTGTATCTGCTTCGCACTTTGCGTCTGAATCCGCAACCGCTGACGCTGCTCCCGTTCAAGCTTGGTCTGCAGCAACAGCTTTTGCCTGTCCCGCTCCTTCCCGCTCCGGCCGCCCAGATCCACCTTCTTCTTCGACGTGGCATCCCCGGAGAAAAACATCATGCCTGTCAATCTGCCTCGGCCACAGCCCTCTCAATCCCTACCTCGTCACCGAACTCGCTCTCACCGCTCCTAATTCCAAAGAACAACATACGAATCAGATGAAGCGACGGCAGCGATACCCGCGAGGACACCGAGCACCCGCAGCAGAGGCTGCGAAATTCAACAACAGACAACACCACTGATGGCTGGCTCTTACACCACGGCGGGCACCAGCATCACTGCCCTGCGTGCGAGTCTGCGTGCTTCGAGGACCCCCCCGTCCCCCCCTCTAGCTTTTAGATATTAGCATTCAGTCTTTCATTCATTCATTCCCCCCCTCTTGGTCATAGCTCTGCGTCGAAAGACTTGAAGCAGACGCTGAGCCAAAAAAAATAAATAAATAAACGTAAAAGCACACTCGCTAAGAAGAAGGAAACCAAAAACAAAACAAATAAATAAAACATACATACATACAAAACAAAACTAGCTCCCCAATTAGCTCTCCCTGATTTAGGGTTGAGTGGACATGCTGGCAATGCCACCTGACTACATTAAGAAATTAATTATATATATATATATATATATATGTATGTGTGTGTATAATAATTCCAAAATGGCATCTCCTCATTGGAGAATGGGGTGAATCCAATGAATGTTTAATGAATGTGGTACCATGATGTCTAATTGTGTTAAGGTGGAGCCAAGTGATGACCAAGAAGTGTATTTTTGAAGTAGCTAGTAGGTCCTTAATTAAGTAGCTATGTTAATAAGTTTTGATGGTTTTGGGACATATTTTTTAAGTTAGTAAATTTAATATAATTATCAAAACCAACAGTTCGTAAGTAAAAAAATAAAAATAAAAAAATATATTTTTAAAAAATTATATTATAGAAAAAAAAAGTTTTATAATTATATTATAGAAAAACTTGTATTTTGAGAATTTTATTAGAATTATATCAATTTTTATTTTTTAAATTTATTCTTAAATGCAATTGATTAATATGTTTGTAGCCACATTATATAATATACCTAATAAGTTTTGGTATAATTAGGTTTTTTAACAAAAAAAAGTTATGAAATTTTCATAGTTTTTTGAAAATATTAATTAATTGCATTTAAGAATAAATTTAAAATATTACTTTGAACTGCTATTAATCATTTTAACAATTTGTAGTGAGTTCTATAAAAATAGAACAATAGTACACCTATAATTTTTAAACTTCCCATTTTGATGAATCAATTAAATATTTTATCTCATATTCTAATTATCTATTTTTGATGCTATTTAACTAAAAATATATAAAACAATTACCTTTTCAATCTAAATGACATTAAAATCATGTTAAGAAACCATAATATTCTGATAGATGATGAATTTGAATTCCATCATTTCATTAAAGTTAATTAATTCATACATAAAAATAATGTCAAAACAAAATATTAGATACCAATATGAACTTTCTAACCATCATTGAATAAAAATTGTTATTAATTCAAAGATAACTACATTTACATAAATTTGACTTGAAAGGTCAAATTTAATATCAAGAACTTAAGACCTATATCATTTGTACACTTCATTAAAGCATTGTGAATGTTTGGGAATAATACAAGAACCAAGTTCAACAAATATATATAAGTATTCCAACATTAAACTATGACTTCATAAAGCATGTACGAGCAATATACGTTCAATATACTTATGGTTCAACTAATTTTACTTTGTTCATTAAAGTTTTAGAACAAAATCTTCAAGCATCAGGGTTAGGGTTTCAAGCTCCGCGCTGGAAGAAAACGCATGCACATTCATTCATTCAAAAGGGGTCAAATCTTAAATGCGAAGGCCGATAAGTGTAGACTAATTTAGAATGCCGCCAATTAGAATCCCAAGCTGTTGCTTCATTGATGTTTCGTGCGGTGTGGAGATTCCATCGCTGTCCGATGTCGACGTGACGTTTTCAATTTGTAGATTGCCGCGAGAGTGTAAATTCCTTCTGCCGCGCCGGAGCTACTTTTCCTTGATCAGAAGTGAGTTTTCATGTTCGACTTTCGGTGCCGCGGTGCTTTGCCGGGTGTGCGACATGATCGACGTCTCAGTTTTGTTGAGATTGGTGCTGTACAAGAATCGGAGGGGTTAGTTACATCACGTGTTGATAGCGTGGGGTGGATATGTTTTATGATAGTGTGATGATCTGGTTGGAAGATCGTAGAATTTCGTTTGCGGGGAATTGGTGGATTATGTGTGGACAAGGAGGATGTATGTTGCGTTGATGTCAATAATTGAGGTATTGGGACGAATGCGTAGGATGATTGGTGATGATTCAATGTACTTGAAGAAATTAAAGCTGAATTCTCATGAGTAATGGTGCAGAAATAGCTGTAAGTTTCATATGTACACGATGCCACGAGCTGTTCTCATCAAGGCCCCGCAACAAAGCTGGAATGCTGTTATACATGTCGGATGTGATTGGACCTGCGTTTGCCGCAAATGTACTTTTCGGCTGTTTCTATCTGGTTTAGGTCATACTTCGACTCTAGGCCCTTCATTTGTAAGGAGCGTGCTATATTTACTTGAGCCATGTGAAACTATGTTGGCAGGAGATGCAAACAGGACGCCAGTGTTTTGGGACATGTCTCATTTGTGGTGTAGGGCAAGATGCTAAGAGTAATATAAACTGCAGCTAAGGATTACTACGGAGGAGCCTGATCATTTACCCCTGGCAACTGAAGGTACTCTTTCGCATCTGATCATCAAGGCGTTAATCCCTGATGCTGCTAGTGCTGCAGGTTCAGGGTGAGTTATCCTGGTCACCCTTCACGTCGGTTTCTTCATGTGCTCATGTTGTCGTTACCATCAATTTATTTCCGAAACATATCGGTTTCCCGATGTTTTCAAGTATCTGCATTAGTTTTTCGATGGTTTCCGATGTCGGTTCAAGTATTTCCGGTGGCTACGTAGTTTCAAGTAACCAAGTGCCTCCAATTGAAATTGCTCTCAGGGAGCAAAATGCGACTTCAGCAGTGCCAAAGCTTATAGTATTGGCGGCAGCAGATTAGGTCAAGGAGGTTGAACGGGACTTACCGAATTCATCGTCTGAGATTGAAGATAGCGGTGCTTTGAAGGATAACATGAAAACAATGGAGGGTCACCAGTGATCTGCTGAAGGCTCTGATGAAGACTCTACTGAAAGCGGCAATGGCAATGATACAACAAATGTTAAGGTTGCGGATTGGGGTGAAGCTGAAGATGGGGGCGCTGAGGCATCCAGTTCGGCTGAAAAGGGGTACGATGAAGAGGATGAATTGGACCCAGATGTCGGTGAGTCCTTATAGTTCGAAAAATCTAAGGACGAGGAAGAGACTCGTCCACATTAGCGCATTCTAATGTACATGTGTACCATCTAATTAGTTGGTATATCCTATGAACTGCACAAGCTGTGAGCTTACACTCAAATCTGCGTCAAGAGATCTTATTTCTAAATGCATCGAAGTTCGCAGAAAAATATTCTTGATCTATTTTGCATCGAAGTTCGCAGAAAACAATGTATGGTGGATAGGGAGGGTACCATGCATCTTGGAGAGTCTCAGGCTTCTGATTTGAAGAATGGTATTGTACCGTTTGCACTATCCAATCAGTTGGAGCGATGGTTGATTCCCATAGGTTTTTGTAAACATTATTCTTGCCGTTATTTGTTTACTGGTGATTAGTAAAATGTAGGTTAATTATGTCATAACTTTTTGTACATCCTTTGCACCTGTGCTCACGATTTAAGGCCTCAATCTTGTTCAGTGCTAACTTATTACATTAATTGATAGTTGCCCACCATAAACGTGGATTTATATTCTTGTTAACCAACAGATGACATCATAATCTTCAGTTGAGAATTGTCCAAATGCCTATATTTCTTAGAGGAATTGCAATCTCAAATCCAGCATTACAGTATTACTTCTATCTTGTTTATTTATATTCTACTAAATTTTTTTAGATGATTCTTGCCGGTGTTTGCAGAAATCGATATAGATTCAGATGATACCAGCGGAGGAAATTAGCAATCGTGATTGATAGTCATGGCAAACACGAGGTTGAGAGGTCTGCAACCAGACACAAGTCGCTGAAGGATGAGGTTCTTAAAAAACATAAGGGTGGAGATTTGTCAAAAGATTTTAGTTGACACTGCAGTTCCCGAAAGCAGAAAGAATAGCTCGCGAAGATTTGAGTTTGACACTATACAGTCTGGGGATTGGTTTGTTTCAAATCCGAAGGTGCGTTGGTCAATTACCTGATAACACGCATATGAATCAAGTTGGCAACACTGACCTTGATATAACCACCGCATGGTGATTGGATTTTCTAATTCAAAACATTTGAGTATAGAATGCATGTGAATCATGGTTTATCTCAGATATTAAAAATTTATTTTTTGCAAAAAGGTCAAAAGCTTTTAGAGATCTCGTTTTCGTCGGATAATATAGGATTGAATGTTGAGGTAGAAGTAATAGGGGAAGAGGCATTCGATTAGTGCTGCATGGTAGAGAGCTGGATGAGTAGACAAAGCACCTGCGGACTTCGAGAAAGTGAGTAACGAACCTGCGAGATTTTATTTTTAAGAACTATATAGTCTCACTCTTGAATTGCCAGTCTAAGCGCAACTTTATACATCAGTCTGATGACTGCAGTCGTCGTTGGTGTGCCTGTTTATTAAAAGAATGAGAGTAGGTATTGACATTATCTGCACAGTAGGTCATGAGTAGTCCCTTGTTATATCTTTATGAGTCTTACTTTCTCCTTTTTCCGAGTGTGAAAGGATTTGGTTATTTTGGCTTATTCTCATGGAGCGTCATTGCAAGGATGTGTGTTGTGGTGGTGACGTTGTTCTTGTTGAAATGTGACCGCCCGTTATACTCTCGTGGATATGTTAAGCTGTCATCTTGCTCTACTTATAAAGTACCGCTTTTTAATCTGTAATGACACGTGCATCATATTTATGAAGATTTGACACCTTGGAACTTGAATGCATCATATCACAGGTTGTAAGCTTTTATGCATACAGTGTTGGAGAAGGTGAACTTGGGTCTTAAAACAGTGCTGATTGTTGTACCAATTAATCTCTTACATAACTAGCGAAGTGAATTTCACCAGTGGCAGCCAGTTCATGAGACTACAGTTACTGTTTACAAGCTTGAAGATGTAGCAAGATTGGACCATGCACTGCTTATTATACATTTTGAACGTTCATTGCCTTGATCAGGTAGGAAGATGCAGAATACCACTCTTGGCTATTAAGCAGCTTTTCAAATTTATTTCACCAAGCGCTGCTGTAGATCTCCTTGCAGAGAATTACTTGAAAAATAATAAGTAAGCGACAATCTTTTTTTGCCGAGATGATGTGAATCGAGCCAGGCTGCTCGATAAATGGCAAAGGTGTAGTGGAGTGATGCTTATAGGTTATGCAGCCTTTTGCAATTGTCAATAAGCAAGGCGGTCAAAGAAAAATTTGTGCGGGAAAGTGTATGTGCCTCCCCTCAGGTAATTTTGTTTCAGCTCGTTTACTTAGCCATGTCGTAGTATGCCCTTCAAAAAATTTATTGGTGTTGATTTGATAATGTACTTTCTTGGCATTCGTTTTCAGTGTGGCAATTTTCTGTCATCTGTTACCTCATGTTTAGGTTTTCTCGGTAGTCTCTATGCTGTAAGGAGGTTCAAAGTGTAACATTTCTGTGCAATTGTAGAACGATTCCGCATTTTCTAATGGTTGTATTGGTGCGTATATGCTTATATCCAGTTACAGGGGACCAGCTATCCTTGTATATGACGAGGCACATATATTTAAAAATCCCAAGGCTGATACTACACTAGCTTTCAGACAAGTGCGAACGCATCGTCGCATTGCTCAGACTGGATCTCCCCTACAAGATACTTACTGTAATGTGACTGCGGAATTATTGCGGAAATATATCAATCCAATCCTTCTTCGTTGATTACTATTTGAAGTTCACTACTTTGAGTGTCTTGTAGGAAACTGTCACAAATTCTGTCATCCTATGTGGGTGTTAATCTTTATTCCAGGTCAGCTATACCTGGACCACATTGAATTTTCATTTTGTATGAAAATGCGCAAAACTTAATGTCTCTTACTTTGAGACTTCACACCGAATGTAGATGGTTAACTTAGGGAAGAATATTTGGGTCCTGGCTGTAAAAGGTATTTTTGCCTTATTCACACATGTTTAATATTGCGACTTTCTAATATGTTTTGCAAGAAAGACATGTTTTCTAGCAAAAGAAGTTTCTTTGATTTAATGGTTCTTTAAACTTAAACTGAACTGATCTATTTTTCTGAAATAGGGGATCCACAAAGTGTTGCTTATGGTTACACCAATCTGGTCGCGTTTCATATTTTGTCGTAGTGCTGTCCTTTTCTGATCTTTTGGTTTCTTGTGGCTCTCATGATCAGATTCCAACACATTAGTGAGAACAACCAGCGAGCAGATTCAACATCTAAGGATGTGAAGCTCATGTTTTTCATAGACAGTTGTTGGATTGTGTGGAACGGAAAACTGCGAGAGTCTTGAAAGAAGACCTGCTATCGAAATATATGTACGTCAGTTCAGTTAGGTTGTCTCCTTCGCAAAGGTCTTTCTTTTATAGGGTCTTGCAAATAATTGAACTGCAGGTCGCCGCAACATTCTCTTTGAAGCTTATCATACTTACACAAAAGTATGTGTTTGCTTTGGTAATCATTACCCTTGTGCTATATTCATTATTTTCCAGGTTATGCAGTACTATTGAAATAAGATGACATAATTGGTAAAGGTCATATGGTTGTTATACTTATTCGACCATATATCTTTCCAAAGTTGTTTCTTTGGTTCTTGTAACTCATGTTTCACGGCAGATATGCTTATCTTGTTAAGTAAGGAGGACAATGTCGAGAATTTTATCATAGATGTTGATGATGACGTGCCTGAGGTTGTTCATGCTGATCCTGGAGTGTCTGATGGAGTAGTACGTGTAAATGATGACAACGGTGATGATGAAACAGTTATCCAATCCTTGCGCATACTCCATTTCATTGAGGCTTTCTTGGAAAACATGCCATGTTTGAATTGTTGGAGAGGAAATGGGGAGAAATATTCGTGACTGGTGCAGGTATGTTGGATTCTGGTTTTCAGCCTCCTTTCACGGTTGGATCCATGTTTGCGGAGCTCAAAGCTGAAAACCTTGCTGTACTAAACCTATGGCTGTCACTTATGGGTCATGTGTTTTTAACGGCCCGCTTTATTTAGTCTTCTTAAGACGTAGTGACTATTTTTTTCGTCAATGTCTTAGGCTTGACGAGCTAAAGTCAGCTAAGTCACGCCAGGAACTTGTGAATGGGTTGAATGACTCGGACATTACCGACGTTCATCGTGTTCTTATCTTGACTAAGGCAGATTTTTTAGCATAAATCTTCCTGCCGGTAATAGAGTAGTAACTTCTGACGGCAACTGGAATCCAAACCATGATTTGCAAGTACTTTCTCGATCATGGAGGTGGTTTTTCCTACTCAAAATCGTTGAAGAGATGTCCAATAGAAGAGAAGGCAACTGTGAAATACTGTTTCTTTGACCTGCTGTGGTGAAGTTATCTTGATTGATTGATTTACATCTTTTCAGCTCCCATCTGCGTATGCTCATTATGAGAGATGCTCTTGCAGCTTTGGGCAGAAGAAGAACGTTTACAACAACAGATTTCTGGCTTCTGTGCGTTGGTTTGGATGGTTTCAGGTTGCAGAAGGTCTGGCTGCAGGAGTGATTTGACAACTACCAACTAGGAAGATATTTTGTTGAATATGACCTGGATTGTGATTTTGTACTTAACAAAGATGAATATCCTGAGATTGAAGACTCGTCAGGAATGATTCAAAGCAGCAATACATTCAAGTCGCTCTAAATATAGATGCGTCCTTCACATCAACTGTCCCTGTCCAAGGTGAGGAAATTACCTTGGTACTGCCACTTGGGAAACTAAACCTGGCGAAATTTTCCATCACAGATGATGCTCCACTCAGGGATGATATAAGTGGGGGAACTTCCCTCTTGCTAAGTTTGTAGAATTCAGAAATATTTCAGATCGAGTAATATTTTACCCATTGATATAAAAGTGTTGCTATCATTATTTTAACAAGTACATCTCACCCTTGTCAAACCACGTTAGGCTTGAAGATGCAACGAACACTACTTTATGATAACGTGACGTAGACGGATTGGGAAGCACCATGAACAGCCTTTGTTGGAAGATTTGGAGAATAAGCAATTGGAGCAGACTCTGACCCCAAGTCTTCCGTCTTCGATCTCAGAGGTGCCCAACATGCTTCCTCAATCTCTCACGTTTCAGCAAATACCTGTTATAGTTCCTTACCACCTCTCATTTGTACAGCCAAATCCTCCCTCACCTCATCCTCTTGCTCAGCATAATCTGGCTGTGCATATCTCCAACTGTCAGTGCGCAGTTGAACATCATGTACAACTCAAATGATAAAATCAGTGCAGGTTGTCGTACCCTTTGAGGGTTTCAAGCTGTGAAACTTACTTGGCTCCTTTCACCATCGCTCACAGTACTCAGGCATGTTTCTCATGTGATTTCGAAGCTGAATCATATTGCTGTGTATGTCGTAAGGAGAGGGATTACCACTATTGGACTTGCTTCATGTGAAATCTGTATTAGAACTTTACCATTTTATGGATTCAGACCTATGAGTTTCTTATATTTACTTTTAACATGATAGTAGGACGCACTTGAATGCTGCATCATAAATCACCAAAGCACATTATGAAGCTGTTCTCCGGTTCGATAATGATTTATTTACTAATTTTCCAATTTTTTTGCATACTGATAAACTCAATAAATAAATAAATAAATAAATAAAATTCTCTTTTATTACACGCAATAAATCTCGCACCGAATTCACAACTCACAAGTCTGTATCGGCCAAGTACAAGTTGGGTAAGGAGCACTCTTGGATTTGACAATCCCTTCAAGCTTAGATTTCAATGACGGGCGGCAAAGCATGCTTGGCAGAGAAGAAGAAGAAAGTTCCACTTCTGAAGCTCCACGCTTGTTCCCAACCATGCTCTAGAAGATCCCACCCGCTCCACGCTCCTATAAAGTTCTCACAAGTTCCCCTGGCTAATAGATCCCAATCCCAATCATTGCAAATAAATAAACCCGAAGTGGGCACCCACTTCCGGCCTGCTGTCATCACCTCATGACGTCACCCATGGTGGGGAACCACCGCCCTTCAGGGAACGGTCACGTCAAGCTCCTCAGATGGAGAATCACGGGTCTGACATCATGGCCAATGAATGTAGGGTACTTTACGGACCGAAAATCGAGGGGGCGAAGGTGTTTCCTCCCAATGAATATCCGAAACTTGGCGCCCCTTCCTTCCCCAACAGCTCCAGCACTTTATTCCCCGTACGTCAGACAGCAAATGCAATCCCTCGTGGTCGGGTGCTCCTCAACCCGGCCCGTCATCTGAAAGGGTAGGGGTGTGGGGCTCCTCAGAGAAAGGGATGCTCTTTAATACTACATGACATACGCGGTCAGCAGGGGATGGGCCTTAATAAGAAAAACGAGAGCGGGTGCGGTTATGACAGGCGTCGGAGCGACAGAGGAGGAGCCAGACGGCGGGCTGCACATGAGAGTCTTTCTGGTGTGGATTGATAGGCTATGCAGGCTTGCACAGAGAAAGATAGGGTGTAAGGTAATAAACTGTGTACTTTGCTTTTACGCTCCAAGAACCTATATTGCCTACCTCATCATCCAAAGGGGTACTTTATCTGTGAAGCGAGTAATATTAGAGTGCGAGAATGCGGTGCATGATCCTTCTCGGAGGATAGAGGGGACGAATGACAGAAAACTACGGAGATTTTGTTCTATTGAAGAATTCCTCATCCATGTGGAGGACAATGGCACATTTCTTTTGGAAATTATTTGCTACATGTGGTTGATAAGGTCGGACTCCCATTGTCATGTTAGTGGAGGTTATAAAAGTGTTATATATATTTTTAAATAAATCAACTAATAATAAATGAATTTATCAAGTTAGGATAAGCGAAAGCGGTATGTCACATGCGAAGATCACACTTGGATGACAACCATTGGCTGATAAACATGGTCCTTTTCCCGCTTTTGTTCCAAGGTGCCAGATCTTTGAAACCGTTCAGTGGTGGGATTCGAGCTACGATAGTTCGCCACTTGGCATTCACGGGGGGCGTCAGTAGGGGTCAAGGGCATTTGTCTTCTCGGTTTCCAACCCCCCTCAGGACCCTACCAATTTAGGGCACCACGACCGGTCCTTTAGAACGACCGAGGTTCTGTATGTGGAGGAGGAAGGCCCTGGATGGACCTACTACCGTCGTTCGTACTAAAAAGGGCTAAACACAAAGGTCCGTAGGACATTTATCATTCTGGTGATAAAATGAATTTTCATAGTCTTGTGGAACTCAACAGCGAAAAAAGATTGTGTTGTCACCGCGCTAAAAATTCTCTAAACAATAAAAATAAAATAAAATAAAATAAAAATCCAATAATTTGAAAGAAGTGTTCAAATCATATGTATATGATTTATTAAACTTTTACTTATACATTGCCCATACCATTGTGTTTTGAACTTTAAATAAGGTGCACAACTCTATTTGAATAAATTTCCAATTTAATTTAAGATAATGTGTTTAAAATTGAATTGCTAAAAATACCATTGAATCATTACAACATCTGTAAAAAAACATGCACATTTTCATAATATTTTTTAAAATTTATATGATACTCAAACTAAATTAATAATACTTGTAATTTAATAATATCCAAATTTAATAATACATATTTTACTTATAGCTTTTAATATTTATATAATATCCATTACTTATTTGTTTATTATTAAAACCGAGTATTAAGATTTAAATTAGTAGTAATACAGATTTTTAGTTTTACATCAAGTTTGAGGTAATAAATATTCAATTTATCCAGTTAAATCAGTTAAGTTGAGAAGTTTTGATCTTGCTTGCTTTTTATTAAAAATAACTATAAAATTACAATTTTTTCTTCTTAAAAAGAATTACTTTGTATGTATCCTTTTAATTAATTGACTTTTTGCATAAAATGTCACAAAATATTGCAACACGATTATTCTGTTTATAAAAGCGCCTTATAAAATTTTCATTACAAATATTTCCATGAAGCTTTCTTCTCAAACTGTAAGCAGATAAAAATGAATATTTTTACTTTAAATTATGAAAAATTAATTACACTGTTCCTAGAATTTTTATGAAATTACTATTTTTTATTTTTATTATAATTTGTAAGTGATAAAAAAAATCATTCAACAGTTTTCAAATGAAGTAATTGATAGTTTTTAATAGTCAATGTTTTTATCAATTTTATTATCAGAATAGTTTTTTTGCACAATATATTGGAAAACTACAAATATTAATTTTCAAGCTTGCTACTGGTTCGTTTTCCAAAACATTTTTCAAAGTAAATGAACACCTTAAATCATACATGCTACCAGTGATATTGATTATATGGTTATTTTGGTTGTAATCTTTATTTGTTCTTAAACCAATAGTACTAATTCCATTTTGAAAAAAGAAGAAGATGTTCAGTTTTTATTTTACAAAGGAAATACCTTTGTTTGAATTTTACGATGCTTTTGTTATAAATTTAACATTGCAAATTTTGTTTAGTTGTTAATCATCTTCTTTTGAATTAATTCGTTGCTTGAAAATAATGCATTAATGCAATATACGATTATAATTTGTACTTGTAATAAGAATGAATGTGTACAATGGCTCAAAGCTGTTTAGTACATACACTTTTAAACAAATTACGGTTACTACTATTATTAAAAATAGTATATTCCATAATACAACAAAGTTGGCATTGTGAACAATTTACTAACATTGTGTTAAGATTTTAAACAACTATCATGGACGTTCTTAATTAGTTTTGATATATATATATATATATATATATATATACATGTATATATAATGCAGTATACAATTAAAACGATTTAATTATATATAAATATATATATAAATCAAAGTCATCTGTACGTAAATGTTTAGACTTCTGTTCTCTCTCTTTTTTTTTTTTTTTTTTTTTTTTTTTTTGTATTGTCAAAAATAATATGAACAGAAGAAATCAGAATGGTCACATAAACGATGATTAGAATGTGTGAAATTCTTCGAATGTGAAAAAAGAAAATGTTTGCGTGTGTAAAGAGGTTCCTCAGTATGCTGCACCATGTACGGGAGATTCTATTTGCATACGACAACTTTCACAACTTATTTCCATTTACAGTTTCATGAATTTATTACAATAATATAGATTCAATATACAGGCTTATGGGAAACGAATAGAAAAATGGGGTTTTAAAGAATCCTGTAACAAATGAGAGCCTTCCTTGTAGCAAGGATATTCTCAAAATATGTATAGTCCACACAACAAAACAGAAGAAGTTCATTTTCTTAAGAGTATTTTATATTATGTTTCTGAAGCAACAAGTGTTGGAGTTGTATTGTGGGGCATCCATGTAGTGTGGATTGAACATTGACCACTTTTGGTTCCTCAACATAAGATCAATTTTAGAGTGTTAAAAAGGAGGCAATAATGAAAATCCAATCCACAAAAGAAGGCAGGCTTGTGCATATTCAAATCCAGAATATGGCTGATTACAGTTGTGGATTGAAGTCAAAAATCGTAGCCTGGGTGCACAAATTTCAAAGGCAATCATCCATGTTCACCCCCACCAAGAGCGATGGGAACATCCGCACGCAGTAGCGAACACCACAAGCCCTCGATAGCCTATGACCGCGAGGCCATCCAGGTCACGAAGCTTCACCGCGGATAGAGATTCGCCCTCATCCACATGCCACCTTCGTGACCCAGCGCGTCGACCAACTCCCACCAAAGATCTACTTAAAAGATATGCTGACGTGTATACCTTTTTTCTCTTTTAAATTCACTTTATCTGTCCTCTGTAGCAGAAAAAAGGGATTAACCCCATGCAGGATTCTATCAGGCTGGTTTGTAAGGTCGCAGACGGGACTTGAACCGCCATCCTCCGCATTCCGATCCATCGGATGATTTTATTGAGGGTATGTCTCTTTCGATGGACATGGAACAATTACCGCAGGGTGCTTAGCGGACATTGTTCAGTAGTTTAGAAAAAAGAAGATTTCATGCGTGATTGATCGATTCCAAGGAGCTGGTTGAATAGGAACAATTTTTGGATAATTTTGGGCCATTGTTGTTGTTGTTGTAGGAGCTGGTGTGGTTTGGAGGAGAGTTGGCGACGAAGATGGGAGAGAGAGAGAGAGACGGGTGAGCGAGTGACGCATTACCTGAGCGTAGACCTCAAAGTGGGAGAAGTTGGTTGAAGAAGTGGGACATTGTTGGTATCTTGGCATGATTTGAGGCCTTGGCAGGAGCATAGAATCGGTAGTGTAGGATATCCCGAAGATTACTTGGCCAGCTATAGTGTTTGTGGCTTCGGGGCTCTTGTTTCTGGGATTCGATGGGTTGATAATTGATAGGGCAGTAGTGTCAAGGAAAGTGATGAGTCCGAAGAATGTCAGGGGTTGAGTTGGTAGCTTCACGGTCGCTATGAAGACGATGTCCTTGTGTCACGCGGACATGTGATCACAGTTTGGCGGGATAACTCCTTTGTATCTCTGTTGAGGCTTCTGTGGTAGTGGCGATCCCTCCCCAGTGAAATTATTTCGCGATCCTTGCATATTCGTTGCCATTCTTGTAGCGACGCTCCTGTGTTTGGCAACTGAATGACTTACTCAAGGCGTAGCATATTTGAATGCTAGGCATGAGATGGCTTAGTACTGATTTTTAAAGAGATCGAAGCCTCTACAGGTGTTGACGTAGAAGATTTCAAGTCTGTTTGTACTAGCTTGTAAGCCAACAATCAACCAGCTTCACAGAGTCGCTGCACGCGATTATCTAGATTACTAAAACCAATGTAGAAAATATGTTTTTTGTAGTTATCTCATCGCTTTCATCTTGTGCTCTTTTGTAACAAATTTTAGAAAGACGACGAGATTTTTCACATAGCAAATTTTCTGCTGGCTTACTGTGGTCGGGTTTCTCAGGATGAGAGCAGATATGCTTGGAGAGAGGCGTAAATAGGCATGTAAGCCGGCGAAAGTAGGCCTAAACTTCAGTGTTGCGTATCACGGACCTTTCCAGTGACACAGTCGAGCTTCGCAGCTGGACTGAGCTACCTCAGGGGTTAGACGACTGCAAAGAACGAAACCGCACAAGTGTGTCCGGGGTTGAGCAAAGACAGCCAGTGGTTTAATTTGGCGGCTTGCCCAGCTTCGGGTTCGCGCCACCGTCAATCACCACCGGAAAACAAGGCAGTGAAGATTACTTTCTGCGGGCTGGATCCCCGGGACCATCTTAATCCTGCATCACATCTTATGATTGCACTCCGCTTGCATTCTCGATAGCAAAGAGGATAGCTCATTATCCTCGTACCTGATGGATGGCAATGTGCGCTACATTGAAGAAAGTCACTGTTAACGAAGACTCTCTCAACCAAGCGATCCAAATTCTGGGAGGGGGAGAAAAGGGACTGAAAGAGCTTGTTGGGCATATTATGTTGTGGGTCAAACAACACAATGGTGAGGTGAATTACGGAAAGATTTCTTTGTCACAGAAGTTGGAGAAGCTACATCTGCCTCAGATGAACTACGCCTTCGAATTTGCCTCTGGTATGGGTATCAGCGGTTCTGTGTACAATCCAAACCTAGCCAGTGGGGGGGTATGATCAAAGAAATGAGAAAATCCCCTGCCCATTCGAGACAGTGCAGTCTGCAGAGGATCTCCAGGATTTGAACCACGTCTTCCAGCGCATCAAGTCACGCAGGTTGATGGGCGAAGGAGGGTTGGACAGCAACTTCCAATGTGACGTTCATTCTGGTAGCGGCACCTTGTAGACGTCTGGGGTAGTGTTCCGGACGTGTTGCATTTTCCTAGCGGCGGGATGGGCACGGGAAGTCCCAACCATATTGGCCCTGCAATGCTTCAAGGGATGCCTTGTGAGCTGGATATTCAACGACCGTTGAACCCATGTGCACAGGCCGGGTTGTCGTTTTCAGGCGAACACGATGATTTGAGCCGCATTTTGACAGCAACCACAAGGGCAGCTAGGAGAAACCGAATCGCGCGACAAAGACAATCTGGGCTTCAAAGTAACTCTACATTCACACCAAGTAATACTGTTACAGCTGTTTCCTCAGAGTGCGGGTTGTGGTCAGTTGTTCCTCCTGCATGGGGACATGAGCGTAGGAGTTTTTCTTCCTGGGACCCCGTCTCCATTCTGCGGCCCTGACATAAGCGACAGGAAGGCGTGCAACACAGAGATGCTTACATTTCTGCTGCAAAAGGAGCTTTGACCGAGTGATGTTGGAAACCTTGGACGCATAATCCTCCCGAAGGTAATTGTTCTTTTTGTTCACTCTCTTCACCTGCTCTTCCAAGAGTGTCGTACATTCAACTGAATTTCCTTATGCAGCTCAATATCTCACAGTAGCGTCGTAATGTTTTGCTTTTGCAGAAAGAGGAGGAGGCGCACTTACCAATTCTTGCATCGAGGGAAGGCATTTTGTTGCAGATGGAATATTTCGATTCGGGACATTGCTGGAAGATCAGATACAGGTGTTTTTTCATCTCTGAATAAACTGAAAATTGTGCATGGTAATACAAAGTGGATGTTTATGTGACATTTAGGGCTTATTTACTTCATTAGAAAGCCTATGTATGATGCTTAGGTTGTGAGGACAACTCCATAACCGCACCATTGACATTATTGCGGTCATATTTTCATCCATTTGTAGAAATATTTCTATTTTTGTGATTTAACAAATGAATATGTTTAAATTTGGGTTATTTTTCTGAGGGTTTTTGAACTTATAGGAGATTTTGAATTTGGTATGTGGCGCGAAATTTGAGGTTGAAGGTGCATAGTGAGTGAGAAATTGAATCAACTTCGAGAAGTAATCGAAGAATGAAGATTCAGAGTGAATCAAGAGCTCACTGTCTCAAACTTCAAGAAATTATTGTTCATGAATGATTGGAAATTTATTAAAAAAGAAAAACCTATTATCTTTTATAATACTGAATTAATTTTTTTGTACAAAACAGAAAGGCCACTGACACAATTTGATGAAGTTTTTTTTTGAGATATTGAGGTTCAGAATTATGCCTCGCTATGCTTAGAATTTGAGGGATTGTTGTGAGAGAAGAAGTGAGCAGTTTGTAGGTCTTGGTTTCAAAACATGTCCTATGTGTGCATACAGTTTATTTCTTGCCGTATATATTAGCAACTCACAAGCTAATGTAAGTACGTTTTGCACGTTTTAGGTTCTGGCCGAACAACAAGAGTCGAATGTATATGCTAGAGAATACTGGGGAGTTCGTGAAATCACATCGTTTGGAGGAAGCAGATCTGCTAGTCCTTTACAAGATCCAGCAGGGGAATTATGTAAGCTCACTCAAACAGCATCAACTCATTCATTTTGTTGGCTCTTTTGTGATTTTTATAGCGCGATGAAGCCAGTTTATTAGCACTGAAATTGTTACGAGTCGGTGACTTGATACTGTTTTTGGGTACCAGGTCCCTAGAGGAAAGAAGAAAGTTTACTTGGAAAGCAGGGGAGCACCAGGGTCACAACAGAAAAACGCATATAGCTTGGCAAGAGATTTTCCGGAGGCATCCAAAACTGAGGAGCCGCTTAAGGAAAAGGACTTTGTTGGATTTGCAGAGCGGTCTTGCGGAAAAGTAAATGAAGAACGAAATATTCTTGTAGGTGACGATGATCCGTTCTTCAAAGACGATCTATTGCACAATATTAGCTCCTCGTTCAGTCCCGGACCGCTTCAATCTTTGGAGAGGTTCCCGAGTTTGAGCCTTGATTTCCCGTTGGACGAAATCATGACGGGTGTCGCAAAGGACGACCCTGATGAATCCAACATCGATTCGGAATTGGCGGAGCTTGTGAAATGAGCTCGGGTTTGCGCTTGGAGACGAAGAATGGAGAGCGAGATATCCGGATCGCATTTCTTGTTTACATTATTCTGTACATTATGTTCTATTCCTTTGTGGTGGGGGAAGTCCCAATTACTTGTCTCACGGGTACTTGTGACTGCAACAGCAGAATCGTGGATAACAGAAGTTCGATTCGCATGTCACGGGGATGTAACAACAGTATCTAACTGCTGAGATGGCGATGCGATTGATGTTCAGACTTGAAGGGTTGCTGCAGATTAGGACTGTGGAACATGAGCGTTTGAGGGGTCATAGGCAATTCTAATCGCAGGCAACTATGACACATGAGATTGATAGGCATTTGAAGGGCTTTAAGTTTATAGACGGCATGTTTTGAGCTTTTTAGCTTGTCATGAAATCCATGTCTGTAGGCCTAGAATCTGGCTTGTAGCATAAATAACGGTGAATCCTTTAGTGCATTGCCAAATACCGACGCTTTCATATGCTCTCACTTGGTGTGATTGCATGGTCAGTGCCTTACCGATCTTAATTCATCTTCTGGGTTGGTTGTTCAGGTTCGAAGCTATTCAGAGTCCGTCTTTTTAAATGTTTAATTGTATTCTCGTAGTGAGTATTTCTGCAGTTTTAGAGCACATCCAGTTCATTTCCTTGGTCCTTCTATACAGTTAAGTTTTTATCTTTTAATCGAGGGCATATGCCATCCTGCAGGGATGATAATCTTGTAAAATTGTGAACAATACGATTTGTTGAACACCAGCAAATGCTGCCTGTAATGTTTCTATTGCTACATACACTTTGCTGGTGAATTTTATTGTATTGCTGTTACTTGTGCCTTCTGAGCAGTTATCGTGTTAATGGATGATTTTTTTTGATAGATGTCAGAGGAGTTTTTATTTAGGAAACGTACTGAGCACTGGCAGGATTGGTTATGAAGATGGAATTGTTATGTGTAACCCACCCACCGTGTTGTCGATATTCAATGAAGAGTCACAGGCCAGGTTAGAAAACACAGAAGTCCAGTTGAGTAGTATACGGCATATAATCCACCTGCTTCTAGCCGATCAGCAGTTAGGTAGGGATGGGTTGATGATTCTACAAATATGTTCGTATGCTGTAGCTACAACAACACGAATACAACGAGGGCTGCTTGCTCTGCATGATATTTTCGGCTTTTTTAATTAGGCGGGTCAGCTCATGCTATTCCCGAACGCAGGGTGGCATTTCATTCATCGGGATCTCTCCTGCGTATTACCATCGGTAGTTGACGGAAAAATGAATTTTACAACTATAGAATTTTTTTACGTGCATTAGGAGTAATATGATGTGTTGATTAGTTGATTGACTGCACGAAATCTATTGCACCAGTATTGTAAACAAATGTTCTGGATCCGCTTGAGACATTCCTTTGCACACAGCTCCAAAGAGCTACTCTTAATTTTTACACGTCACAACGACGTAACGACGTCAGGGATCTGTCATCCTGTTCTCCTACAGAATTGCATCTTTGAGAAATCTGACGGGCGAAAAAGTGCATTTGCAGAAGCAACTTTCAACGTTCATCAGGTGTAGTGAGCGTTGGAGAAGTTGAGAACTCATCTTCCCGCACTGCCCGGCTCCGTAGCGGCTACCGGGCCACGAATGTCACCGCACAGGAGATGGTCCTAGTTGAACGAGATCTTTCTACTTGAAGGTAGGCGTGTGAGCAAACTTCTGGAACAAGATATCTGCCAAAACAAGTGCGAGGGATCCAACGAGGAAGAGGAAGAACCCGAGTAGAGCTTGCAGCCCTAATCTCAATTTTGTTGCTTGCAGAGTAGTGTTGTGTTGCGGAGGTGTGATTTGGAAAGGGTGTAGGGAGTGGCTGAAGAGTTCTTGAAGGAGAGATTTAGGTTTGTTGGGTTTTTTGTGGGATTGCAAGTTTTGATAGCTATGGCGGAGGATGATCTGCCCATGCCGGAGGCCACCGTGCAGAATGTATTGGAGCAAACAGATTTGAAATGGATCTTTGTTGGTGGAAAGGGGGGCGTTGGCAAAACCACTTGTAGCTGCATGCTGGCCCTCCTGTTGTCTCAAGTGCGAGAATCTGTGTTGCTTATTTCGACCGATCCTGCGCACAATCTTAGCGATGCGTTCTGCCAGAAGTTTACGAAATCGCCGTCCATGGTGAACGGATTTAGCAATCTCTTCGCCATGGAGGTTGACCCGACCGTAGAAAGCGAGGATCTGGAGGAACAGGCGAATGGGTTGGGCATGGGAGGATTTGTGTCAGAGCTTGCAAATGCTATTCCGGGGATTGACGAGGCCATGAGCTTCGCTGAGATGCTGAAGCTGGTTCAGACCATGGATTATAGTGTGATTGTGTTCGATACTGCGCCCACGGGTCACACGCTGCGGTTGTTGCAGTTCCCCTCTACCCTGGAGAAAGGCCTGGAGAAGGTGATGAGCTTAAAGAGCAAGTTTGGAGGTCTAATTGGGCAGGTCTCGCGCATGTTCGGAGCTGAGAATGAATTCGGAGAGGATGCCTTGTTGGGGAAAGTGGAGAATATCAAGGCCGTGATCGAGCAGGTGCGTGATCTCATATCCTTATCACAGGCTCTTCACTCATTTGCACTCCTGTGAATTTCACGATTTCTACATCAGAATCTTTGTTGGGAAACTCTGAGTCGGAGATACTGATACTGATTTGGGAGTAGTATCTCAGCGTTGATAGATTGCAATTCTCGAGTTGATCACCCCTGCCTTGTTTTGCCAACAATTTCCTTACCATGCGAGATCTATGTTTGTACTGAATGCGTGAGGTTCCCCTGTTATGAATAAACTTGGTCTCTTGACTTTTGTTTGTGGTGATGGGTAGAATCGTGGTGGTAGCTTTAGATCAAGTGCTCTGCTTTTAGTCGTTATTAAAATTTTTTTGACGACAGATATGCCTTTGTGTGTTCTTGTTGCAACAGGTTAACGATCAGTTCCGAAACCCGGATATGACGACATTTATTTGCGTTTGCATACCTGAGTTTCTGTCATTGTACGAAACAGAGAGGTTGGTTCAGGAACTAGCTAGATTCGAAATTGATACACACAACATTATCATCAACCAAGTTCTCTTTCAACCCGATGTTTCTGATTCCAAACTACTACAAGCTCGTGTACGAATGCAACAGAAGTATCTCGACCAGTTCCATGAATTGTATGAGGATTTCAATATTACCAAGCTGCCCCTTCTCCCAGAGGAAGTACGTGGTGTGGAATCTTTGAAATCTTTTGCAAAGAATCTGACAAAACCTTACGTTCCTGAATCGGCAAGAGAGAGCACCGGTGCGGAAAGAATTCGGGAGTTGGAAACAGAGTTAGTATCTTTACGAGCTGAAGTTAGTAATTTACAGTCAGAATTGGAGAAACTTAGAGGGGGTCATTAAGCTACAGAGAGTTGTCTCGTCTCATTTAAATCGTTACAGTAGAACTTTCGATTATTCTAGGGCAACTGAGTTTGATACTCTTCCCTTGTTTGTGGATCTCTGCAATGCTCCCTTGCATTTAGTGCCGCACTGTATTTCAGAGACGTTGCTGCAGCGTCTTATATGTATAAGATTTACAGAGATTTGATCTGTTGTTTACTTTTTCCTCGTAATCAATGAACTTAATGAATACATTCGTAGCCTGTGCGCTGCACCAGATTGTGTTCTATTCAAATGACAGGTACTTCATGCCCCAAACAGTTTCTTTATCTACTTCTAAAGTCACTGCTAGTTCTGACAGCTGAGATAATCTCTAGCGCTATTTGGCAGCACAGTCCGACTCTTCCTGATTTGTAAAGACACCCTCCGCGTTTTGGCTTCAGGTGAGTTGAAATTGCGAATTCTGCTTACACAGTTTGCTTGTGGATGTTGCTCATGACAGTCTCTCCATACTGCCAGTGTGATAGCTTCCTAATCCCTGATCTGCCTGTACACTAAAGTTCTGCTAAGCCTTATAGGTAAGTACAAATATCTCTTTGAAAAATGAACTGCGATCATCGTAATGTTAATCATGTGTGAATTCGCGTTCTAAATCGCTGATCAGGACCGCCGCCGCAAAGGATTGGATCAGGAAGTGGACATCGCAAGTAACGCTATATGTTCCTTGCCGCGTCTTTCTCAAGGGCGGCTTCGATTTTCAGTACGTTTGCTGACCAGTTCTGGCTGCTGATCGAAATTCCTTGACATGGGTACGTTGAGAGAAGTGGTGTGCTTACTATGACTAGCTTGGCTCAAATCTACCACTGCTATGGCGGTTTTGCTGGTACACAAGGTGCGCGTAGATGCTGGTGGGCATGCTGATCAAGTCTTGGTGGCTTCCTTGCACTGCCACCATCCCATCTTGAAGTACTGCAATGGAACCCGCACTCTGGATAGTCGAGAGCCGGTGGGCAATCACGACAGTGGTGCGGCCCACCATGACCTGGTCGAGCGCATCTTGCACCACCATCTCCGACTGCGCATCGAGGGAGCTTGTAGCCTCATCAAGGAACAAGATGGCGGGACTTCTCAGCACAGCTCTTGCTATTGCAACTCGTTGCTTCTGACCCGCCGAGAGCTGAGCTCCACGCTCTCCCACAAAGGTACGATACCCTTTGGGAAGTGCACTGATAAATGTGTGCGCATTCGCAACCTTTGCAGCTTCGATAATCTCGCTTTCAGTAACGTCCTCTTTGCCGTACCTTATGTTTTCGTAGATGCTCGTTGCAAAGAGCGCAGGATCTTGTTGGTCCAAGCCCATGTGCTTTCGGAGTGACCGGAGATGTAGCCTTCGGATATCCTTTCCGTCAATGATAACGCGACCTGAAAGTGGGTCGTAGAAACGGAGGATCAAGCTTATCACAGAGGATTTTCCCACGCCGCTAGCTCCCACTATAGCCAAGCTGCTGCCGGCTCGTACTCGTAAATTGAAGTCTTCAAAGATCGGCACTTCGTTTCGAGATGGATAGCTGAAAACCACGTGACGAAGCTTTATCTCGCCCTTAACTTCCTGAAGCTGTCCCAGATTAGATCCAGATTTTTTGTAGGTTTTTGAAGGTAAGAAAATGGAATCATCTAGGAATAAAGAAAAATTTCCACTGGTCTGCGATTTTGTAGGGTTGCTGATTAGATTGTCAACTCAGGAAAAGCGCTTACATATGGGAAACATGTGTGGGTCATGTGTGGGTGGTCACCTGCTCCCCAATAGATTGCTCAGGATCAATGATTGAGAACACTTCACAAAGTCCGGAGTCATAGCGATCGTTTCTGCCACCCCA
This sequence comes from Physcomitrellopsis africana, assembly GCA_036785485.1. Taxonomy (NCBI): domain Eukaryota; kingdom Viridiplantae; phylum Streptophyta; class Bryopsida; order Funariales; family Funariaceae; genus Physcomitrellopsis; species Physcomitrellopsis africana. Next base: position 143,589 of record JAWRVF010000065.1, on the reverse strand, counting down.
AATGCTGCAAAGATGAGCACCATGAGCATTTTGATGGTATTTCCAAACTCGCGCGACCTGCCTTGACAAGCGTAGATGCGTACCACAGTGCTAATGCATACGAACTGTACATACAGAACTGCGAAAGTCCATATCCTACGCCTGCCACTTGTCCTCGCCAAAGCAATTTCCTCTTCGGTATTCTCAGCTCTCGTATGTATAAATTCAGCACCTGCCAAGTGATGCACGCACAGACACCAGTGACTTGAAATTGTGGGCTACATCCTAATTTGAAAGACCCCACGCTGTTCACGAAATGAACCTATAACTCAAAGTGACAGGTAAGTGGTTACCTTGCTATCGGCGCAAAAGGCGGCTACTGTTCGAATGTTGGACACAGCCTCATCGATTATCGTGCTTGTCCTTTGACATGACTTATCCAAGTCTCCATTAAATCCTTTCAGGAAGAGGTTCTGTGTCACAAAATAGTGAAAGACCCCCAACTGGTACACTCAGGGATATCTTAAACGAGTGTTTTAAGTGCAGGTTGCTTCTGTGTTAGTGGAGTGGCATCAATTAATACAGTGAAAGCTCAGAGGGTCGGATAAGTGTATTAGTGGATAACACACACGACTATGGTAGCGTAGTAATTCAAATGAGATGCGATACCTCCCCCACCAATGCACCGATGAGGAGGGGAAAACAGGCGATCATGACCCACGCAACGCGCCACTCCAGTGCGAAGACAATGGCCAACGCTGTCACAATGAGCGCCAAATTTTGTACTATGGTGCTCAACCTATCCCCAACTGCTGCACGAACAGACGTTGCGTCCGTTGACAGCCTCATTCCCAAGATGTTACTGTTGTTTTCCTCATTTTCGAAAAACGCAATCTCATTCTGCAGTATTCCTGGAGTGCATGGAACCGGAGTTCAGCTTCATTAGTGTTACGAAGAAGCTTTATTTGAGACACTTCAGAAGCTACTCAAGCATTTCTTTCAGAAGATGAAAATATGGAGGTGCATAGCACGATGAACACTATGCCAGTTTGAACTTCCGTACTTTGTAAAAGGACCTCTCGCACTCGTTTAGTGAGACTTTCTCCCATAGAAGCCATGAAATAGTGTTGCATGGTGTGCCCAAGAAGGACAACTATCGCTGCACCGGCAAAGATTGCCGAGTACTTTTCAACTTCTTTCTTCATGAAATGTTTGTATAGGCTATAAAAGGTCACTAACACCTAGACATGTATTTCAAGAGAATCATTTAGATCGGCAATATCAATGCTTTTGGCAATATCAGAATTGTACGAGAATCAATTTTAACATGATGCACACATGACAATGATCAAGAGATCTGGTTCCAAGGATCGAACTTTGTAGCAAATAACCAACCTGACCAATAACAAAGGCAGCAAGGGGGAACTCGCATCCAGCAATGACTGCACCGAAGCTCCCCAACAAACCAAAGTGCCATTCTGGGCGATTCAACATCAGCAACCTCCACGGCGACGGTTTTGGTAAGCTCGTGGATGTACCCAGATCGACACGAGTCTCGAAGTTGGCCTGTGAATCGGCATGGCTGCGACTTTGAGAGGTTCCTTTGACAAGCCTGGGATATTCATTGTCTATCACAAATTATTTTCAATCACATGACAGGTATACCAAGTGGTCCGTCGGACAAGATATCAATTCAGATAAAAAGAATATTAATTAAGCGTTAGATACCTTGGATTCATGCTCGGTGTAGAATCTTTACTTGGGGGTGATCTCGGTGCTTGCATGCGTATCAAGGCGGCGTAAGCCCCTGGTTCCTCCTTGGCCATGAGCATTTCGTGGCTACCGCTCTCCACAATCTGCCCATGTTGCATAACGGCAATGGTGTCTGCATTTCTAACAGTGGACAAGCGATGGGCTATCACTACCGTGGTTCTTCCCATCATGAGCGAATCGAGCGCCTTGCAGACAATTTGTTCGGAACAACTGTCCAGAACGCTTGTTGCTTCATCCAATATTAAGATTTTTGGATCCGTCAGCATTGCTCGGGCTATGGCAAGCCTTTGTCTCTCACCTCCAGAGAGTTGCACACCTCTCTCTCCTACCTGAACCAATGACAAACCTTGTATAATTTGAAACCGAACCACATTCCCGAAATCATGGTCTAGTTATACAAGAATTTTTTTCGAGGGTTGCACATAGGCTGAACGTGTAATGACACTAGTATGGTTTTATTTTGCAGATGTGAATGTGTTTCAGATGTTCGTATATGACCTGCGTATCGTATCCGTGTGGGAAGCGGTTGATGAAGCTGTGCGCAAAAGCAGCCGTAGTTGCAGCAATAATTTCATCCATCGTTTCATCTTCCTTCCCGTAAAGGAGATTCTCGCGGATGCTGGTTGCAAACAAAGCTGGCTCTTGGTTCACTGGCCCAATTTGCCTCCAAAGCCATTTTAGATCCAGGGTCTTTAAGTTATTGCCATCCAATAGCACCTCACCTGCATAAATTCCACCAAAACCAATTGTTTTCCTGTTTTCGGTCTAAGTGAGTTAAGTGAGCACTATTGACGTTCAGAAGCTGTCTAACTTCAAATAGGAGGAGGAAAATAAAAACAGCAATTTGCGAATCGAGAAGTGGCTACGCAATTACCAGAAGTGGGATCGTAGAACCTCTCAATCAGGGAAACAAGGGTACTTTTGCCGCACCCACTACTGCCCACAATGGCTACAGATTTTGCTGCTTGGATGGTTAAATTGAAGTTTTGAAACACAGGTGTGTCAGGCCTCGTTGGGTAGCTGAATCCTACATCTCGTAACTCTATGTTGCCCACAACCGTCATGAAAACCAGAGCTGGTATTAGATTTAAAACAAAGAATTTTCACACGAATTTGAAGCCTCTCGGAGCATATGATGTTACAGGAATAAATCAAACTTTCTGAACAATTCCAGTTCTGTGCAGACGAACATTATATTTCTTTCATACCAAAGCCAACTGTATGCCTCTTCCCCTTTGGCTTGACGGACCAAGCAGTGGCCGTCTTTTAATCATTTCAAAGATTTTAAATGCTGCCGCCCTTCCTTTGGAGAATGCTGTCAAGTTTGGAGATGCCTGACCCAAAGCTCTGGCAACAGTTCATACACAACCCTGTCGGTGTCCAGAAATAGTTGTCATTGGTATCCTCAGCTTCTAATGTTGTCAAATCCAGAGCACAACAAACATAATGCCGCTCCTTACATGCTATGCAACCTAACTATTGAATAAAGATTCAGCCAACACATCAAAGGCAATAGGGCGAACTGTCACATTAGCACATCACATGCAGAGAAACTGTGGCAGCGTTTTGATAGAGTACATTCCACCCACGACGACATTCAAGATGGTGGTGAAGGCTTTGCCGCCGTTGGTAGAGCCTTGGCGCACCAGCTTGCCCGCATACCACAGCAACAGAGCCCAGGCACCAATGCAGAGTGCGTATGTGAATCCCAGCCCCAGCCCTTTGGCTAATCCTCCCTTTTTCCCCAAGTTGAAAGTGTTCTGCAATTCCTTGGAGTACGCTTCCACTTCACTTGCCTCTCCCACATAAGCGTATACCGTCCGCACTTGCGTAATGGCCTACAGAAGAAGGAAGCATACAAGTGTGAACTAATTGGATTAAGTCAATTTTTCTTGGAAATCAAGAACCAAATCTGTTTCCTCCACAGCGCTGCTTTTCAGATCGATCCTTGGTGGTCAAGCAAGAATTGGCCCTGGCAGCCCAGGTAACATCTCATTTGAGTGCCAGACGTTGGAAAATTTACTCAACTATGGAAGTCGCCAATACCTGCTCCGCTGTCTTGCCGGCGTCCTCGTAGGCTTGTTGGCTTTTGGTGGCGTGGCCCGTCATTGTCATCGCATAAGCACTACCAGCTACAACTATTGCAGGTACTACGGCTAGTGTGGTGAGAGATAGCTGTCACACTGATAAGAATCCGACAGCGAAGCCAACTATGAACTTGGCCATGAAGTGGATAAAATTCCCCGTCTGCACAAACAGCCGGTGACATACCATAAACTTAAGTAGGAAATTGAACCTTTACCAGAGCTCCGAAACAACACGATCTCTCATGCAGGCTGGCTCTCCACGATGTTTAATGGGGGGAATAACTCAAGATGACGCTGTTTCCAGTACCTTCTCACTGATGGCATCTTGCACGAGGGAAATATCTTGTGCAACATGTCCGACTACATCCGCAGTAGTGATGCTGGTGTCGAAATAGCCCACATCCTGGCTCAGAACAGATTGCAAGTAACGTACGCGTATTCGTGCTGACTGACGCTCTCCAGTTTGCATCCAACACGCCACCTCTGCAGCCATCTCCCACGACCTTCGAGATTCACAGGATCGCCATCTCCACAGAAAGAAACTCAAACCGTACACACACTACTCGATCTTGGATATAGAAAATATTAGGTTGAAACTGAGTAGGGTCAAATGGTTGTGTAAGGATCACCTAGCCATGATGCGAACATGACCACCAATCCTAAATAGAACATGCTCAGTGGTTCCTGCCATCAATTGCGCAGAGATCCATGGTTTACAGGGATTCCATGAATTGTATATGAGATGCCCATTCAATTGACTGTAAGCTTGAAAAGTTTAATGAGATGGTAACGTAAGGAAATTGAATTTCAGATACCTTGCCGACTTCTTGTCCGAGTTTGTTGGGGTGGTGTTGATTGAATCGGAAGGCATTGATGAGCCTCCCAAAGAAGTCGAAGAAGATCGGTACCGCAACACCATGCGCACACGCGCCCAAGGAGCCGAGGAACATGAGAAAGTAGTCCACGGTGTTAGCGAAGGAGAAGAGTTTCAGGAATGATACTTCGGTTTCAGTCGGGGGCTTCACAGGATCCTTCACAACCACCATGACTTTCTTAGGCACCACTTTCTTCACCGTTAGGCCCACCAGAGGTTGCCTTTCCAGAGTCAGTTTCGGGACGATGAATACAAGGGATTTCTCAGGTTGTAACTCCGCATCCACTTGAGTACTCTCCGATTGTGCTTCTTGGATGCTTGTGGCCGCCCATTTCGAGGTCTGGTCTTCGTCACGGCCTAGTGACAACGGCGTGGATGGTTCGTGGTTTGATTCTCGGTCTCCCACGTCCCCGAGTGTTGGGTGATTAGGAGATGAGCAATAGCACTTGGAGTTGGGGTGTCTATCCGTCGGCGTTATCGTTGTCACGATTGGCTCAATCTCTGCCAATGCGCGCAAGGCGACGGTCTTTTCCAAGCACCTCTTCAAGTTCCTCTTAAATTCATCGATGTACAAGCTCTCTGACAAAATTTCGAACGGCTCTGCGTCATTTTTGAGTCTTGAATCACATTCGTTCTCTGAGTCAGCTGCAGTGGAAGTCTCTCCTGCAGCGTTAGGGGCTCCCTCCCAGCGCTGATCATCGTCGAATGCTTTCTCTGAACTATGCTCTTGCGGTTCTGAAACATTCATCAGGTTTTCTGATTTGTCCATAGGTCAAAACTTTCTGCTAGAAGCCGTTAGGAAGGATTCCTTGTCAGTAGCAAGTGAGACAACCTTTGAGTGTAATGCAGAAGAGTGGCTGTTTGGGTTTGTGAAATTCAATGAAGCAAGGGAGTATCAAATCTGCTGCTCATCTGCCCTTAAAAGCGACTTCAGCGACCCAATTTTCATTCTCAGATCTCGCTGATCGTCTTCATGGCATAAGGAAGAGGTTTGGAAGATTTAACGAGCAGCTACCACACAAATGGATCCTCAAGAAGCTCCACATGCAATCGTCTCCTTTGGCCTTTCTCTGATGTTTCACAACGTGTCACTACTCTCTTCTGGCCGTATCCAGACATTGATCGTCAACATCAGCACCTCACGGCACCAATCTTCACTACGTGAAAGGCTTTCGTAGCTTACAAGCACATTGTCTCTTCTGCTCACTTTCAATCTGCTCTGCACTCGTTACACACAAACTTTATAAGCCACCGCAACTGTAAAACCCCGGAAGTGAAAACTCGTATTGTCATGCCCAACAGCAACCAATTCCGCGTCTCGTCGACTCACATTGTCAGCTACACTGCAGTGAGGATGTCGAAGTACCCAGAATTGTTCGGAATACTTGAGATTTTTCCTGTTGCATGCAAACCTCAATTCAGTAGACAAGGTTTCAGAGCTTGCACAATTTATACACATCCCTACCATGTTGCAAAATCCTCCACGGGCTTCGGGCTTAGAATGCTCACACAGCCTCAGCGTTGTCGCCGTCTGTACTGAATTCCATGGATTGCTTTACGGTGGGTGAGAGTTTCTTGGAAGCGGGGCCGTTGGGACGGTTAGTAAGACACACTTAGTAAGCCTCACGATTTCTTCAACTAAATGGAGAATGAACGATTTCTTCACGCCATAGCCAAAAGAAAATCTCACTACAGTGCTTACAACCCAACGAAAAACACCAAACCCTGTGGTTGAGATTTCAGTATTGGGATTCCACACCCAAAACATTTCATGTTTTCTCACGTTTTGCTTGGTGCTTGAATGAGATTCTCTGTTGATTTTACCTTGATTGATTATTTTTTTGCTAATGTGATACCCTTACAATGAAGCACTAAGGTATGATTTTTGGAATAACACAAAAGTGTTTTCCATCCTAAGCTTGATTTTGCAGCATATTTTATATAAAAAGTTATATTGATTTTCAAACAGTTAATTGTTACTATTGTATGTTCAAAACAATTGGTAGTAAAACTAGAAGCAAACGCCTTGACAAATATGTATGTATGTATGTATGTATGTATGTATGTGTACACATATATTTCTTCTTCTAATTAAATTTAACAATCATGTATCAAAAAACATTTATGTCTATTTCTTATAGTTTAAACCTAATACTCAAGTCAAATAGCTTGAAAACTTATGTTCTATTAAATTATCTACCTGCTTAGAGATTGAATCATTGGTCCAAAAGAAAAAGTACAAAAAGAATATAAGATCTCAAATTAGATTTTATGTTAGATTATATTATATATGATTACTAATTTAAAAATAATTTTGTAATTAAATCTTTATTTTAAAAAAAAAAAAAAACTTCAAATCAATAACAAAAAAATATAATATATTTTATATTTAATTTTTTTTTTCTATAGAATATAATTTATTTTTTAATTAATTTTTTTTACAATATAAATTATAAAAAAGAATTATAAATAATAATTGTCAAAATTTTAGTGATAATGAGTCTCTTTTCAAAAAGTTTAGACATGGATACTTAGTTGGCTAAAAATAAATTAACCGACTAGCCGGCTTATTGAAAATGTTATCCAACTAGCCACGGTTTGAGTTGTTAATTTCTTAAGTTCATATGTATTTGCTATTAAGTGATTAATCAATTACTAATCAATTTCATTCAACATTTTGTCATTTCATTTCCTATATTTGGTACATTGATTATTGTTCTATGCATTTATTCTTTAGTGTCAAGAGAATATGGATGACTATGACTATAGGTTGGCAAAGGGCCTTTTGTAGGAAGTTGTGCAGCTATTTTCATATTTGTTGATGAAGAATTAGATGAACCATACAAAGAAGATGATACAATTGACTCAAACAATGATATAATTGACTTAGATAATGACAATTTAGCTAATACTCATGCACTATTGCAATCCTCATCTATTGCCATAAATATCTCATCTTTTTAATAAAGGTCAATAAAAAAGAAGAAATCCTTATTATAGATATGGAACCATTTTAAGGTTGTCAATGGTTACTCAATATATTTAGAATGTCTATCAACAAATGTTTAAAATATTTATTTATATGTTCAATCGACTTTTAATAGTATTCTTACTTTAAAAAATCTTGTTTTAAAATAAAACAAGATTTCAAGAATCACCAATGTATAACACTTCTAAGTCATCTATAAGATTGATAACGATGGTGGTATTACTTAAAATCATACACAAATAATATTATCTAATAATAGAGTTCTAAACTAACACAATATTATAGGTTATGACCAATACATCAAAGTAATGAAAGTGCTAGTACTTTGGATTGTAGATGACAAACAATTCTTTGTTATTGTTGAAAAGTTATCATTCAAAAGTCTTGTAAAGACATTCTATTGATACTACAAAGTCTCTTATTTTTGCATACTAAAGAAGACATTTAAAGATAAGTTTGCTACTACTAGCTTGAAATTTTATTTATTATTAGATAGTATCACTTCTTGCTATAATCTTATTTTAGATTGTTGGTCATCAAGAAGATTTTGTGGTTATATTTCCATCACTATTCATTACATGAGTGAAGACTAAGATTTGCATTTGGTATTGTCATGTTATGATTTGGCTACCATATAAAAATATTGTATATATATATATATATATATATATATATAGCTAAATAAAAGACATATCAATAGATTTTTATTAGTTACAAACTATGATTAAATTATTATTTTAAAAAAAATCTATTTAAAAAGACTATTATTAAGATTTATGCAACCTTATTTTTTTTTTAATAGTGACTTTTGAGGTTGATTTTATATTGATAATAACTTTTATGTAATTTGAATAAATTTTGTTAGATATTGGTAATCCTTGAAATCTTGTTTTATTTCTCTTATTTGATATTTAGAACACATATTATATAAATCTTGTTAAGAAAAAGGATTGAAAAGGAATTTTTAATATAAAAAGGAATAGTTAGGCCATCTATATGGATGAATAGAGATGGATGATAGAAATTATGAGTTAAAATTCCTTCCTATCTACTTTAAGAGGAGAAATAACTACACAATAAGTTTGAAAGCTAATAGAGACTAATTATGTGATTACTTTAATGGTTGATTAGTTAATTAAGTGATTGTAGTTCCAACTCTCTAAATAATGCCTTCCAAGCAATGGTTACCATTTGATTTAATTTAGAACAAGTGATAAAAAATATAAAATAAGAAAAAAAAAGAATTAGATAGAATTATCAAATAGAAGTAATTGGATGAAAAAATTGGATAGAACAAAGCAACTAGATGAAAATAATATAATTAGATAAAATAGATATAATTAGATAAAATTAGATATAATTAGATAAAAATAGTATTATTAGATAAAAATAGTATTATTAGATGAAAATAGCATAATTAGATGAAAATAGTATAATTAGATGAAAATAGGTACAATTGGATGGAAATAGTACAATCAAATGAAAACAATATAGCTAGATGAAAAAACAATAGAGAGCAAAGTAGCAGCAATAATAAAAAATCTTCCAACTTCAAACCCTCATAACTTTTCCATTTCAACTTTGAATTTGGTGATTCTTTTATTTAACCTTATTAATTTTTTTTCTTCTATATAATAAATATATATAAATAAAATAATAATTCTATTAATATTAATTTCTAAAAAGACCAACAAAAATATAAAATAACAACTAATAATACAAGTTTATAATAAACAAAATAATACAATTCTTTGGTACCTCAATAAGTTGCCCTTGCCAAAGGCTCAAATCAAAGGTGAGAGAGAGAGAGAGAGAGAGAGAGAGAGAGAAAGATAGATAGATAGATAGATTTGTTGTTGAATAAGGCTTTGAGAGGATCTTATATATCTAAGCCTTCAAGCCATTTACTGACAATTACCATTGTCGATAACTTATAAATAACAATTAATTCAAGAGCCTTTCTATTAGCTATTCTATACAAGTGGTATAACTTGCATGTCACTTTATCTTATTTTAAGTATTTTTAACTACTAACTATTATTTTTAGCACCAATTATCATTAAAAAATCAACCTATATCTCTATAATTTCCAACTAATGTTATTTGTAGAGAGGACCAATAGTTGGCATCCATTTGCTATAAGGTGATGATAAATCACCATGGATATCAATCAATAGATAAATTTTAATTCTTAATAATTTAATTAACTAAAACTTATATAAAATTATTTATTAACTAAATACAATTAACGCTGTATTTTCTAATAACCTCATTTTAAACAAGAATTAATATTTTTTAGAATCTAATTTTTATAATTAGATTCTATTAAAATTAATATAATAATTTAAGACTTTGATATATAATTTAGACCAAAAATCAACAAATAAATGATATTAGATCTTATCAAAATATCAAAAATTAATTAAATAAAATTTTGATGCATAATTTAAGACTCACAAGAATCTCTATTCCTATTGACCAAAAGTCATGCCTAATAGGCTTCAAGGAGGCTATCTAAGGACTTATTAGGGATTAGAATTTATTTTTTAAAGATATTTGAATATCAAAGGTTAGAATCAATAAGTTTAGATTTTTGGCTATGGTTTTGGTACAAAAATTGAGTGATTTGGAGTTTTTATGAAGGAGATATAGATGCTCAAAGTTAAGGTGTCAAATTTGTATCTACTGTCGCTCTTTGGGATATTACTCATATGTACAAAAAAAAATAAAGTATTATTAATTAGAATTAGAAAGAGCACTTTTTTGGCTATACTTTTCATATATATTTTAATAAATTCTAGATAGGGATGAAGGAGATATTGAAAGTTGAAGTTAGTGCTCACAATCTAAAGGCAATAAGTGACCCTACTTAATTAGTGGTTGTATTTTGACTATATCTTTAGCAATTTGACAATTTTTTGGCTCAAAATTTTTAAAAGTATATATTTATGTTGCAAAACTATATACAAAAATTTTGTGGTATTAGAATTTTGGATTTTTGAAATATGAAGAAAATAATGCTCAGATGTCTACAAACTAAGGTTTTAAAGACTTGTTAGGATTTTTAAGATATTAGACAATAAAAGCAAATCTACCATTGAATTTTCTTATAGTAAAGCTTAAAGGTATAAGCTATAATTTAAAAAAAATTGATAAAAATTAAATAGCTAAATCAAGAGTTATTAGATTTTAAAGTTTAAAAAGAAATCAATCTTTTGTAGGTGAATGAGGAATTAAAGGATTTTATTATAATTTGAGTATTTTATACAAACTAAAAGGATTTTTTAAAAGCCAAGATTTTATAAAGGTGGAAAAATGTATTGATGGAATTATAATAAAATTTTGATATAAAAATGAGATTTAAAAAAGAAATTATAGATTTTCTTAAAAATTATTGAGAATCTAACTTACCATCAATTGATTAGTTGTGATTTTATATAGAAAAGGGTATTAAGAATTTTCTATATATCAAAGAAAATTTTTATATGTAAACCTACTTAAAAATAAGAAGTTTTAATAATATAATATTTTTTTTATAATATTTGGGATAGAGAGTTTTTAATATCTTATTATAGTAGGAGAATAAAAAAATTATAATAAGAACTATAGTGGTACACTGTCATTATAGCTTGATTCTACTATAGCTTAAATATTTTAAGCGTTTGTACTTTTTGTATAGGAGCAACAAACAATGAAATACAAAGAAGCAATGGCTACTAAAGCTTTGCAATGTGTGGTTGGATTATTTGATCAATTTGATGGTAGATACATCTCTAAGTATTTGAAATATTATTTGTAAAAGATGGAATTCAATAAGATATCAAAAAAAAAATGATCCTTACATTTGAGTTTGTAGTTGTATCAAAGCTACAAGAACATATAAAAGAAATTATTCAAATTTTATGGAATTAAATAGAAGAATTTTATTCTTTTATTAAAAAAAAAAGATAATTTTTGGATAATATAGATAGAGTGACTAAAAAATCATTCATAGAATGGATAAATAGGCTGAATAAAGAGTTGGTTATTATAGAGTTGGTTATTATAGAGTTGTTTTGAGAATTTGAGAGATAATTTCTTCAATTGTCTCAAATAGAAAAGCTCTCATTTGAAAATGATAAGATGGAATTATTTTTTCAATTAGCCAATAATGAATTATAAAGAGAATTAGAATCATTATTGAAAGATAATATAGAAGACAATGGATTCATTAATGATTAAAAGAAGATCTTTGAGGTAGTAAATATATTTGTTAAAAAAAATATTATAGAGGTAAGATGGCGGTTAGGCAAGAAACTAGGCCTCTATCAATCTCAATATCTTGAAGGCAACTACTAAAGCCTATTATACCAATATCTACTACTCCAATTTCTATAACTATAATTGTACCACAAAAAAATATAATAGAAGAGTTGATAAAAGGAATAAAAGACTTATAAATCAAAATGATAAAGATAGAAGAAAAAGATGGAATATCTAAGAATAAACCTACGTCAAAGCTAGGATATATACAAAGATATATTTGATACAATAGTATTAAGTATCCTTGCAAGGAGTGTGGAGATTTTGTTGATACTCTATAATAAGAAGTAATTTTATGATATAAGTGAATTTTTTAAAATAAATTTTGGAAAAAGAAGGATAATGAAAGTTTTAGAGGATTATTTGTCTCAATAAGCTATAGTATTAGGAGAAGCTACTACCTATGATATTGAGGTAGTAAAAGAGAAAGAAGATGTTTTTGACAAGTATGTAGATACAAGGGATTTGTAGAGCAATGCTATATCCAATATAAATATAAAAAAATAATAAGGAAAGAATTGCTCAACATAGCTATGATAATAAAAAATACTATAGGATGGAATAATCCTATTGATATCATATCTGTATATACTTACATAGCAAAATCCTAGTATTAAGCTTTGTTGGACATAAAAAAGAATAAAAATATAATAGAAGAAAATCTTAAAGAGCCAAATAACAAAAGAAGATCTCAAAAAGATGAAAAAATAACAGAAAATAAGAAATTACCTATACCATGAGGTAATAGACCATCTAAGATTGGACCATCAACATTGTATCTTGAAAAAAAGATGGAAGTTGACAAGAATAAAGAGAAGGATAAGCCTTATGTCTACAAGTTGTAATCAAATATTTAAATAATTACAGATTTGAAAGAAATGCTAGAAAAAATGATATTAGATTCCAAAATTGAATTTATGTTATGAAATTTTTTGGATATTACAAAGAAAGAATTTTATGATGTGATTATTGAGGAGCTAAAATTGGTTGAATGTTGCATCAATCAAAAAGATTAATTTTCTTTGGATGAGGATAAAATTAATAATAAAGATCCTAATTATTATTCTAAGAGGTATTAGGCTAGGGCCACTATAGAAACCTTGGTAAAGATGGGAGACTTGGTAGATCAAGTAGTTGCTCTTATTGACAATAGATTTAAAATTAATATTATATCTAAAGATATTTATAAATGTGGAAGGTGGTCTATTGACATTGAACATGGTTGGATGATCCAAGTAGCAAATAATACACGATGAGACCTTTATGATGCTTGTGTAGATGTAAAGGTTAAAATTAGAGATGTATCTATAAAACAAAATTTCTTTGTTCAAGACAATACTTTATATCTAGTGATTCTTAGACAACCATATATTATTGCTATAAAGATGGAAATCAAGATATTAGATGATAGATCAATATATGCTTATATCAAAAGCCAAAATGGCAAAAGAATAGTGCAATTTTTAATTATACCTATTAATCATGAATATAATAGGAATTATCTATTGAATGGTTTGTAAGTAAAGATTAGTGAAGAGTTTAAGAATTTTTATAAGATGCTACTATAGAGTAGAGATATAATTGTACAGTAGAAAAGATACTCTTACAAGGAAAAAAAAGTACCTTTTGTATAAGAATTATAAATTTTTTTCAGAGTAGATTTGTTATATATACATAATTTAATGATTTATATATAAAAAAAAAAGGTTGTACAAAAAATTTAAAAAGATCTAAAAAAAATAGATGTGTTTAATAAAAATAATAAGATAATTAATATATATATATATATATATATATATATGGAAAGAGATTTAGAAGATATTTTGGAAGAACTTATAAAAGTTAAACAAGCAGATGAAGATCAAGTGATGCACATACATTTAAAAGATCTCTATTTAGTCACACATCCATTTTAAAATTATGAAGTCAAAGTTGAAATTAGGTACAAAATTGTAGAAAGAAAAATAAATATGTAGCAATATTATTATCTAGTGATTCAAACCACCAAATTTAATAAGCTTAAAAAAAAAAGACTTACAAAATCCTAATCAAATTGGCTATAAGTTTATTAAAATTATATTCAAGGAATTAAGAATAGGATCTATAGATTTTCTTCTATTTATTGAAAATATAAAATTTAAAAATATGTTAAAAAAGCATAGAAATACTTTTATTTTTGAACCTTTAGAAATTAGATATGTGGATCTAAGTATTATGGCACTAATTATTATATTTATAGTTCCACATGTTCTTTGGAATCATAGACCAATTTTAATATCTAGAGTGCATCTATCCAAATTTATAGAGATTTTAAAAGAAAACATATAGATAAAAATCTTAAAACCATTATTTGTATTATATTCTAATTGTTAATTTATAGGACCAAAGAAAAATGGGACTCTATGGTTTATCCAAGATATACAACCAATGAATCAAGTAACTATTAGAAATATAAGACTGGGACCAATTATTAAAAAATTTACTGAGATATTTGTTGGTAGAGCCATTTATTTTATTAAAGATCTTTATTATGGATATCATCAATTTCAACTTGCTGAAAGGAGCATGGATATCTTTACTATAAGAATACCTTTAAGGTTGATAAAAATATATACATTACTATAAAGAGCAAATTTTTTTATTACTTATTATATGATATGGCCTTGTATGGAAGTGACCTTAATCAATAATATGAAAAAAAAATTTATTTTAGAGAGTACAAAGTCAAAATTCTTTTTTTTCTCTTATTTCTTTATACAAAAGTTTTTTAAGAAATTATCCACTAATACGATTAACAACAAAGGTTATATTACAAAAAAGTTTCTTTGTAATCAATTCAAATCAATTTGAAAAAAAATTCACCTTATTGCATTGCCAATGAACTTGGCACTTATTAACAAAGACCAATAAATATATAATATTTCTCTAATTGATTTGTGCTAATCATTTCAAATAAGGCTTAGGATTTAAAATTAAAGGATTAAAGGTTCTATCTACTTTTTATACCCATATCTACAAAAGAAATTGAAGACTTATTTCTCTCGTGTATTCTTTCAAGATTCTACCTTTTAACTCCTAGCTCCTACTCCTTGCTTTTATGTGTATTTGCTAAACTTAAAAGAATTGAAATAAATTGATAAGAATCAAGGAACTTACTTAAAACTTAGTTTTTTAGTGCTACTTCTTATCTTGTGTCTTTTATTCCTTAATCCACAATCTATATTAATTTAATAAAATTAAAACTCAATCAAATTGTTTGATTGAAGGTTTACTTCAAAAGTATGGCATCTTAAATTTATTCTTTTTTTATTCTTTTTTATTCTTATTTTGCTAGTGGAGTAATTTGTCTAATTTATTGTTGGAGAACTATTTTTATCCTACACTTGTGAAAAAAATGGATATGGTGGATAGAAAAGGTAATTAAATTCCTCTACCACTAGAGAAAGGCCGCCCATAAGAAAATTTACAAGGATAAAATAAAGATTTTCTTATTTAAATAAATAATTCCTTGTCTCTTATAAAACGATGTGATATGAGGGATTGAGAAGGTGATTAAATCCTTCAACCACTAGAAATGGACCTTCAACTAGAAAATTATAAAGAAGAGAGTGATGAAACCTTGAAAATGAACTCCACCTCTTATGCTTTGGAAGTGACAACCAACTTCAATTATGTGGATTAAGGAATAAAAGACACAAGATTTAAAAAATCTTTTCAATGATATAAAAAATATATAAATCTTAATTACTATGAATAAATTATAATAGTTTTAAAATAGATGATAAATAAAAAAAAAATTAAATAAGTAATTTTTATCTCAAGGATAACTTGCTTAAAAAATCAAGAGTTTGAATCTCATCAAGACTCCTAAGTAGTGTATAAGGGTCCTAGAGAGGCCTCAAGGCCTTAGTCTTATACTCCTACCTACATCCAAGGTGCCACAATCCATATAGGACTTGTGTACCTTTTTTTCTATAAGGATTATACTAGCTATTGGTCCTTCTATTTTCTACTAGTAGAATTCATTTTTTTAAATTTTTGACTTCACTATGGTGTTTAAAAATACCCAATTAGTTTAGGAACCTTGTATGGCCTTCAAATCTTACTCCGTTTCTTCATAATGGCTCTCAAGGTGGTAAAATTCAATTTTATTGAAGTCTAAAAATCTTCTCTAAAAATTTATAAATTTTTTAAAATAAATTCTAAATAAATTCTAAAAATTTCTATAATAATTTTAAGATGATAATATCAATTTAAAGTTATTTTATTCTACCTTAGTGATTTTTTATAATAATAAAATCAATTCAAATCAACTAAAAATCCTATTTTTTACATAAATAACTATAAGACATGAGGTTTTTTTTTCTGATGCTTCTTCTACCTACCAAGTAACATTTATATGTTTCTAATAAATAATATATTTAGATAGAAGGCCAATATAGACAATAGTCTCAATAAATAAATACTAATTTTTATAATTCAGAAAAAATACTAAACCAATTAAGATAATTGCCTCTAAGATTTATTAAGAGTTCATTTTTTTTTCACTAATATTATTTTCCTTTATTTAACATCCTCTAAATACATCTTTATCTCATAATTATAGTTTTGGCATTCTAAATACATTCTTTTGTCCTAAAATAACTAGTGAATTAATCTAATAATTTATAAATCTCAAATCTCCTCTTAAAGCTTCATATTAAATATTTAGGTTCCATATAATTTAAATGCCATAATCAAACTAGGAAAAAAAAATCAAAACAAAATTTCTTACATCAACTTCTTTAAATTATTTTATTAATCATTCTAACACATATTAGAACTTACAAAACATATTACATATTTTGATTGATTTTTACATATTGTAAGCAATTATAATATGACAACGGTGTCGTACTGTAATTACTTACAGTATGTAAAAATTAGTTAAAATATATTATATGTTTATGAATCTAGATGTGTATTAGAATGGTTAGTAAGTTAAATTAAAAATGGTTGATAGAAGAAACTTTATTTTATTTTATTTTACTTATTTTAGTTATGGTATTTAAAAATTATAAGATCTAAATGTTTAGTATGAAGCTTTGAGAGAAGGTGGGGACTTAAGGATGAAAATTTAAGCTAGTAAGAGGCTAATTGGGAGGGATGAAATCAAGCCATGGTCGGATGAAGGCAAGGAATAGGGAACTTCATCCCTATTGGTCGAATACCATGCCCAATGGGCTTTGAGGAGGCTGCCCGCGACCTTAACAAGGGTTTTCGGCGACTTCAAAAAGGGGATTTGCAATTTCAGAGGTAGGGTTGTAAAGTTTAGGGTTTTGGGTATAGTTTGAGAGGAAATTTTAGGCGATTTGGAGTTAGGGTGAAGAAGTTATACTTGTTCAAAGTTAAAGAGTGGATTTCATATATACTGTCACTCTTTTGGGATTTCGCGGAGTTGTACGGAGGCTTTTGGAGATCGGACGGTGCGGTTGGAAAGGTGATTTCAAGATCTACGTCTGTTATGAAGGAATTCTTAAGTTTTGAGTTTAGACAAAGGAGATATGAAGAGTTGAAAACAGCGCATCCAATTCCAAGGCAGTAAGCACACCGTGTTGTTAATAGTTATGCTTTGAGCCATAACTTGAGTTTGCAGACGAAATTTTGGCTCAAACTTCTTGGAGAATGTGAAAATTTGTGTTAAGAAGCTATAAATACAAATTTCATGGAATTTGAGCTTATAGTTTGTGAGATATGAAGAAATTTGTATGCGGGTGTATAAAGACAAGGAATTGAAGCGACTGTTAGGGTTTTCAAGATATCTCAAGATCCGCAATGAATTTGCGGTTGAAAATTGTTGTAGAGGCTGATAAGAATACATCAGTACTTCATGGAAAATTTTACCATGTTTGGACGGTCGGATCAAGAGATATGAGATGTTAAAGTTTAGAAAATTTCCACATAAAGATATATAAGGTTTTAGAGGATTTTTATCACACTTTGGATGTTGTTAGTTACTTGAGGCTTATGTATTTGATGTAATTTCTCAAAAAGGAAAAATATATATATATAAACTTTGAGTTTTCCTCATTTTTGAAGCTTGATTGAGAAATTAGTGACAGCTAGAAGCCCAGCGCTTTCTTAAGGCAAATTCTCTCTACCCTGACAACGGTCTTGTCATTCAAGTTCTTTCCATCTTTATGTAATGCCATAATGACCAATGATATTATAGATGACTTACTATAAAAATTTGATATATCAATGTATATTATAGATATTACTAGTAATAGCAATGTTGTGATGTCAAATACAATGAAGCATTAGAGAGAGTTGATGAACAATAGACATTCTAATAGTATCTCTAAGAAATTTTACATTTTTTGCACCTATCATATCATCAATTGTGCCATAAAAGACTCAAAGTCTTGTAAAAAGAAAGACAACAATACAACATGCGAGATGTTGAAGTATATTTGTTATAAAAATATAATGCATCTTGAATTTGATACAATCTAAATTTGTTTAGATCAAGCAAATATCATTTAAATATTAGAACTCATTTGCAATAAGGATTAAGACTCATTGTTTTCTATGGTAAGTAATTGCTATGATTTGCACAATATCTTCAAAGCTTTGTATAACATAGATGCATTCTTTGTTATAATGTCAGATTGTAAGTGTAAATCATCAAATTGACTCATTAGTTGTTTTAGGATAAAAGAATGCATTTAGAGTGCCAAAATTAAAATTGTAAAATAAAGATGTGTTTAGATGATGCTAAATGAAGGAGAATAGTATTAGTGAGAAAGAAATAGGGTCTTAGTAAGTCTTGGAGGCAATTATCTTAGTTAATTTGATATTTTTTTTAATTATAAGAATTAGCATTTAGTTATTGAGACCAATGTCTACATTGTCCTTCTATATTTATGTATTAATTATTAAATATATATATATATATATATATATATAAATATTATTTAGTAATTAGAAGAGGTATGAAAAAGAAATCTCATGTCTTTTTAGTTATTTATATAGAAAATATGATTTTTAGTTGATTTAAATTGATTTTATCATTATAAAAAAATACCAAGGTAGAACACATTAGTTTTAAATTGATATTATTATTTTAAAAATATTATAAGAATTTTTAGAATTTATTTAGAATTTATTTAGAATATTTTAGGAATTTTTAGAAGAATTTTGAAGACTTTGGTAAAAATGAGTTTTACCACCTTGGGAGCCATTATGAAGAATTAGAGGAAGATTTGAAGGCCATACAAGGTTCCTAGGCTAATTGGGTGCTTTTGAACACCATGGTGAAGTCAGAATTGTAAAACAAGGAGTTTTACTAGTAGAAAATAGGAGGACCAGTAGCTAGTGTAGTCCTTATAAGAAGGGAGGTGTACAAGTCCCATATGGGTTGTGGCACCTTGGATGTAGGTAGGAGGATAAGACTAAGGCCTCGTGGCCCCTCTAGGACATCCTTATATACTACTTGTGAGCCTTGGTGAGATTCAAATTCATTATCTCTTAAGCAAGTTATCCTTGAGATAAAAATTTTCCACTTAAGTTTTTTATTATTTATCTTCTATCTTTGGATTATCATAACTTATTCATACTAACTCAGATTCACATGTTTTTTACACCATTGGAAAGATAAAAAAATTATCTATTCAAAAATAATATTTTTATTTTTTACTCTTATTTTTTACTAGATAAAAATATAGTGAACAGACTGTGATATAGTTTTGAATTGTGTACTTGCTTGATATCCTTTACTTCCCTTGTTTTGTTGTTGTTATTCTTTTTGTACTTGCTATTTACTTCCTTCACTTCACACCACCAATTACAAGCAACTCTTAAGTGAGGCCATCTTATAACTTAGGTTGAGGGATGAAAATTTATCCTCACAATATTGTTTCTCAATTTGAATAGCATACATTTAAGTCTTTTTTTATTTTTTTATTTTTTTATTGCCAAGGTAATGATCAATCTCACCTTATCAAAGTTCTTCATAACTATATCTCTTCAGTTTATTATATTCAAGTCGCTTCTTATCTATTATGGCAATATTATATCATAATATTATTTTAATAAATTTATATATAGCAATTATAGACAATTGCTCTTGCAATGAAAATAAAATTTTTAAAGTATGAAGGCTACTTGCTTGGATTCTTGCCTATAATAGCTTTATTTTTAGATCCAAGTCAAGATAGGCCTTATTTTGATGTCAAGAGTATTACTAACTTTGTTTGTGATATCCACTTTGTTGAATATAGCTTGATATCTATTGATCTTAAAACTATAGACAAATTAACAAAAAAAAAAATATATTAATTTGTTAATGGACAAACGTGACCAAGATGACAATCAAGATAAAATTTCTTACTATTTATAGATCACAAAGAAATTGGACAAGGCTTATAAGAATATATTAGAATAATAGAAATCATTTGGCTTCAAGTAGTTCAAGTTCTTGACTTGTCTTTTGAAGACATATTCATTGTTATAGGATTGTCAATTCCTTTAGAACTGATGTTCTTTAACAATAGCTAGTTTGTTTGGCCAATATGCTTTAGTATCTCCGACAAGAATTTAGAGATGAGTATATTGCTCCAATCTTAGAATTAAATAATAAATTTGTTAAATTGAGATTGCTAAGATATATAAATACATATTTTGTAAAATTTATTGCTCATTAATACACCATCTTTCTTATTAATAAAATTGACAAAATTGACAGTCTATTGTGTTGCAATTAGGCTATCTATTTGACTCTATTACACAATGTTTGTCCATAGTATGATAGTAGGTAGTTATGAATACAATCCAAAATAACCAACTCAAGCCATCGCTAATTGATTATAGTTTTTCATTAGTCAATTATGACTTAACTAATGGCTAATTGACTAATGAAAATGTTAATTATAAATGATTTATAGTTAACATTTTCATTAGTCAACTAGCCATTAGGATTTTTTTCAATTAATGTTATATGATTTTTATAATTAATTTTTAAATATTATTTAAAAATCTAAAATATATATGTTTGTAATTTTTTTAAATATAATTGTAATAAGTTTATTTTTTTAGTTTTACCTTATTTGATTTTTTTTTTTTTTTTTTTTTTTTTTTTTTTTTAAATACTTAAAAAAAAACACTTAAAAAAAAACTTAAAAAAAAAACTTAATAAAAAAATTTAATAAATATTTTTTGTATAGTTAAAATTTAAAATAATCTCTTTTAATGTAATGATTATTTTTGTACTTTCAAATCAATAGTTGTTTCTGATGTTGAAATGCATCATATATAAGGAAGTTTTAAATGTCAATGTATCCTCAATGTAAACAATTTACTCCAAACAACTTCTTTAAAGTAGAAAGTTGCAAAAAGTGGAATGAGGCAAAGGAAAAAGTGAAGTGATGGAGAAAAAGTAACTGAGGGATACCAAGCCTTTACAATACCCTAAGTCGCACCAATTAATAACCGGTATAGCATTCACACTGGCACTAGGGCGGATGCGAGGTTGCGGAAGTTACCCCTCAGAGTTACCACTGAGTTACCACAGACTCGGACAGGCAAGCTCTTGCGGAAGATTAGTTACCCCGCCGTTTCAAAAGACCATAAACTCATCATCCACCTGTCGACCGAAAATCTATCGCTTCTGTGCAAAGATCAGTCACCTCACTATGATATAATGACCTGGAAATTACGGTCATTCTGCATCACGTCCAGAACGGATGAACACATGAATGAATGAGTGATTTCTGAACAGGTGTCCGTCGCTGCGGGTAGCGACTCAGCGTTCATCCGCAGATAAAAGTAGCTTGAAAGAATTATGAGGCATGTGAAGCTCTTCTCGTTCAATATTGCCTTCCAAAATTTCTTTATCACTTTGTGCAAAGCATCTAGTTTAATCATAGTGTTTAAAATAATTTAATTATCATAAACTAGAAGATACAGTGATACAAAATGTGTGTGTTTGTGTATATATCTTTTACATGAAATCCATCCATTTTTGTTATAAAATCACATGTTTTCAAAATAAAAATACTATATACATATTAAAAATGGCCCAAAAAGAAGAGGTTAAATTTTTTATATATTTATATAGTATCACGCAATATCACTAAATATTTTTAAATTTAAGGATCACTTAGTTCTGTTTTATAATTATTTATGGTTGTAAATCTAATACGATAATATTAAATAAAATCTATACTTTATGAATTGAAAAAAATAATTTTAATTATATTATTATTATTATTATTATTATTTTGACGAAATGATGTTATTAGAAATAAAAAAATCATAAGTAATTTGTTCCAAAAAAAGAATCAATTAATCATGAAACTATTAGTCAACAAAATGCTCTCAACATCGTAATCAACATATTAATCAACATAGATTTTTTCTTTTTTTTCTTTTTTTTTTTGAAAAATTTGAATAATATTTATCTACAAGCTTAAATATATATATATATATATATATGCATTACAATTACAATCAAATGCAATGTATAGATAGAGACATAGAGATAACATGAAATGTTGTTGTGAACAGACCCAGTTGTCACATGTACACAGCCAGAGAAGTATGGTAAACAAACACATGGGGTTGGGTTGGGTTGGGTTGTATTAAGGCCCCCTGTTGCATTGAGCCCAGTGCTGAAGGTTTCCAAGCTTTCAAAGGGCTTCAAGGCTCTGCCAGCCTTCTCCCAGGCCTCGCGTGGCGACTCTGCCTGAGCTCGTGCATCGCACAGCATTGCGCGCGGAGCAGCTTCTGAGTCATGTGTAGGTTTGATGGTGGGAGTGGTGGTACAGGAATGGGGATGTGAAGAAGAAGAAGACGACGAAGCCTTTGATTGCATGGGAAGTGTTTTGTTGACGTTTAGACTTAGCCCGTGGGATTGGGCAGAAGAGGAAGAACAGAATTGGGAGATTGATGGGTTGCCATGGACCATTGTAGCTTCTTGGCCCGCGCGCTTTTTTCTGATCATCGAGAGTGAGATCTTCAAGTAATTCGCTTGACTCTATTTAGCTCAATTTTTATTGCTAAAATTTTGTATATGCTTGGATTTTCTGTATGCGTCCGGATAGTTGCTTTAAAATTGCATGAAGTGTTATCGAAGTAAGAGAGTGTGACCTTAGATTGAAGTGTAATGGGAAAGGGTGGGGAGAGTGGCGGAGAACACAAAGTTTGCGCAGCATGCATTCATTTGTGTAAAACCACTCACGGGAAAGGACTCTCACTCGTCCCGAGATTCTTAAAGACAATTCCCGAATATTCAACGCCGTCCAACAAGAACTGTAACCTGGTGTGTTCCTCTGCTGCTGTTCTGTTGTGTGTATCTTGTGTGGAGATTTCAATAGCTGCTTTCAGCTTCTTTGTTCACTGCAAAGGTAGATCTTAAAACATAGTGCCTCACCGATTCTGTGATAGATCTGAAGACTTGTTTCTATTCATTTGGGATTGTGCAGAAAATACCTGCTGTGTATATCAGAGAGTACATGGCCATAAACTCGAACGAGACCTACATCTTGGAGGACGTCACAGGGTCTGAATGGGTTGCAACTTTCAGCAGTGCAGCACTGAGAGATGGCTGGAAGGCATTTGCAATTGATTATCAGTTGGAGAAGGGAGATCAGATTATGCTTGGCCTCGTTGCCCTGAAGCGATTTTATGTGAATGTGTTTAATAAGTACGGCTTAGAGAAAGTAAGCACAAGCCAACCTTTGAACCGAAGGAGCTCTACGGGTACTGTGATTGATAAGGAAACTGAACTGTTGCCTCAAGTTTCAAAGCCCATGAGAGGAGTTGCAGAAGATCCACTCTTGAACTTGGCACATTCCAAGGCAACAAATCGCAGAGAGAAACTAAATGGTTCTCCTCAACATGACTCTCAGATGCCAGAGTTCAACAGTTTCTGTGCAGTAATGCCAGCTGATTCCTCTGGTCAAAACGAGAACAAGGGAACCAAGGGGTTCTTGCGGAACAGGGGATCTATTGAAAGGAATCTTCAAGAACAAGTGGTAAGGGCCTAGAAACTCTCGGTATTGTGAAACATTCTTTTCATCTCGTCTGATGTTCACTTGCCAGGTTGAACATTAGTTCATTTGATACTGCTCGTATTGAAGTTGACGGTGTTAGCCTTGTGTGTGTCATTTTTGCTTAGGACCGTCACGAGGCGGAAACCTCTCTAATGAACATGTCGTCCGAGGAATCAGAAGACTCAGTGCAAGTGCTTTTGGCTAAGACTATTTTAGCTAAGGCGAAACAGAGAAGGTTGAAGAAAAGAAAAATGATCTGTGCTGATATTTCTCCTGTAGAAACGACAACAGAGGCTATCTACTCTGAAGGCATTTTCAGGAATGAAGTCTCTAAAATCTTTGAGGATAAAATAAGGGCAATGAACCTTAAGAGTAGGAATGTGGGTATGGCAAGTAGCGGTTCAGCGGGACTGAGCACTTGTGATTTGATTGACAGCCTAAGGAACGACTTTGCTGCATCACATTATGACACTGGCGCTGTTAAATCTCGTGAGGTTTCTAAAGTTTTGATGAATGGGAGTAATGACCATGATGTTGAAGTTTCCGAAGTTGATGTCTGTCATGGAAGAGACGAACCCCAGAATCATCACAATGAGATTACTGACCAACTAGGGGTAGTGAAGGAGATTTCTCTTCCAGACCATAGACAAACTGGGGTCATAACGCAGACGAAAACAGCCAGAGTGGTAATTGAGGATGATCCTATTGGGAGGAGAGTAGAGATTAGACAAGCAGGGGTGCTTTGGAGTGAGCCAGAAGGTAGAGATCAACCCATCTCTGTTTTTCAACCAGCTTTGGTAAAACAGGAACCTAGCTTAAGTCTTGGGAATAATCTTGGGTCTGCAATGGCAGCTGCCGGGGCTCATTCTCATGACAACGACAAATTTGCAAATTGTGGTTTTCCTACTGTCGCAGTTAACTACAAATTTGAAGCTGTTACTCTAGGAGGCCCCAGAGCTTCAGAGGACAGGAACCTCAAACCTGGCGACATGACGTCGGAAGACCAAGAGCCTCCAGATGCCACAAGTCCAAATTCAAATGCTCCAAGTTCCCTCGCGGGAGATGATAAACTAACAGAGTCCCAGAAGCAGGCGTATGAAGTGGCAAAAGCTTTTTCGGTCAACACAAAAAATCCAAGCGCTCTTCTACCGATGGGAACCAGAATTTTCAAGAACGCGTACGCTTATGTAAGTTTTGCATGTCTTTCATCCGTACTACGCAGACGTTCTGCGTTGTGAATTATAGATAGCCCTGGATTGCAGACGGTGTTGTGGCACTTGGACCATTTACTGCCTTGCGCTGTCTTGCTCAGATTGAAAGGTAAGTGTCGGTTGACTCATCATCACGTGGGGTGCAGATCGTCTCAGCTGAGTGTGCAGAAATATTTCCGACGGTACCCACAGAGTTGATCTTAGTGGATACTGATGGCATAATGCGCAAAATTGGCTGGAGACCTGGACTACGATACCTATACGGTCAGGGGTGGAAGGACTTTGTTGAAACGCACAACATTCAAGTAGGCGATGTGTGCGTGCTGGAGAAAGTTGACATGTTTGAGTACAAGGTCTTAATCCACGTATTTCGTTCTCGCGACATTGAAAGGGTCCCCCTCACCCAAGCCCCTGCAACCACACCCAAATTTGGAGCATCTCCTGGAGCAAGGTTCCGTGCAGAAGGAAAGCGAGGTCGACGAGCAAATAGCCCTTGGTTGCCTGGCACACGTAAGTTTAGGAAGTGCTCAACGAAAGCACCCACCAACGAGGTTGTGGGGAGGGAGGTTCCTAAATCTTCGGACGTTGAATCAGCTGGAGTAAAGAGACCAGGTTCCTCTCGTGAAAGAGGAGCAGCGAGGCGAGGATCAGCGAGGAAGTGGTTGACACGACAATCGCTGTTTGCTACTCATGCACAAATTCGGAAGGTTGCGAAAGCTGAAACGAGGTCGAGCCAGTCAAGTGTGATAGTAGAGAAGCAGCAGGAACTGGCAACACCAGTCCAGGAGGCTCGCAAGCATTACGAAGTACAGAAATTGATTGATCGACGGAAGAGCTTGCAGGGGTTGGTGTTTTTGGTTGAGCTCAACGAAGCAGTCATGCCCCCGGTTAGCAGCAAGAAGAAGACGAGGATAAGTGCCACTCAGGATGAGAGAGGGCGATGGTGGGTGCCGCACCACCATTTCAATTTCGATTTCAGCAGCTGTTATATTGAGTGACTGGGCTGGGAGATATATGATCATCATCTCTCCAATTTTAACAGCAACCACAAGTTTTGAGAAGGTTGCATGAGGGGATTTATGGCACAGTTATTTTCATGAGCATTGTTTAGATCTTCTGAACATGTCCCATCTGGGTTTCTGCAAAAGCATCTTAGGTCCAACAATCTATTGAAGCGACAAGTGAAGAAGTCGTCAAGGTGCAATGAAGACGAATCTGAAAAAGTGAATTTCTAGGTATAGTGAATAATACCAAGCAGGTGTAGTCGTGCATAAGAACCCCTCTGTCGTAATTTCTATCACTCGTTACCGAAGAGACCTATTTAAATCTCATCACGTTTGAAAAAGCGTGTTCAAACAAAGGAATTTCGATTTTCTAACGCCTATAGCTGCCTGCTGTTCCAAGAAACCATTGGACTAACACCAATGGCAACAGCACCGATCACATCGAAGTGGGCAGAGCTTTCCAGCCCTCGCTCACTTATTCAAATGCCCCTCGCCGGCGCAGTGTCAACTCACATAAGGAACTAATGATAATAGGCTTTCATCATGAACCTCACGAATTTCACACGACGCACTACAGACTCCATATTTTTTTTTCCTCTCGTCACGATTTCGGTCCCCTAATCTTTGCTACTGCTGGTTGAACGTAGTGAACTTAGTCAGAATCCATTCCACATTGCACTAGGTACGATACTGCTGTTGAAAAACGACTAACAGTAACAGCGACTAGTCGAGCATTTGTAGAGTTTCTTGCACTCGCCTCAAAAATGTAAGCTGAAGTCTTGGATGTTCGTACTTTTCAGGATTACTTCATTGTCGCCTCATTCAGGTGTCACATACGCAGATGTTATCCCACCATCTACAAGCAGGCTTGCGCCAGTCATATATGAGCTATCACTAGATGCAAGGAAGAGCGCTGCCTTAGCCATCTCTGATGCCTCCCCGAAGCGACCCATGGGAATATGAACAAGTCGCCTCTGTTTTTTCTCTTCGGTATCCAAAAACTTCATCAAAAGTTCGGTTCTCAAGGGCCCTGGACAAAGAGAATTGACTCGTACTCCTTCTCTCGCATGTATTACAGCCAGTTCACGCGTGAGAGCGAGTACTGCTCCTTTACTCGCTGTATATGCAACTTGAGGGGTAGCTGCCCCCAAAAATGCTACAAAAGATGCTGTATTTATGACTGAACCTCCCCCAGATTTGATAATTGCGGGGATGCCGTACCTACAACGCAATAGAATGCATCCAAGAATATTAGAGAAACTCTAAGACTTCATAATAGTTTAATCGTAAGCTTGACATTTCTTATGATCCCACGTCATATGGGACTAGCAGATACTACTTGAAAACTTGGATAACAACAACCTTTCAACTTGCAAGAACTGACTATTATAAGGCAACCAGCAAAAGTAAGGCTTCATTGGGCTCTCTAGAGACGTGCTCATTACCTGCACCCATAAATCACTCCCTTGACATTAATTGCCAAAGTTCGGTCTATGACATCATCAGGTGTGTTGATGACATTGTCATCCCCTGAGTCCATAATACCAGCATTATTGAAGATGATGTGGAGGCCGCCATAAACCTGCAAGATACTTGAATGCATTAACCAATGTGCTTGCACCAAGTCAAATTGGGGTTGCAGTGCCAGACGAACTGCGGGAGGACAAAAGGATTCCACCGAGAGACAGAAGGATTCCTCAATTGTCTTCGGGGCAAAAGTGCTCTTCTGGTATGCATTAGGGCTGCAAGTATACAGACATTAAAGGCATAATTGATAGCACTCGTTTAGTGGAAGTGATTGATCACTGCTGAGTAGAGTCAGGAATACTAATCGAGAAGACGTTGTATATACCTTCTCTGCTTTAGCAACCATTGCCGCTACATCATCAGCGACGGAAACATCACCGCCTACTGCAACACCTTGGCCATCGAGCTCATGCATAGCATCAACAGTGCGGCAAGCAGCTGCCAGGTTACGATCAGCCACAACGACAGAAGCTCCTTCCTGTGCGAACAAAAGCGCGGCATGTCGTCCAATTCCACTTCCCGCTCCTGTATCCATACAGTTTGAAATTAGTGATTTACACAACAGTAAGGATTGTAAGTGTTGCACCACTGCACTGTGTCGTTTCAGACGTTTTTGATATGCGCTTCCGATGAAATTAACCCATCCCATGTCTTGTTCACATATCTCTGCTAATAATGTGCACAGAATTTGCAGAAACAAAAAACCACCGATAACGCCAGGTCAAGAATCATCGATAAGGAAGACGTTCATCAACTGAACCACAGGCATATTCGTGTGCAGGAAATATTCAATCTTATCTAAACTAGTGCCTAGTGTAAAGTCAATATGCAGTATACACCTATTCCGATGAACTCAAAACACTGCACGTAAATGCTTTCAAGATACACGAAATCCAAACACGGTAAACATACGTGATCCTCCAAAAAGTGAATGAAACCAGTTCAAACGGATACTATAGTTAAGCAGCATCAATGCATTTGAAACTGTACTCGCACTTCCAAAATCAAACACAATAACATTATGTAAAAATCATACGCAATTGGGTACAATTTCCACGCGAAGCAATTCCGATTGCACAGTCAACGCGTGAAGACGACCGCGCGCACAACCCAAAAACCGGGTAAGGCTAGCACGCCACCTTCCACTACCCAGCTGTCAAACAGTGCCTCTAGAACATCAATTCAAACATAAACAGCAATACCCGCCAAACCACAACGCTCTCAAATCGCAGCACCAAAAGCTGTGGCAAGGTTCGTCCTAAATTCTAGTCTTCCTTTCGATCGGAACAAAAGCCAGCAACAGAGAAACAATCAGAGAATGCACAACATGCCTGTAATGAGAGCAGTTTTCCCCACGAGTTTCCCGGGGCCAAAGTGCTGCGGAATGGGGGAGGGCGCTTCAAGCGTGAAGTCATCCCCCGAGGATCCAAAGCTGCGAGTCCAATCAAGGCCACCTCGGCGGAGGAGGGCGCTGGGCACAGCACGGCCAACGACGCGCCCGATCATTGCCATGGCTGCCGTCCTAGATGGCACCCCCGCACCTTCTCGCCTCGAATTTTCCCTACAAATGCAGCGAACCGACGCCCAGCAATGCAGCAGAGATGCAGGAGCAGCAAGCAAGCTGGTTCGAGGAGGAGGCCCGCCCTTCGTCCGAACAGGATGCTAGAAGCAAGGCTGGCATGCTGGCTTAGGTCTACGCAAGAGTTAGCGGGGACGATGCCCGAGAGCATCTGGCTCGCCTGCCTGCCTGCTTGCTTACTTGCTTCCTTGCTTGGCTTGGCTTGGCTTGGATGAATCTTCAACGGACAGATCTCAACACGACGACGACGACACAATGCTCATGCGCTCTGTGTGCTGGTTACGTCACCCTCCCTCCATCCATCCAGTGCCGACGCAAAGCCACGCCTCGCCCACTCGGATCACCCTGCCTCGCCTTTTCTGTTTAATTCTTCATTATCTTTGTTTCGCGTCACTTGTTGGGAGTTGCGCTCAGCAGCTATTTGGCATATTCAAGTCTCACGGGATTGGATGTGCATTCCGTGAGATCGAATCCCGCTGAATGATGAAGTGTAAGATTCCACTCACTCGATCATTCCAGGTGTGAGCTGTTGAAGCAGAGGTACGTAGTTTGATGTGCTGAGCTTGGTCACGTGGCATTTCAGGCCCTACAAGAGGTGCTTGTAAGGTTGCTCCTGTTATCCATCTTGGACAAATGGTGTTATGGATTTGGATTATTTGGTGTCTTAAATATATTACAATTTTTTTTTTTTTTTTTTTTTTTTTTTTTTTGAGATAGAAAAAAATTATAATTACCTTTAGATGAAATGTTTTTATTGTGATTTTTATTTTTCTTATTTTTTTGAAAAAAAATATCAGTTTTTGTTGCATATTTTACTTTCTTTATATGTCTTGGAATCAAGCAATAAGATACATAATAAACTATTAAATTATTCAAATACAATGTAATTTATTTATTATTTTTTCCACAATTAGAATATCTTATTGGAAAGATATATTTTCTGAGTTTACAATTCTATAATTTTAAGTTTTTTTGATTAATTACTAGTTTATTTATTAATTAATGACCTCAATTTTTAATAAATCTATATAATTATAAAATTTTGGTATTCATATATATATATATATATATATATATTTATAAATAAAGTTGTGCTCTAGAATATTTATAACTAAGTCATTTTTTTTAAAATGCTTATTCAATGATACTTTATGTATCCTAATTTGTCATATATTGTTTAAAATTTGGTTCATAAAAATATCAATTTAGTTAGTATTGCATATTATAAATTACTTCAAATAATTATTCATGAAGTTCTAAAATTATCTCAAGACAATCTTTTAAGATTTATAGTTTATTTTAAATAATTTTAAAATAACATTTTTTTTTTTTTTTTACAAAATCTATTTGCTCAATTTTTGTTTACGTAAGTAAAAGCTACCTCACTTATAGAAAAATCCACATTAAATCACAATGTATTCTCTCAAATAATAGTTTTGCCATAATCTGGTTTATATTCTTCGAAAAATAAAGATATTATATTGTAGAGTGATATTATAAATACAACTCCATAGCTAAGAATCTTAAATGGATCATTCAACTGCCGGTTAAACAATCGACTTGAGCGAAAAGCAAAAGCAAGTTTTGGTAAAAATGATATCTATATTTATTATCAAGAATAGTCATCAATAAAATTATGATATCTTGAATATTTCATGGCTACTAATTTATCATAATATTGATGGGTATTTATCTTTGATTTAAAGCCCCCATCTCTTCAAAGTCGTATAAAAAATGAGCTTTTTTAAAATCTTTTTAAAAAATACGAGAGCGTAAAAATCTATGTAATTGAGTGACATGTGATATAAAAGGTATTTATTTGAAATCAAATCATACAAATAGATTTTTTATGTTGCATAATATTTTCCTATAAAATATTACAAATTTATAAAATATCACTAAAAAGAAAAATATATATCTATATCTATATATAATATCTTATTATAATTTATTTTTATCAATAAATTATAAAAAAAATTCTTCATAAATTGATATTTTATTTTATCACAATATAATCAATTAAATTTACTAAGTTTCATTTTATTATATACATTTTTGTTAATAATAAGTCTTTTAAAAAGACTTGAAATATAATCTTTAGGCGCCTTCAAAGTAAAGAGCTTATTAGTGTCTAAATGCAAGAAGTAAAAGTTGATTGCTTGTTGTACTAGAGGCATCTTAAAGTGTATTATTGTTTGTGTAGTTTTAAAAATTGGTATTAAAATTAAGTGTTGCTAATGCCGCTCACAGTTTTTGCTATTACTACTACCACAGCCTCCATCTACATGCCCATCTTTGGCCTGACCTTTCAAATTGATTAAAATTTTTTTTTGTTCAATACTTTTCAAACCATTTAATTGAGATAAATTTTGTATTAGAATAAAAAAACTAAAAGAGAATATGAGAAGTGGATGGGGAGGTTGTGGTAGCAATAGTAAAAACTATGATGGATATAAATCTAATAATATCAACAAATATCCTTATGAATTATCTTCAAATATGAAGCCTATGTTTTAATCCACAAATTAGAAGTTATTTTATTAGAAGAACAAAAAGAACAAAAAAAAAATATAATTGAAGAAATTATTTATAATCTTAATTTTTATAAAATACATATAAATTACAATTAGTATGAACTAAATTCATCCAAATACACAATTAAATTGAAGGTAGATAAAATAAATATGATAATTTAATTTTGCTTTTTATAATAATTGAAGTTACTTCTATTTATTTTAGGTAGTAATTTAATTATTTTTTTAATTACATTTATGACAGAAGAAGAAATGCAGGCTTTATTAACAGCTTAGATTTATTCTATTTAAGAGCTCAAGGGAGAGAACCAGTAAACAAAACAATATTATATTAGACATTCATTGTACTTCTACAAGTGAAACGTAGATATTAAATATAATCGTATTTTTTCTAATATATTTGAATTTAATTTTTTTATAAAGATAATAATTTGTTTAGGTATTGAATTGTGTCAAAATGTCAATTGATTAATTGCTAGTTGATGGCAATCAAGATAGTTGTAGTTTGTAGAAGATGAAAGTATAAATATTCTTACTATTGACAATTACTTAATGGATTTAATGTTTCTCTTTAATGGGCTTTTTGACTAGTAGAAAATACATAATGTGTGCCGTCTTCAACAAGATTATCTATCGTAAACCAATAAGACTAAAGTGTCTCTACATCTTTATTAAATTCAACTCTTTTTATTAATATAATTATATGATATATTTATATTAGTCAATATTTATTTAAAAATATATATATAAAGATGTCAAATTCACTCTCATATTTTTCGTTAGTTCTATATGATAAAAAAATTGGATATCTTTGATATTAATATATTTTTTATTATAAGTTAATAAATTATATGACTATAATGAATTTACCATCATCTATTGGGTTTTGTCATATTACGTGAAGTTTAGTTTGAAAATGCATAGATATCTAGTTGTGAAAAATTTATAGTATATGATTATTATATAATTAAATATAACATACTTGAAAGCATCTTTCTTCAATATTTTTAATTCTTACAACAATCTTAAATCCAAGTAAATATAAACCTTATATCGATCAAATTTTTTAATCTTAATCTAAATGCTAGGTATTAAATCCTCAAGCTCTAAGAAATTCTTAAAAATTCTTAGTAAATTCTAAATAAATTGTAAATTTTAAGTAATAATAAAATATAACAAGATACTAATTCTAAATAGGCCATTGGATTAACATTACATTTTTCATGATGTTTTTTCATATAAATAAATATTTTAAAATCTAAAAAAACAACCTACAAATTAAAAATATAAAAATAATTGCAATATAATTCTAACTAATGTTGCTTGGCAACTATTAATAATTTCTTGAAAGACTTCCCAATAGTAAATTTTTCTAATTTAATTATTATATTTTATTCAAATTTAATATGCAATTTAATTGTGATCTTTTACATTGGCATCTGAAATTTTTTACTTCATCCAAACTATAGATAGTTAGATATTTAAAATTTTAATTAATCTTAAATCATTCAATTTCTAATACTATATATATCGTGGTCCAAATATTTTCTAATTGCCATTAAAATAATCTAAAATTCAAATTATATGTTTTTGCTTGTTCTTTCAATGTAATTAAAAATCTCAACTATATATCAACCACAAGTTTAAAATATCCCAAAGTTTATGATAATAAATCATTGTATGCTTTTAAAATTTTATTATCTTTTAATTTTAAAAGTTAAGGTCTTTATAATTCCCACTCCTTACAAACCTTACATTCTTATAATAGAAGTATAATATTATATTTTTAATCACACTCTTCAACCTTTTTTTTACTATTAGTCCTTTTAAAACTCGAAGATTAAAATTTGACCTTTTTCACAAATGAGTCGTCTTTTTAGATATTAAACTTATCCTTATGATAAGTTTTATAAAAAATCTATTTTAAAGTTTATTTTTTATATATTTATATTATTATTTTCTATCTATTCTAATTTATTTTATCTATTTATGGTCTACCAAGGTGGTAAGTATTTTAATATATATTTTTAATTAAACTTGATTTATTATGTAATGGGTAATAAAATTAAAAAAAATAAAACATATTTGAGTTCTTTTTCATCTCTTAGATCTTCACCAACTTTTTTACCAAGTATTCATATTACAACGCAGCATTGCGTGTTGATTTGTTGAAATAGAATAAGCTTTTTCAAAATCTTTTGAATTAAATTATTATATCTTATTTTTTATTGATATTGAATATGTTATTTCTAAAACTGATATAATATGAGTATTTTTGCCATTCTTATCTTTTCTTAGATATATTATGTACAATTTATATATTTTATGCTCATTTAAAATAAGTGTTTAATATAACACGATTATAAATTTTATTTATTCTAATCTTGTATCTCTATTTATTTGTTGTGCCATTCTAAAGCTTAATTAATTTTCAGCATCATCCAATATCATATATTATTAATATTTTTTAATACTATAATTTATTTTGTCATTAGATAGTTTCTTGTATCTATATATGAAAATTTATACGATTGTATTAATACATCTATTATTTAAAATAGTTAGGTTAACTTCTTGCTTTAGTATAGCTATATTGATAAAAGGTTTGTATCTTTTGTGATAGAATATTATTTTAATAATGTTTGTTTATATGCTGTTACATATCTATTCTATATTATTATATTTTTTAATTATAATAGTTAAAATTATATTAAAATTATTTGTATCTTTCTAGTACTTTTATTTGTTTTATTTATATTGATTTAAGATCATGGGTTAACGATTCAATTTATATTGGTGAATTTCTTGGATGGACTTAGATTTTATGTTTGTATTTAATAAACACTTAATTTTTTAGGTGTTATATAATTAAACAAAATCTACACCAAATTAAAAAGTGGTTGTAATCTATTAAATTGATTTTTTTAAATAATTAAATTAATCACTAGAATTATCTCTAATTTCTAATTCTCTTTTAAAATTGATTATCATATAATATATTGGTTTTTAATTCTTCTCATTTTATAAGTGATAGGAAAAAAAATTTCTAATTTTAATTGCTATCTACCTATCTGTTTCTTGAGCTCATTAAAGATGCCTCTTTATTATTAGCCAATTCATGTAGATATTTTAAAAGCCCCCATTTCCAAATTATTTTTTATGATCTAAGTACTTTAGAATTAAATAATAGAATTAATAGTTAAAAAGATATATCTATATATATATATATATATATATAATATTCATAGTGATAATAATAAAAGTTTTTGATAGATTAACTTTAGTAAGATTTTAATAATTAAAATTAAAAATTAAAAAATAATACCAAAATCTTAGTTAATAATAATAGAGGCCCTTTATTTCATCTTTTTGAATTCATAATTTTTCTACAAGATATTTTACTTAAAAAATAGGAAATAATAATATAATGTCTCTATATAAAATTTTATTTTTAAGTTCTCTTATATCTCTAATCAACCATAATCTTAAATATTATGCTTGTGCTTATTAAATTTTTAAAGATTGATAGGAAATAAAGAACATGCAATGAAATAATGCATAGTATCATAGATCTTTCTCTATATTCAAACTATACAGCTTTGTGTAATTACATTTGATGCTCGTTTTCTTGAATTTAGATACGATTATTATGAAACTTAAACCATAAATTTGCATTCACTCTTGGAATCATCAACGTAGAATGCAAAAGCGTAAGAATCCAACCAAGCAAATGAACTTTGATAAGAAGTTAATAAATTCATATCTCTAAGGATTCTATTGGTATCTTTGATATTGAAAAGCTATCCTTCTTGGTGATTAGTAATGAACATAGGCTGAGTTCCAACTTCTTGAGACCATTCATCTATAGGCACAAATGACGAAATTCTAGAATATGGTGAAATTTGATCCATGTCCCGATTGTTACTAGCACTCGTCTCTCTAGATTGTTGCGGTGCTTTTTTAATATGTAATTGAAAGATAGTAAGGCTTTCTTTGTCACTTTTGTGTGATACATACTGAAATCTTGATTTACATTTAATCATGCAAATGCAAGTAATCAAAACTCCAAAAAATGCCCACACAGGAATTAAAAGTGTGAATCATAAAATTAACTCATTAGTTGTTTTAGGATAAAAGAATGCATTTAGAGTCCTAAAACTATAATTTTAAAGTAAAGATATATTTAGATGATGCTAAATGAAGGAGAATAATATTAATGAGAAAGAATTAGGGTCTTAGTAAGTCTTGGAGGTAATTATCTTAGTTAATATAGTATTTTTTTTAATTATAAGAATTAACATTTAGTCATTGGGACCAATATCTATATTGGCCTTCTATCTCTATGTATTACTTATTAAAAATATATAAATATTACTTAATAGGTAGAAAAAGCATGAAAAATAAACCACATATCTTTTTTATTATTTATATAGAAAATAAATTTTTTAGTTTATTTAAATTAATTTTATTAATATAAAAATTACCAAGATAGAATAAAATAGTTTTAAATTTATTCTATCACTTTAGAAGTATTTTAAGAATTTTTAGAATTAATTTAGAATTAATTTGGAATTTTTAAAGAATTTTTAGAATAATTTTAAAGACTTTGATAAAAATAAGTTATATCACTTTGGGAGCCATTATGAAGAATTGGAGGAAGATTTGAAGGCCATTCTAGGTTCATAGGCTAATTGGGTGTTTTAGAACACCATAGAGAAGTCAAAATTGCAAAATAAGGAGTTTTATTAGTAGAAAATAGGAGGACCAGCAGCTAGTATAGTCCTTTTAAGAAAAGAGGTGCACAAGTCCCATATGAGTTGTGGCACCTTGGATGTATGTAGGAGGATAAGACTAAGGCCTTGTGGCCCCTCTAGGACACCCTTATATACTACTTATGAGCCTTGGTGAAATTTGAATTCATGATTTCTTAAGCAAGTTATCCTTGAGATAAAAATTTTCTACTTAAGTTTTTTATTATTTACCTTCTATCTTTGGATTATCATAACTTATTCATAGTAACTTGGATTCATATGTTTTTTATACCATTGGAAAGATAAAAAAAATTATCTATTTAAAAATAAATTTTTTATTTTTTATTTTTATTTTTTACTGGATGGAAATATAGTGAACAAACTGTGATGTAGTTTTGAATTGTATACTTGCTTGATATCCTTTACTTTCCTTGTTTTGTACTCAATATTTGCTTCCTTCACTTCATACCACTAATTACAAGCAACTTTTAAGTGAGGCCATCTTGTAACTTGGATTGAAGGATAAAAATTTACCCACACATTTTGGTGCATTTGCTGTGAGGTGGTGCTTCTAATTATGTGGGTGATTGTGAAGTGAATTAATGGTGGTTGATTTTTTTTGTGGACTTTTTGAGTGAGCATTTCAATCCTTTCCTCCATCATTGATAAGTCTTCTACCTTGCTTTATTATTGTTGTAAGCAAAGCTTTTATCATTTATAGTCAAAACAAGACAAAAAAATAAAAACAAAAATAAGTAGAGAGTAATTTGTTCTAGGATTTTTATCAATCAGTTTTTATGTAATTGGTTTTTGTATTTG
This sequence comes from Physcomitrellopsis africana, assembly GCA_036785485.1. NCBI lineage: Eukaryota > Viridiplantae > Streptophyta > Bryopsida > Funariales > Funariaceae > Physcomitrellopsis > Physcomitrellopsis africana. The sequence continues at coordinate 106,128 of JAWRVF010000065.1, read as the reverse complement.
GGATTTTATGAAATTGTGTATCTTAATTTTAGCTTTCTAAAAAGCTATCATACATTTGATTTGAATCAAATTTGAATTTTTGGTGAATTTTTGAGTATAAGAGAGTTCACTACCTTGAATGGTTGGTCCCAAGAGTGATTTGCTCTCGGATTTTCAACAATCAGTTTTTATGTAATTATTAGTTAATCTTGAAAACTTTTTGAAATTGTGTATCTTATTATTAGCTTTCTAAAGAACTATCACCAATTTGATTTGGATGAAAATTAGATTTTTGGTGAATTTTTGATTAGAAGAGATTTGACTGCCTTGAATGTTTGCCTCCAAGATTGACTTGCTCTCGGGTTTTCATCAATCAATTTATTTTATTTGTTATTTGAATTTTAATTTTAATGAGATTTTTTATCTTGTTATTAGCTTTCTAAAGAGTTATTACATATTTGATTTGGACAAAAATTGAATTTTTAGTGAATTTTTTATTAGAAGGGGATTCACTGCCTTGGCAGTTTTGTATATTCCTTGTTTGAAAAGGCATTTCTTAGTGCCTATTGATTATTTTCAATTAAGTTTTTTTATACAGAATTGAATTAAATTGACAAGAGCCAAGGAACTTATTTAAAATTTAGTTTCCTAATGCCACTTCTTATATTATGTCCTTCACTCCTCAATCCATAACTTGTATTAGTTTGATGAAATGAAAACTCAACCAAATTACTTAATTGAAGGCTTACCTTAGAAGTATGGTGTCTTGAGTGATTGCTCTTCTCTTCTTCTTCTTCTTCTTCTTCTTTTTGTATTATGAGTGAAGTAATGTATCTAAACTACTATTAGAGAATCTTTTCTATCCTACACTTGTGAAGAGATGGAATATGGTGGGTGGAGATAGTGATTAAATCCCTCTACTATTAGAAAAAGGCCACCTATAAGAAGATTTATAAGAATAAAGTAAAGGATTGCTTATTCAAATAACCAATCTTTTGTTTCTTGTGAAAAAATGAGATATAAGGGATAGAAAGGGTGATTAGATCTTTCAACAAGAAACTCACAAAGAGAGAAGTGATGAAACCTTTGAAGATGAGCTCTAGTCCAAAAATCACTACAAATTGAATATTGATGAAAAGTCAATAAAAATTATACTATTGTATATAAAAATAAAAAAAAAGAAGAGTTTGGACTCCCTATTGTCCTAGTATAAAATTTTTCTTCACATTATTGTTAATTAAGGTCACTCCCATACATGGTCATACTATATAATAAGTAAAATTGGAAAAAGTATTACTTGAGGTGAAATTCAAGCAATCATTCTTTCTTTACTTATTTTTGTTTTATTTTCTTTCCTTGTTGGAAGGTGTTTTAAGTGAGTTGTAGGTAGATGGCAAAAATACTTTTTAAATTAATTTTTTTTAGAGATTGATATATTAAAACTATGAGTCTAAGTAAATTTTATGTCCAAAGTTGAACTAGATGCATCATTCTATTAGATCTAGACAACCTAAACTAATTCCACCTATAAAAAATCTAAAAAAATTTCTTAAAAATTCCACTTCAAAATTTAGAGGAATTGAGGTCCAATGGTTGGACAACCAAGTTACACCTATAACATCACAAGACACATTTGTACTCAATCTATTAGAACTAAATCCTAACCAAGTAATAATAGAAAATAAAATAGACTTAGAATCTTTAAATCTTGTTAGAAAAATAAATTAAGAAGGAAAAAAGTCAAGACCTACTTCTTCTTCAATGGATTATGGCAGAGAAGCCTCTCTCAATCCTATATCCATAAATCCCTTGGTCTAGCCAAGGAGTTTGTCCATTGTAATTTCAGAGGGATTGCAAGCAGCTCCCATGCCTTACAATCTTCTAATCTTTAAAAGAACTATGGATGACAACCCAATAACACATGTGGAAAGATTCATGGAACTTCTCATAACATGTTTGATAACCAATCTTGAATATTATCTTGTATGGTTTTTGAGCATGTTAAAGAATGGAGCTTATGAATGGTATAGAAACCATCCCCTCCAAATCTTTAGAAATTGAGACATGCTTATGAGAGCATTCCTAGAGAAATTTAGACCAGAAGTGAGACAAAATAATGCCCTCAAAGCCTTTTCTTCTTTGAGACAAGGAAAAGGGGAGAAGATTGACAAATTTATTTGACAATTTGAATTAGTAGTAAATTGATTTATAAAAATCCTTCTCATAGACAACATTCTTATCTATTTTTTTATCTAAGGATTCAACAAGGAAGGTATAATTAAAAAAATCTTCAAAAGAAGGCCAAAAAACTTAGAGGATGCCAAAAAGATAGCATAGATGATTGAAGACATTGACAAACAATAAGAAATGATGTGGAGGAAGGAAGACCATAGAATACCAAGTTTTATACCAATCTATGCTCAAAATATGGATAAGTCTCAAGGACGTTCTTATGAAATTATGAAAAATCAATTCCAACCTATAAACCATTATCCTACATTGTTAGAGGTTAAATTACCACCTAGCCTCCCAAAATTGATACACTTAGAGGATAAAAATAGGTAGAAGGAAGAATTTAAAAATGAAGTCTTTGTAATCCAAAGGAAATTCCAGAATAAGTTGGCACAATAAATAAAAACTATGTAAGAACAAATGGCCTTGTTAATCAAGGGCCAAAATCTAAACCAAGTCCTACTTCCCATAGAATCTAGTAGACACACTTCAAGGTTGTAGTGTACTTAATGCAATCAATCAGAATATACTAGTCAATTTTGTTTAAATCCAAAAAATTAACAATATAATCTTGGATGGCAACCATCTTACATCCCCTCTTATAGAAACTAAGACAATGTAAGATCTAATTCTCATCGATAAAGCCATGATTGTTGTAATGAAGGTTTTAAAAACCAACTAAGATCAAGATACAAAGTACATCATCTTTGTGGCAAAAGACATCTATTTGGTAGTTGTTAGATAGAAAATAGAATTATTTGTGGAAATTGTGGGAGAAACCATCCTACAAGTGTATATAGGAAAATTGATAAGAAAGTTTCTTTAAATTTTCCACAAGCAAATTATCATCACCAAACTCAAGATCATTTGAAGGAGGCAAGAAATCAAAATTTTGACAATATCTTAAAACCTTCAAATCTATTTTATGACCATAGCAATAACCATCAAAACCAACATCCTCCCTTAGGTTTAAATATTAAGTAAGGATTTATTCTCCCACATGGTGGTCACTTTCAATATAGCCAACAATATGATGATCAAGGCTCTCAAGATGTAAGATTTATAAATCAAATCAATGGTGGAATGATTGAGAAACAAGTTTCTACCTCCTTTATAATTTTTCAGCTTATATTTCCTGAGTCAAAATTGATTATGCATGAACTGCTCCAATCTAAGGTGCAAACACCATCTATGATGCCAACCTTTGCAATTATGAAAAGGTCTAGGTATTTTAATCCTCCTCCTCCTACTTCAATTGATAGAAAGAATAGTTTAAAAGATTTTCTTCACTTTTTAGATTTAAATGAAGACACAAAGGAGGCAATGGCTAGTATTAGAGATTCTAAAGAATTACCTCAAGTCCTTGAATCTAGTTCAAATAGATTGCTAAGGACCTTAAAGAAAAATTTGAGACAAAAGAATTTTCTTCTAAAAAAGAGTGAAAAGGACTTAAAATTTGTGACCTTGAATTTAATCCTTCAATTCGACTTAAAGACAAGAATCAAGTCAAGCTATATGATTTATAGGAGGATTTAAAGAAAATTAAGGCAGATATCACAATTGCTTAAATATTAGAGGTTTTTCTTCTAATAAGAAGGACCTTTAAAACAAGCCTTCTCATTAAAAGACGGCTATGATCTAAAGCAAAATTTCTAGCTTATATTAGAATAATTCAAGTAGCATAAGAAGTGAAGGCAATTGAGCTAGATGTGTCCATAGTAGATAAGATCATATCCTATATGATTGTGGATGGGGGTAGTGGTTTGAAGATTATGCCAATAAGAACTATAAAGAAATAAGGACTTAGTATCACTGGTCCCTCTTTATTTGTGATTAATATGGCTAATCAAGGCCAAGACACACCTCTGGGATAAATTAATGGTTGTAGGATGATGACTGGAGGTTAAGAATATTTTCTCATTTTTCATGTAATTCACATGCATTCTAGCAAAAATTCATATCTATTACTTTTAGGTAGACCTTGGTTAAGGGTAGCTAATGAAAAAATTGATTGGAGAGGTAAAAAATCCTATATCATCTATAGGCCACCAAAAAACCTGACTAAAATTCTTATTCAATCCCAAGGATTGTCTTCAGTCAAAATCTCATCTTATTCTTCAAAAGATGAGATTTTGAATCCTCAACCATATAAGGAGTTCAAAAAGAAGGTTAGATTTGCTAATTTGGTTGTAAGCAAGAGAATTCATTCAAGTATGGTCCAATCAACTTTAGTAGGTTTTCTAGGTCTTAGACTATATGATTGAAAAGATGATGGAGAGTTCACTCAATGGTTGAAAAATCATCTTATTTCAAGTGAGGATGAAGTTGTAAATGTTAATTTCATAGATAGTTTTGTCACTTGGCAAAATCATGAAGAAGAAATATATTTAGCAATCTTAATAGATGATATTAAGTATGAAGATGCCTTTGAAGTGAACTTTAATGGTAGTCAAGTTCATGAATTAGAATTAATAGAAGAAGACAACCTTATTCTATTTTTATAATTTAAACAAACTTCCAATGGTCTTAGAGTTAGAAATGATATGATCAACTATCCACAAATATCAAATGATTGGTATAGAGCATCAATATATCAATCTCATATGCATGACCTTGATTACAAGTTGATGGATGTCTATTTAGAGAAAAAAGATCCAAAACTAATCAAAGTTGGAGTTTAGTTGATAGAGGATGAATTATTAAGTTATAAGTCATTAATTATGGAGTATAGAGATGTATTTGCTTGATCTTATAAAGACCTCAAGGGCATACTTTTGGAAGTAGCCCAACATTATATTCTACTTCTTCCTAATTTAATTCTCATGAGACAAAAAGAAAGAAGAATGAATCCCAACTTACAACTACTTGTCAAAGCCAAATTAGAAAAACTCCTCCAAGCTGGATTTATTCAACCTGTAGAAATTATGGATTGAGTCACCATGTATAAGTCATCAAATTGACTAATTAGTTGTTTTAAGATAAAAGAATATATTTAGAGTACCAAATCTATAATTATAAAATAAAGAGGTGTTTAGATGATGCTAAATGAAAGAGAATAGTATTAGTGAGAAAGAAATAGGATCCTAATAAGGCTTAGAAGCAATTATCTTAGTTGATTTAGTATTTTTTTTAATTATAAGAATTAGTATTTAGTTATTGATACCAATGTATATATTGGCCTTTTATCTCTATATACTACTTATTGAAAAGATATAAATGTTACTTAGTAGGTAGAAGAAGCATGAGAAATAAACCTCATGTCTTTTTAATTATTTAAGTAAAAAATAGAATTTTTAGTTGATTTAAATTAATTTTATTAGTATAAAAAATCACCAAGGTAGAATCAAACAGTTTTAAATTGATTTTGTTACTTTTGAAGTATAATAAGAATTTTTAGAATTTATTTAGAATTTTTTAGGAATTTTTAGAAGAATTTTAAAGACTTTGGTAAAAATGAGTTTTATCACCTTGAGAGCCATTATGAAGAATTGGAGTAAGATTTGAAGGCCATACAAGGTTCGTAGGCTAATTGGATGTTTTTGAATACCATGGTGAAGTCAAAATTATAAAATAAGGAGTTTTATTAATAGAAAATATGAGGAGCAGCAACTAGTATAGTCCTTGTAGGAAGGGAGGTGCACAAGTCCCATATGGGTTGTGGTACCTTGGATGTAGGTAGGAGGATAAGACTAAGGCCTCGTGGCCCCTCTAAGATATCCTTATATACTACTTGTGAGCCTTAGTGAGGTTTGAATTCATGATCTCTTAAGCAAGTTATCCTTGAGGTAAAAAAATTTCCATTTAAGTTTTTTATTATTTATCTTCTATCTTTGGATTATCATAACTTATTTATAATAAGTCGGATTTATATATTTTTTATACCATTAGAAAAATAAAAAAATTATTTAAGTAAAAATATAATTTTTTAATTTTTAATTTTTTACTAATTGAAAACATAGTGAACAAACTGTGACGTAGTTTTGAATTGTGTACTTGCTTGATATCCTATACTTCTCTTGTTTTGTGGTTGTTATTTTTGTTGTATTTGTTATTTATTCCTTCACTTCACACCACCAATTATAAGTAATTCTTAAGTGAGGCCACCTTATAATTTGGATTGAAGGATAAAAATTTATCCTCACACTCACAAATGGTGTTAATTTTTTTAAAAAATAGAAAACTTTGAGTATGCATAGATTATAGGAAGTTTAATAAGTGCATCCAAAAGGATCATTTTTTCCTTCTATTTATAAATACCATCTTAGAAGAAGGGATTGACATATTGGTCCTTTTATAAGATGCTAGGAGATTAGATTTTCTAAAAAAATTTGATATCTTATAGTTGAATCCTTATATAGTTACAAAAGTCTTTTTAAACAATTCAATTTGGTTGCAAATACTAAATGGAGAAGATTTTCCTACTAGAACTTCTAAGAATAGATATAAAAAATATAGAATGTGATTTGGAGCATACATCAAAAAAAAAAAAAAAAAATTTGAATGTTAAAATTTGTGATTTTATATTTGATAAACATCCAAGAGAAGTTGTAGTATTGGTCATAAAAGAGGTTGTTACTAAAACATTCCGGATTTGAATCCGGTTGGAAAAATGAGCTATCTCAATGAGCTATCTCAATGAGCTATCTCAATGAGCTAGTAATAATGGAAGAAAAGACCAACTTCAAAATCTAATAGATATATAGATTTTAGAAGGCTGAAATCAAAAACTTTTCAAATTGAAGAGGAATTTGAAATTATTATTTGTTATTTGTTATTTTTTATTTTTAGCTTTGATTTTTTTTTCTATAATTATTAGTTTTTATATTTGATTTAATTTAATTTAATTTAATTTATTTTTTGATTCTATAGAATAAATCAGTTTTATTTCCTTCAGATTAGTAGCAACTAATTCATTCTTCTTTTAGATAGTCATTAAAACTTTTGTAGACAATTCCTCTATTTATTCAATAGCATTCTAAGAGATCAAATTGTGGATTCTTTTCCTCAACAAGATAAGAAAGTAGAATTTGAAATTTTTGATGGAGCTTTAGATGGCAGTTCAAGTGGATCTTCAAGTGGAGCTTCAAGTGGATTTTCTTCTTGTGGACAAGGTATGTATTTGGATCCAAATACTATAAATATGCTTCAAGTATTTATAATATTTATGCAACAATAATAGGGCAATAATTGCAAGGAGGCTTTAGCAATCAAAGTACTACAAGCAGTGGTTAACAAGATTGACGAGTTTGATGGAAAGAATATCTCTAAATATTTAAGATATTATGTGCGGTAAATAGAATTGAATCAAGTCTCTAAAAAGAATATGATTTTATTATTTGAGCTTGCTACGATGTCGGAGATAAGAGAACATGTGAAATCAATTATAGAACAATTTGGAAGTTTTTGGGAGAGATCTTTTCATGCATTGAGAGATGAGTATTTCTTGAAAGACTTTGATCGAACTTCTAAGAAATATTTTTTGAATTGAATTGAGCGTCCTAATAAAAAATTGCAAGCTATTGAATTATTAAGGATATTTGAGAGGCAATATTTTTAGTTATCAAAAGTAGAAAATGTAATCTTGGGACTAAATAAGGTTGAGTTATTTCTTCAAGAAACTAATAGAAAATTATAAGAAAGGTTAGAAATTCTTCTTAAAGATAAAGAAGACGATGAAGGGTTGACAATAAAATGGAAAGAAGTTAAAGATGCAATGGGATTGCTTACAAAAATAAAAAGAGAAAAGATAGGATTAATATTCAAAGAATTGTGCAAGTACCTAAAATTCAAGTGCCTACTTTATGATCAACAATACCTATTGTCTAACCTTCAATGACTACATCAAAGAAAGAAGATATGAGAATTGAAGAACTTATACGCGGGATGTAGAATCTTCAAATTAAACTTGCAAGATTTGAGGAGAAGACTTCTGCAATGAATTCAAAAGTCACTTTTAAGCAAGGATATGTACAAAGATATATTTAGAGTGATGATGATTTTTATTCTTAAAAAGATTGTGGTGAATTCAATGAAATGGTGCAACAAGGTATGTTTTTTGGAAAAATGGAAAAATGGCATTAAAAGATACTAGTGATTTATTCTAAACTAACTTTGATAACGGAAGTATGAAAACATTGATTAAGGATTATTTGACAGCAAATAGAATTGCAGTAATCGAAGTTGCAAGTTATGGTACTAGGATGGATGACGATGGCAGACAAGATTTTTTTAGAAATATTAAATTAAGTGGATTTTGATCTTTTGTTATTTCTATAATATATAAAAAGAAGATGCCACGAGAAGCTTTATTGAGTATTATTGTAATAATTTGTAGAACTACAGGTTAGAATGATCTTGTGAAAGCTTTGTCAATGCATGCCTATATTGCTAAGAGCCAACATGAAGCCTTTATAGAAGAAAAGAGAAGGCATGATTCTAATGAGACAAGAGAAGAAATTTCTTCCAAGAGGCAGATTTGAGGAGATAAGGCTTGTGAAATGGCTTCACAAGAATTATCAACAAAATATACTTCAATATCATTAAAAAAAAAAAATCAAAAGACTTAGGAGAAAAAGATAAGTCAATGACTTATATACTTCTCTCTGATATTGAAGGAACAACAAATTTAAAAGAGATGCTTGAAGAACGTATACTCAATGCTAAAGTTGAATTTATATTGAAGGAGATTTTAGATATTAAAAAGAAAGAATTCTATGATCTTATTATTGATAATATTAAATAGAAGAGGCAATTAATAGATGAAATTAGATTAAATCATACTATTGATGTACATATATGTGAGGATGAAGAAGATGAAATTGACAATTGTTATAAACAATCAACATATAAAGGAAGGATTTATAATGTCTAAGAATCTTTATATGAAGCAAAAGTGGCCAATTGATATGGAATATGGATGGATAATATAGACAGCCAATAATACACAAGATGAATTGTATGGTGCTTGTTCATATGTAAAAATTTAGATTGATAATGTTGCAATGGAGGAAAATTTCTTTATTCAAGATGCAACATCTTATCTTGTTATATTGAGACAACCGTATATTATTGCAACTCAAATAGAAACAAAAATACTTGATGATACTTCACATTCGTAGTGAAGGTGGGAGAAGGGCAGTATAGTTTTTGACTATGCTTCCAAATCATAAACGCAATCGAAACAAATTGAAAGAAAATCCATTGCCAAGGATTGTTGAAGAATTTATGGATTTTTGAGGAATACCACTATAAAGCAGAATTATAGAGGTATAGAAGAGGAAGTACTCTCGTAAGATGTAGGTACTTTTGATACAAGTTTTATTGATATTTTTGAAAATGGAAGTATTATGTATAAAAAAATTATAGATTTAAAAAAAAATGAAAGAAAAAAGACTATATAATATTAAAAAAGAATTATGTGAATTGAAAGCATTAGATGATGATGAAAGGATTTTTGGTGTTTATAAAGAAAATAGATTAGAAGATCTTTTGGAATTGATTACATCAATTTGATTAGGAGATGATGATAAGGTTGTATAAATTTATATAAAAAAAATTTATTCTATACTTGAATCTTTTCAAGGACCAGAGATTATGATTGAAACAAAATATAAGTCAATAGATAAGAAGATAAAATCTATTATCAGACCTTTGCTTGAAGATTCTAAAGAACAGATAAAAAAAACATCAAGAGAAAAGAACTTAAGGGATCTAAAGAATATTAGACATAAGTTTACAAACAAGACTTTTGAGAAATTAAAGATTGATTTTGATGGTTTTTTGTTGTTAAAAAAAATTGAATATTTCAAAGAGATATTAGCAAAACAAGATAAATCATTTGCCTTTGAATCTCATGAAATTCAATGTGTGGATCCGAATGTTATGACTTCCATGGTTATTTTCATTATATCACATATACCTTGGAATTTAAGACCAATCTCAATACCAAAGACACATTTGTCAAGTTTGGTGGAATTATTGAAAGAAAAGATGAAGATGAAGATTTTGGAGCCGTGTTTTGCACCATATTCTAGTCGATGGTTTACAATGCTTAAGAAAAATGGATCATTATGATTTATTCAAGATATACAACTAATAAATGTAATGATTATTAAAAATGTAGGAATTAGACCAATAAAAGATGAATTTGTTGAAGCATTTATAGGAAGGACAATCTATTCAATAGATGATTTGTATTTAGGCTATGACCAATTTCAACTTGCAATGGAGAGTAGAGACATGACAACAATGAGAATGCCACTTGGACTAGTTAGAATGTGTATTCTTCCTCAAGATGCTACCAATTCAATAGCACATATGATGAATGGGATGAATAAGGTATTGAGAGATTTTATTTCTGAGAAGATTATGTCTTTTTCAGATGATGTTCCTATAAAAGGATGCAAGGAAGAAGAAAAGGATGAAATTCTAAATAAGAGAGGGTGTTGCAAGTATATTACTAATCATATACAAGATTGTAAAAAGATATTGGCTCAGCTTGAAGAAATTCATCTTATGTTATCGAATGCAAAATTTATGTATGAAGTACAAGAACTTGTAATTGTTGGACATTTATATGGATTTTATGGAAGAAAATCAGATCCAACTAAAGTTGATGCAATTAGGAGAATGAAAGAAGATTGTACTTCTTTAACAGAGATGCAAAGGTTTTTGGATGCATGTATGTTTTATCATATTTGGATTCTTCACTATGCTCACATAACAGATCCATTGTATGAATTATTATAGAAAGATTATTGATTTAAATGAGAAGAAAAGAATATCAAAACAATGTAGAGATTGAAGGAATTATTGACATCACCTCCAGTGTTAAGAAAAGTTGATTATAAGTGCAATAGATTAGTGATTCTTATAATGGATACTAATCCAATTGCTATTGAATGGACTATAGGTCAAGATGATTCAAATAGATACAAATTTGCAGTTTGATTTGGAGCTAAGGTTTTAAGTACTTGCCAACGTGCATATTTATAAGTAAAAATAGAATTATGGGGAATTATTTCAACTATGAAAGCTAAAAAGGATTATTTAATTGGGGCAATGGTGGTGATTGAAACAAATTATTTGCTTTTACTTGGGATGATTATTAATAATACAACACCAAATATTGTAATATTGAGGTGGATTGTTTATATTCAGTCATTAAATCCGGAGTTTAGACATGTTACGGGAAAAGATAATTTGGTAGCAGATATGCTATCTTGAGTAAAATATGATGAAAAAGATGAGATGATTGAGGATATTGATGATGTGGATATTGAATAAAGCAAATCTTGAAGTCACAATTCTTAGCATCAACAAGATTGTACACAAAGAGAAGTGTGGAATAAGATGTCTCTTACTTCCAACATCCATTACTTATAACTGGTGGTCGCTGCCCTTAACGACAACATCCATCCTTTCACTTTTACATTCATCAAAGGATATACCAAGTATATCTTTTGATTTCTTATCTTCTATGTGGATATACCTTTAGCATATCCAATATATTCTTAGGATCCTTTTGGCATCTCACCTACTTCAAGTATATCCTAAGGCATATACTTTATATTCTTATCTAGTCTATGGATATTTTTTAGGATATTCTTTATCTCCTTGACCATGTCTCTTGGTCCTTTGCTTCGTCTCTTATTCATAGGATGGCCTTTTCATTCACTAAGAGACAATCTTTTGACCATTAGCAACCTATCTAAGATAATATCCATTATTTGATAACTTATTCTACTATTATCTATTTATTTTACCATATCTTAACATTTTCACTTTGCTATTGGTCAAAGGCTTTCAAAGATGTCTTGCATTTGCCAAAAATCCAAAGCACCATTCAAGAACCAAGCACATTGATGTCTAACATCATTTCATAGGAGAGAAGATTGAAGATGGCATAATAGGTATGAAATATTGCACTACAGAAGAAATGCTTGCTGATATGCTTAGAAAAGCATTAATAAAGGATAGATAACTTCAAATTGGCCTCCAAAGGTGTTCCAATGGGCTTGCACTCCTTCATATTGAATCATTTCAACACTTCTTCAATGTACTTACTTTGACTCATTATAATGGTCTTGTTGCCACGATCTCTTATAAACTTCAGTTCTAAGTAATAGTAGAGCTTTCCCAAGTTACTTGTTTCATATTCTTTTTCTAATATGGCCTTCATCCAATTCATCTTCTCCATATTGTTAGCCAAGATGATCAAATCATCAACATAGAGGATTACAATGAGCAAGAACTCTTTAGATTGCATCACATACAATGAGTGATCAGCCTCACTCCTCACAAAACCTTCATTGATAAAAAATATATCAATACGTTGGTACTATGCTCTTGGTAATTGTTTCAATCCATACAAAGATTTCTTTAATTTGCACACAAGGTGTTCTTTGCCTTGTTGTACAAATCCTTGAGTTTGATCCATGTAGATGTCTTCTTGCAATTCTCTATTTAAAAAGGCCATCTTCACATCCATTTGGTGTATTTCCAAGTCCATTGCTGCCTCAATAGCTGCAATGGTCTTAATGGTGGTGAATTTGGCAACGAATGCATAAATCTCATTGAAATCAATACCAAAAACTTGTGAGTATCTTTTAGCAACTAATCTTGCCTTGTGCCTCACCACCGCATCCATTGCATCTCTTTTAGTTTTAAACATCCACTTATAACCAACACTAGATCAATTTGGTGGAAGAGGAGCCAATTTCTATGTACCATTGTCTATGAGGGATTGATACTCTTCTTCTATAGCCTTCTCCCACTTGATTACATCTTGGGACTTCAAAGCATCACACAAAGACAATGGATCAGCAAGAAGAGCCACATTTGTATATTCTTTATTTACTTGAGGAAAGATGTGATTCTTCCACCATTCACGAAGTGGTCTTTTTTTCCTCAAATGATATCTTCTTTCATTTGAAGAAGAAGATTCACCTTGCTCTTTTATAACCTTCTTCTTTCTTAAAACTTGTCTTTTTTCACTCAAAGGTTGGTACTTGTCATCATCATTGTCATCATCTTCAACACTTTCATTTCTTTCATTACTGATTTTGCCAATTATAAAAGCCTTCATCTTTTCAATCTTCTTTTCATCTTCAATCACATCTCCATCATCTTCATCATCTTCATTGTCTTTCTTTCCTGAATTTAAAGATGTGTCCACAAACACACCATTACTCCCACTTGGACACATTTTCAAGTACTCACAACCACTCTTATACTCTAAAAATTCAACATCATGACTTTTGATGATCTTTTTGGTGTCCAAACACATTAGTCTATATGCCTTGGTATCTTCACAATATTTCAAAAATATACACTTTGTACCTTTTACATCAAGCTTGGACCTCATACAATGTGATGTTTTTGCATATGCAATGCATCCAAAGGTCCTCATATGTGAAATGCAAGGTTGTCTTCTACTCCAAGCCTCTTGTGGTGTCATTGATGCAAGGGCACTTGTTGGACACCTATTCCTTGTATATACAACATTCACCACAGCTTCCGCCCAAAATTCATAACCAAGATTTTGAGCATGAAGCATGCCTCTTGCCATCTCGACAATGATTCTATTTGCTCTTTCAGCAACACCATTTTATTGTGGAGTGTATGGAGTTGTGGTTTATCTAACAATTCCTTTATTTTTCAAATAAACATTAAATTTCTTAGACATGTACTCACCTCTATTATCCATCCGCAACACCTTGATTTTGTACTCACTTTGTTTCTCAACAAGTGCTATGAACTCATTAAACTTCCAAAAGCACTCACTCTTGGCTTTAAGAATGTAGATCCAAATCTTTCTTGAAAAGTCATCAATGAAAGTTAGGAAGTACCTTGCTCCTCCAATACTTGTGGTCTTCATAGGTCTACATACATCAGAATGGACAATCTCCAATAACTTTATAACATATATTGCTACACTACTTGGAAATAAAGCCCTTTGTTGTTTGTCTTATATGCAACCTTCACATGCAAGTTGTATTGTATTTTGACTTATTTTGTCAAGATCAAAACCACTTACTATAGACTTGAGTTCTATCATGCTCTTCATAGCAAAGACAACAATGCCATATGTTCAACTTGTCTTCATTTGATGTAAACTCAGTAAATGCGGCTACTTCTACTCCATTAACCTTCTTATAATTGAGGTAGTACAAATTTCCCTCTCTAGAGCCTTTGGAAGCCATATTTCCACTCAATGTTCTTACAAAACATCCATTCATATTGAATTGAACCATAAAACCTCCCATTACAAGTTTACTCACCGAGAGTAGGTTTTGTTTCATCTTTGGTATATACATGACGTCTTTGAATCTGATCCTATTGATTTGTCCATTCACAACCACCTCCACTATAATAGATCCAATTCTAATGGCTTCACATATACCATTATCTGCGAAGATTACATTTGATGCTGGAATTGCTTCATAAGTGTCAAATGAACACTTATAAGGTGTCATATGCTTGGAACAACCTGAATCCACAATCCATCTTGCTATAGCAGCCATAGAGGTTCCATTTGTTGCCATGAATGCATAATCTTGTCCTCTAAACTCATGTTGCATGCTATTTGTATTCTCCCTCTCCATCTTTTTGCCTTTGTAATAATTTCGAGCAAAATGTCCTACTTTGCGACAAATGAAGCAAGTTTTGACATTACCTCATTGATTTGAGTAGTTACCTTTGCCTTGACGTGAATAAAGTGCTGAATCTTCACCTTGAGGCTTCTTTTCTTTCTTCTTGATCTCTTTATGGGCGAGTCTTGCTATGACATAGTCCATAGTAAGTTGCTTTAAATGAATGGATTCCAAAGCCAAAATAAGGTAGTTGTAGGACTTTGGCAAGCTCATAAGTAGATTCATAACCACATCACACTCTTTTAAGGGCTTGTCTACAACTGCAAGTTGATTTGCAAGTGCCTTCACCTTGTTGATGTGTGCTATAAAGTCTTCACCTTCTTCCATCTTGCAAGTGAAGAACTTCCTCCTTGTATAGATGATATTGGATAAGTTTTTGCTCTCATAGATGTTGCAAAGAGTCTTCTATGCTTCCGTTGGTTCTTTATAAGAAATAATATGGGAGAAATTGGCTTCATCAATATTGGTTGCAATCAACCCAAAAGCCTTTTTTTCACGACATTTGTATTCCTTCTTCTCCTTCATATTAGCATCCATGCTTGGAGGCTCTTCACTTTCATCTATAATATTCCAAAGATCTAAAGAGGCCAATAAAAGTTCCATTTTTATCTTCCAATGGTAGAAGTTCTCACCTCTAAACTTCTCAATTGCTCTCAAGCCTTCACCTTCATTTAAAGCCATATCTAAGGAAGAAATGAGTCAAAGAAGATTAAGAGAAGTAGTTCTAAAGCTCTCAAAATGAGCAAGAAGGTGTTGCTGCCTTACAAACCTAGAATGCTTTCTTTGTGAATAAACTAGTGTTTTCACTGTCAAAACACTCTCAACTTCACTTCTAAGACTTTTTACAAGTCCTAAAAAATATATAAATATTTTAAATTTGATTTTCCACTTTTATATCACTTTTATGCTCAAAAATCACCTTTAAGCACCATAAGAGGTGTTTAAAGCACCTTAAGCTTCTTTAATATATGAAACTACAAAGTTAGTCCATCAAAGACATAACTTCAGCAACAAACACAATACTAATATTCTATAACATCACTTTAAGATATAAATGAAATCCCAAATCCAAAATGCACTTAACAACAAGTAAGAGCAAAACAAGATCTAGATCTAGATCTGAATCTCAAAGTTGAGAGTTTCTAAACTTCAACATCAGTACCAACAATATGATCAATTCCGCACATCAACAAAGACTTCAAAGTACTTCAAAACTCACAAGTAAAGGTGAATGGGCCCATAACCTATTGAATAAAACAAAGCTTGAAGTCACAACTCTTAGCATCAGTAAGATTATATATAAACAAAAGTGTGGAGTAAGATGTCTCTCACTTCCAATAGCCATTATTTATAGGTGGTGGTTGCTGTCCTTAATGACAACATCTATCTTTTCACTTTTATATTCATCAAAGTATATATCAAGTATATTCTTTGATATCTTATTTTCTATGTGAATATATCTTTAGTACATCTAATATGCTCTTAGGATCCTTTTGGCATCTCACCTACCTCAAATATATCCTATGGTATACACTTTATATTCTTACCTAGTCTCTAGATATTCCTTAAAATATCCTTTATCTCCTTGACCTTGTCTCTTGGCCCTTGGCTTCATCTTTTATTTATAGAATGGCCTTTCTATTCATTAAGAGACAATCTTTTGACTATTAGCAACCTACCTAAGATAATATCCATTAATTGATAATTTATTCTACTCTTATCTATTTACTTTATCATATCTTAATAGTGGGTACAAAATTTTATTTAGTTTCACAATTGAATAAGGAAGATATGTCATTTCATAAAGAAAATTTTGAACAAGAGTTACTAAATATTGGATATTATTTGAGCATATTAACCAAGCATATTGATTGGTCTATTAAAAAATTTAAAAAAATTAGAAAAAAGGCATACAAGTTTATATTATAAGGAGGATTTCTATAGAAGAGGCCAAAATTAAATATCAGAATGCTATAAGATATAATAGATATAAAAAAAGATCAATAAAAACTACTCAAGGAGTTTCATGATAGTCTATAGGTGAGACATAGAAGAATTTGGGCTACTTTTGCTAAATTGAAGGAATGATATTGGTGGAAGAATATGTATTGAGATGTGGCTTTATTTGTAGAATCTTGTATAACTTGCCAAATGTATTCAAATATATGTCATTGAGATAGTCTACATCCAACATATTCTTTGACTATTCATTTTAAATAGATTGTGGATTTGATTATTATGCCGATGGAATTATGGCAAATGAGATATTTAGTTTTGGCTCATGAAGATTTATCAAACCAAGTGGAAGGCAGGGCATTAAGAACAAAGTCTATAGAAAAAATTTGCAGGTTTTTAGTTGAGGATGTTATTTGTTGCTATGGATGTGTAAGAAAGATCACTGCAGATGGTAGAGAATTGGATGCATATGAAGCTTGTGAGTTCTTTAAGAGATGTGGAATTAAATTATCATTGATTACTGCTTATAATCTAGAAAGGAATGCAAAGAATAAACATGGATACCCACCAATTGTAAAAGCCTTATTTAAAGCTTGTAATGGGAGAATAAAAGAATAGCCTCGACTTCTACTTTCTGTATTATGGGCTGATCAAACAACACATAGTTCAGTGATAGGATATATGCTAGTGGAACTCATGATAGGTCAAAAATCTATTATGCCAATTTAAAAACATGTGCCACTTGGAGTATGCTACCTTAGGAAGATGAATTAATAAGAGAAGAGTTATTGGCTATTAAAATTTGACAACTTGAACAAAAATCAGAAGATGTGGAATTAACATTAAAACAATTATAAGAAGTAAGGCTAAAGAATAAGGCTCGGTTTGATAAACGATATTAATTGAGGCCTAGAACAATTGAAGAAGGTGATTGGATACTTGTTTATGATAGCATTTTGGATAATCAGTATAATACTTTAAAAAAGTTTTCAAAATATTGGTTTAGACCATATGTAGTGGTAACAGTCCATGACAATGTTACATATTCATTGAAAGAATTAGATGGTATAAGGTTGAAGATACCTATTGTTGGAAAGCAAATGAAGGTTTTTAAAAGATGAGATGGAAAAATAAATGTGGGGGATTATGTGGAAGATATGAATGACTCTGAAAAAAATAATAATATTGAAATAGATGATGAATATAATGAAAAAGAACTTGGTGCAAAAAATAAAGAGATGGTGTCATGCCAACTATGACATATGGTTCATTTAGCACATATCGGAGGATACACAGGTTCATAGAAGGTGGATGTCATATTATAACATGTTTATATAATAAAAAATATGAATAAGAATAATTTCTACTTAGTACTTGATTATCTTGGTTCAATAAGAACTTATGATACTTAAAAAAAGATTTATGAAAGCCTCTTAGATTATTTTCTAATTTTAATAGCTAGTAGATAAAAGTTAGTTATTAAATTTTTCTTCTAGGTTGTACAAACTCTGTTATTACTTTTAAAAAGCCATAAATTAATAAAAATAGGATGGAGAAATTAAATAGTTAATATGGTTGATACTAAGATTAAGTTGAGGATAGGATTAAGCTTAAAAATCCTTAGAATAAATTAGATTGATACTTGGGGGTTGATTGTATATGAGACAGGGTTGAAATCAAACCTCTAGCTACAAAAACAGCCACCAAGATGTTAGACCATTTGGAGATTAGCGACTAGGATTGCAGAGCTAGCTTCAAGCTCATTGCAAGGATGTTATGTTTGTTATGAGAGGATTTGGGAGGACTTAGAAATTGCTATTTAAAGTCAAGGTTTGTACTGGAGGTTAAGTTTTTATACAATAAAATTAAGATCAGCACTTTTAGCTATTGTGTGCAATTGAAATAATATCTATAGTCAAAAATTAGATAATGTATAGATGATTGAGTGTGCTTAAATAAAATAAAACTTTATAACAATCTAATAGTCTAATCAAGGCTTATTTGATCTTTAGTACAAAGAAGTACCAGAAATTGGCAATTTATGATTGCTTAAGATTTCTGTGATATTTAAAGATTTATTAATCAAATCACAATAAAATTTAGTATAATATTAAAAAACTTGAAGGATAAGCTACATACTAGATTTTAGTTGAAATTCATGGTTGAAGAAGGAGAAATTGCCATTGGGATATCTACATCAACCTTCAAGCTGACGGCCAAGTGATATTAGTGCAGATTTTGGCTGATTTTCCACAATCTATAAGTTGGATTGAGTTGAAATTTTTTGAGTATATAGAAGATTTATATTTACATATGTATGCAAAGTTTTAAACAAAGTTGATAGCTATATTAAAAATTATAGCTTATTGAAGTTCATTGAATAAGGTTAGGATTTATAAAGAGAAATTTAGTTGCTTGAATGTGACAAGTAACAAAGCAATTGGAGTTTATATGTAGATAAAGTTATTAAAAAAAATATTTTTAAGTACTTTGTATTAATTTAAATACTGTTATATTGATATTCAATCATATTTTTCTTATACGGATAAAATTTATTAAGGGTTCTTGGATATTTGTAAATCACAACTTCATCCTCCACAACTAGGTGCTCGATGCATTTCCAAATATGACAATACATCATACGACAATGTTATGTCCAAAGTTGTACTAGATACATCATTCTACTAGACGTAGACAACCTTAACTAATTCCACCTATAAAAAATTCAAGAAAATTTCTTAAAAATTCCATTCCAAAATTTAGAAGAATAGAGATCCAACAGTTGGACAATCAAGAATGCTAAGCAAGCAGCTAAATTTCTTTATGACCAGATTATCTGTAGGTTTAGATGTCCAAAAATCCTAATTAGTGATAGAAGCAAATATTTCTTAAATGAAGTAATAGATGATTTGACTTCATGGTTTAAAGTTGATCATAAGAAGATTACTCCTTATCACCCTCAAATCAATAGACATACCGAGAGGGTGAATCAAATTTTGATTAATATCCTTAGAAAAACCATAACAATTTCTAAATATGATTGGAACACCAAGCTTCTTGTAGCTTTATGGGCTTATAGGACCACGTTTAAGGTGACCACTCAAGCCACTTTATTTTCCTTGATTTATGGCATAGTAGCCATTTTACAAATTAAATTTGAAATCCCTTCTCTTTGAATTACCTTGACAAAAAGATTTTCAACTAAACAATCTTTGATGGATAGGTTGGAATGTCTAGAAAGTTTACATGAAGCTAGAAGAGAGAATATTCAACACACAAAGGCTATGCAAAGAAGAAAAAAAATTACTTTTGACAAACAACACAAGATCAGAACTCTTAGGGCTGACATGGTGGTTCTTTTATAAGATGCTAGGCAATTAGATTTTCCAAGAAAATTTGATGTCTTATGGTTAGGCCCTTATGTAATTAAAGATTTTTTTTTAAATAATTCAATTTGATTGCCAACATTGAACGGAGAAGATTTCTCTATTAGAACTTCTAGAAATATATGTAAGGAATATAAAGTATAATTTATATTATATACAAAAAGAATAAAAAAATAAAATAAAAATAAAAATTAGAGTATTAAAACTTGTAATTTTGTATATAATAAACATCCAAGATGAATTGCAACGGTGGTCATAAAAGAGGTTGTTATTGAAGCATTCCAAATTCGAAATCGGTTGAAAAAATGAACTATCTCAATGATCTAGTGTAAAAGCAAGAAAAGACCAACCTCAACACCTAATGGATATATAGGCCTTAGAAGGTTGATACGAGATTTTCTCATATTAAAGAAGAATCTAAAACTTTGATTTTTTGTTTTTTTCTTTGATTTTTTTTTCTATAATTATTAGTTTTTATATTTGATTTAATTTTTTTTTTCTTCCTTTTTGATTCTATAGAATAAATCAGTTTTATTTCTTTTAGATTAATAGCAAATGACTCATTCTTTTTTTAGATAGTCATTAAAACTTTTATAGATAATTTCTCTATTTATTCAATAGCATTCTGAGAGGTCAAATTTTGGATTCTTTTCCTTACAAGTCGTCTCAGATGGTCGCCATGTATGAGTCATCAAATTGACTCATTAGTTGTTTTAGGATAAAAGAGTGCATTTAGAGTGCCAAAACTATAATTGTAAAGTGAAGAGGTGTTTAGATGATGCTAAATGAAGGAGAATAGTATTAGTGAAAAAGAAATAGGATCCTAATAAGGCTTAGAAGCAATTATCTTAGTTGATTTAGTATTTTTTTTAATTATAAGAATTAGTATTTAGTTATTGATACCAATGTATACATTGGCCTTTTATCTCTATATACTACTTATTGAAAAGATATAAATGTTACTTAGTAGGTAGAAGAAGCATGAAAAATAAACCTCTTGTCTTTTTAGTTATTTAAGTAAAAAATAGAATTTTTAGTTGATTTAAATTAATTTTATCAGTGTAAAAAATCACCAAGGTAGAATCAAATAGTTTTAAATTGATTTTGTTACTTTTAAAGTATAATAAGAATTTTTAGAATTTATTTAGAATTTTTTAGGAATTTTTAGAAGAATTTTAAAGACTTTGGTAAAAATGAGTTTTATCACCTTGAGAGCCATTATGAAGAATTGAAGTAAGATTTGAAGGCCATACAAGGTTCGTAGGCTAATTGGATGTTTTTAAATACCATGGTGAAGTCAAAATTGTAAAATAAGGAGTTTTATTAATAGAAAATATGAGAAGCAGCAACTAGTATAGTCCTTGTAGGAAGGGAGGTGCACAAGTCCCATATGGGTTGTGGTACCTTGGATATAGGTAGGAGGATAAGACAATGGCCTCATGGTCCCTCTAAGATATCCTTATATACTACTTGTGAGCTTTAGTGAGGTTTGAATTCATGATCTCTTAAGCAAGTTATCCTTGAGGTAAAAAATTTTCTACTTAAGTTTTTTATTATTTATCTTCTATCTTTGGATTATCATAACTTATTTATAATAAGTCGGATTTATATATTTTTTATACCATTAGAAAAACAAAAAAATTATATATTCAAAAATTAATTTTTTATCTTTTATTTTTATTTTTTATTAGATAAAAATATAGTGAACAAACTAGGACATAGTTTTAATATGTGTACTTACTTGATATCCTATACTTCTCTTGTTTTGTGATTGTTATTCTTGTTATATTTGCTATTTGCTTTTGATACTTCATACCACCAATTTTAAGCAACTCTTAAGTAAAGCCATTTTGTAATTTGGATTGAGGGATGAAAATTTACTCTCACAAAAAGCCCTAAGATAAAATGAAGATTTATATTGCATGAGTAGTCCTTTCCTCGACTCAATTACTTGCAGGCAGCAGCTCCACCATGCATCCTAGCACTATACCACACTGCCAAATGATCTACAAACATATTTAGTCCAAATATATCATATGAATTAAGATAAAAATGACTCAACATGTATCTCTCTAGCAATGTCGAGATTGTGACCTCAGTTGGACAAGGGATATAAAACCTTTGAGCGGCAAATACAAAACTCTCTTAAAGCTTCAAAGCTAAATTTGTTATACTCAAGCATGAAAGATATACTATATCCAAGATATCTAATTAGGTTCGGGGACGTGAATAGACATTGCTGAATATCTTTAAATCAATTGCATTTGGTATTGGATCAATTAATTGGTATAGAAAGCAGATCTTTAGATACCTATTGGTTAAATCTAATATCTTTATTTATCTTAGAAAGGAATCATTTGAGGTTGCATGATGCATTTAAGGTTGTAATTAAGTATATAGGAAGAGAATATATGCTTGGCATTGAGGATCTTGTGATATTATAGTCAATGATGCTTCCTGAAAAAATAAAAAGACAGAGTTGTTTTAATTTCTAACTATCTAAGTTCAAAAAGTTCATAAATCATAAGTGCAAAATTTATTTGTGAAAGTATATTCTACACATAATTGATGAGTTTAATATTTAGAAATTAGTGGAAACAACAGCTAGGTCACTTCCTTGACCATGTCCATTTGTAGAGCTTCAACAATTGTATACATCAGATGATTTCAATTGCAATCTTCCAAGACTTGTATATTTTTAGACGTGATAGAAAAAGTTCATAGCCTCAGATGCAACTAAATACAATCTACAATTATTTCACTCACAACTCAAACTTATAAATCCAATATACTTTTTTATTGTTATGTGCTATCTGATGTTAAGAAGTTTTTTTGATTTTTGATTTCTTATAGCTTTTAATTCTCTTAGGCCTACATTACATCTTGAAATCATAAATCAAAGCATGATTAAAGATCAAAACTATTTTATAACTTGTCTAAGCAATATAAAAATAAAAATATTTTAGACTAAATTAAAAGATAGGACAATTGCATATTTTTTAGCCTGCCTAAGTCTACATATTTTTTAGCCTACCTAAGCTTATCGACATGGTCACCAGGTTTATGTCTTTTCCACATGGTTATAGAATCTTGTCTTTGTTTTTTTGTTTTAAATTTTTTTTATAGAAAATGAGATATATACAATGCTTTGGATTAACTTGAATTTAAGTTATTGAGTGTGGTTTAATGCTTTACATTCTATTAAAAATAGATTTTTTTTTTTTTTTCGAAATAAAATCAAATATTATTTCACATAAATTTTTTATAGTTATTAATTCAATATATTATGCATAATAACACCACCTAAGAAAATTCTAAGGTTCCACTTTATACTCATGTCATTTGTTAAGCCTTCAATAATCCATAATTTATTTTATCTATATAAAAAGTTATCTACATAGTTGGATTTATTTTTCATTTTGTTACATGTGACTTTTTACATTATTTTTTTATATTTAATCAACTATTTCTATATTTTTTTTTATATGTAAATATCATTTTTAAAATTTTATCTTTAAAGATAAATGAATTTTTTTGGATCCATGTAATCTATTAACATACACCTTCAGATAAAGATAAAATTATTTTATATTTATTAAATTTAAAAAACTATTTTATAAAAAAAAATATTTATTTAATTAAAAAAAAAAAAAAAAAAAAAAAAAAAAAAAACTTTTGACTCCCATTTTTTTAGACTTAAATTTAACTTATATAATAAAGATTTTGTCCAATCCTAAATGCATCTATCTTATGAATATTCCTATAATCAATAGAGAATTGTGTCAAAGACATGAAATAGGAAAAAATTCTAAAAAGATAATACACTTGTGTTACTAAATGAAAAAAAAAAATTATAATGATAGTTGTAAGATAGAAAAAGAATTAGAATAATTATTATTAATTACAAAGAAACAAAAGAGTCTTGAATCAAGACTAAAATACAAGAAAGGTATTAACAAGATTAAAGATGGCATCAATCTTGTATAAATAAATAAATATATAAATAAATAAATATATATATATATATATATATATACACGCACTAGCTACCAAAAAAACCTTGTAGAAGCTTCTTAAGAAGCACAAGGCTTGTGGCCTAAGCATCAAGTTGTAAGTTGCTTCTAACATAATTTTTTAAAAATACAAAATTTGTAGTACAAGTTTTGATAGTTACATGATATATCTATAAGAATCTAAATACCTAATTTGCATATAAGAAAGTTCTTTATAATTGTTGAAGAAAGATGTTATCTATCAAATATATTTTTATCTACTTCTACTTAGTTCCATTTATTTAAATGATATAAATATCTATTATACTATTCTCTCTTCTATGAGACAAGCTCCATAATGAATAATCATATTCTTTGATAAGTTGATAATGTGCAAGTTATATTAAATAGTACTAGTAACAAATTTTGATTTATGTTTTGAATAAAGGTGGTTGATAAGTCCCTTCAACTATCAATAATATCTCATATAAAGATAAGAAGATCATTTAGTTATTTAATCATTATTAAGGCCTTCATAACTACCTTCAAAAAATATTTTTTATATACAATCAAGTATAGTATCCACCTCTAATAGTATCACTAAGCATCAAGAGTTTCTTCAAAAATTGTGATATCATATATATTTTATCTTGATATTTATTCAAGGAAGGACACGTATCTTTTAAAAATCTTCATCTTGATTCCAACATCTTAAAGATTGTAACAACTTAAGTGCTTCATTTGATAATTTGCAAATGATAACTTTTGAGATGAATTTGCCAATTGTTGGATCTTTAATCTACAAACTTCTAAAAATTTATCCTTGAATTTTTTTTTCTTTTAATGTATACCATTTTTTTTAATCAATAGTTGGTCTTTAATTTTGATGGAAGTTGATAATAAAAAATAGAAATAAGTTTTGACAAATTTATAAGATTCATAGATGGTTCCAATGTACATTCATTAATATCATATCTATACCAATATATAGGAAATTCTAATATATTTTAGGACTTTTTTTACTTCAAACTTTAAATCTAAAAAGTATTTTATTTTAAACTCTTGATTGTTATCTATTTTAACAAGAGATGGTGGTAACTATTTTATTTTTAATTTTTAATATATTAATAACAGCATAAATCTTAATAAAAGACACATAGAATATATGATGAATCTTCATTAATATATAATTAGATTAACATATTTTTGGATAATAATTAAGCCAAATCTTTAATAATCCAACTTATTATAAGGACAATTAGTTCTTATATTATAATAGAATAATCACATATTATCACCAATTTTAAATAGAAATTATTTTTTTCTTTAAAATATTTGAATTTATTTATTTTTATCATTTTTGAATCTCATTTGATTATATTTTAATTAATATGTAAATTATTTTTTAAAAATTAATTATTATATAGAATTACTTGAATAATAAATTATTCGAATGAATCCACTTTTAATATTATTAATAATAAATATTTGGTATTATCTTTTAAGTCATATTAAAACTAATTGACAATTACATTATTATTCTAATCCACATTGTAAGTAAGTTATTGGAATTTTGTAGTATAGATAATATTAAAGAAATATACTTCAAAAATTTATAAAATCTTTTAGAACATTTTAGAGGTTTCTTAATTAATAGAAGTAATTTGAAAAGCTTTGTAGTTAGTATAAAGAGCTTGAGAAGCTTCCAAGTTAGTAGAAGCTGTTCAAAAAGCTTTATAGTTTAATAGAAGCTGCTCAAGAAGCTTCTTAAATAGGGATATATATTGGAATCAAGGATGAAGAGTTCTTCAATCTCAACAACACATCTTTCAGAATTTTACCTCACCTTTTTTGGTGTTGTTTGTGTATTCATTTAGATAATTCAAATCTTTGTTAGTTTTTTCTTGAAACCTCTTTCTAATTCAAGTCTCTTGTTTTATATTCTTGCATCTTTGATAGTTTGTTGAGATTGCCCTCATCTTAAATATTAGAGTTAGATCTTTCTTGTTAGAGATTGGATCATTTCTCTTCTTAAAGGTATACTAGCACTTTAGAGGTTGCAGATTATTCTCCTCTAATATAATATTTCTTTCATCTCAATATTGAAGCTTTATTCTTCTTATAAGAAAGTGAATCATCCCTCTTTTTAAAGCACTTAAGATATTTTAGAGGTTGTAGATTACACTCTTTTAAAGTGATATTGTCTCTTTATAGATTCATTTTTTTTTTTTTTTTTTTTTTTTTTTTTTTTTTTTTTTTTTTTTTCCTTAAAATGGCTAGAAATTAAGACATTAATATGACCAAATCTTTTGAGTCCAAGTTAGATGCTATCATAAGTGCACTTACTATTTTATCAGTTACGACTGTAGAGATTGAAGGAATTCTTACAAAACTTTTTAATAACACAACATCTAGAGTACCACATCCTAAATTGTATCCACTTTCAATTACTATCTATACTGCACTAAGAAAATCTACGTATTTAATAATGTAAGGGGCTTCAAGTTAGTCTTCCAAAGAAATATGATGATACACGTTCAAAGTTTCAAAAATTTGTCAATCAAATTCAATTGATAAAAATTCTATAACTTGATATTTATTCAACAGAAGAATCACAAATTAGATTAGTTTACACCTTACTTATGGGACAAGTATTATCATGATTTGTTTTATTGTTTGAGAAAAAAACCACCAATTTTAAGCAATTTTGAAGCTTTCATAGGAGCATTTGTAAAAGCATTTGGAAGACATGATAAGGCTTATTAGATAGTAGCTAAGATTTAAATATTACGACAAAAGATACGCTTTGCATTAGTCTATGTATCCAATTTTAACCAACTAACATGCAACATCAATTGAGATGAAAAAGCCTTGATGAGTCAATTCTATTGGAGATTAAAAGATGATTTGAAGAATTTGTTATTATCACTTTCAGATCTATAATCATTTAATGAAGCCATACCCGTTCATGTAGAAGTAATAAATAGATAATCCAAACCCGTTCATGTAGAAGTAATAAATAGATAATCCAAACCCATTCATGTAGAAGTAATAAATAGACAATCTTTATCCTTTGATAGTATCACCCATGAAACAACATCCATTGAAATGGTATTTGAAGACCATACTAGCTAAATTATATTCAATATTATTAAGACTTTCAAATCCTATTATTCTTGGACTTTCTTAGTTGAAAAGGTATAATCCATTCATAGATTAAAAGTCACAAAGAATGACATTTTTGATAGAAATTCCTATAAGAAGACTTTTTAAAAAGTCACAAATTGATAAGCCTTTATTTTTTGGAACAAGGATCTTTATAAGATTGACTAAAGAAGATATATCATTTATTATTTATGTAATTCCAATTAAAGAAGATATGACTTCATCAATAATTATTCTAAAGCAGTATAATAAATTTTAAGATATTTTTTAAAAGAAGAATGTTGATATATTATTGGAGTATCAACTATATAATTGAGCTATAAATCTTTAAGAAAGAACACAACCACCTTTTGGGCCAATTTATAATCTTTTTTAAAATAAGCTTTTGACATTGAAAGATTATATTGATGAAAACCTTACAAAAAACTTTATTAGGCATTTAAAGTCTCCAACATGTACACTTATATTCTTTGTGAAGAAAAAATATGGTTCCATATGTATATGCATTGATTATTGGAAATTGAATAAAATAACAATGAAGAATTGTTATCCACTACTACTAATCTTAAGACTTTTGGAACAATTTTGCCAAGCTAAGATCTATACTAAGATAGATCTTTGTAGAGCATATAACTTAGTATACATCAAAAAAGAAGATGAATGAAAGATCATATTTTAGATAAGATATGGACATTTTGAATACAATATCATATCCTTTCGATTAATAAATATACTTGCTATCTTTCAATATTTAATAGATGACATCTTTTCAAAGCATTTAGACAACTTTATAATGATTTATCTTGACAATATCTTAATCTATTCAAAAAATTTGGAAGAATATGAAGAGCATGTAAAGTTAATATTATAAAAGCTATAAATGTAGGTTTATATGCCAAATTTAAGAAATATATATTTCATCAATCAAAGATAATTTTTTTGAAATATATTATATCTATTGAGGATTTGATGATGGATCCTAAGAAGATAGAGGTGGTTATATAGTAAGCCATTACAAAGATTGTAGAAGACGTACAATGCTTTTTTGTATTTGCCAACTTCTATTGGATCTTCATCAAAAATTACTCTCAAGTTGCCACCTCTCTTACTTGATTTACATGCAAAGATAAGTAGAAAAGACATTCTAAGATCTCAAGGCATCATTTATTACAAGTCTAATCTTGATGCATCCAGATTTTACAAAGGCATTCTATTTGGAGACTAATACTTCAGATTTTGTACTAAAAGCCATACTTTTACAAATGGATATAGATAATAAATTCTATCTTATTGTATTTTATTCTTAAAAATTTTCTACTACCAAAATTAATTATGATATCTATAATAAAGAATTTTTTGCTATTATAGATTTTTTTCAAGAATAGCATCATTTTTTCAAAAGAGTAATGTATCTTATAATTATATATATAAATCATAAGAACCTAAAATACTTTATATCAGCTTAGATTTTTAATTGCCATTAAACTTGATAGAATATTTTATTATTTCAATTTAACTTTATTATCAATTATTGATCTAAGAAGCAACAAGGATTATCCGATGCTTTATTAAGGAAATCATATCTTGTACTAAGGATAAGAAAGGTAGCATTTGATCAACAATATGCAATTTTATTGAAGCAAGAGCAATTTTGCCTTTGCTCTTCTATTACATGAGTATCTATTAATTTTAATTTCTTTGATGAGGTGTATGCTACAACTATTAATGATGCTTTGGCCCTTGATATCAAGTGTCACCTTAATGAAAATATTGACAAGTTCAAGCTTAAAAAAAACCTTCTATATTTTAAAGAATATTTGTATATTCCAGAAGGACCAATACTACTGTATATTTTATAATCTTATCATGACTTTTCAATTACAGGTCACTTTGAACTTAACAAGACTTTGGAACTTCTTTTTTGAAATTTTTGGTACCATCAAATGTGGAATGCTATGAATGACTTTGTGTTCTCTTGTGATATTTGTTCAAGGTCCAAGAATCCTTGATATTACTCTTCTAGACTCTTACAACCCTTATTTATTCTAAAATAGTCATAGTCTTTTATCTTGATGGATTTCATCATGGATCTATTGCCATCCAATTTATTAGATAGCATTGTTGTGGTAGTTGATTGACTCACAAAGATGGCTCATTTTATTCCTTGTAAGAAGATTGCTTTTAGTGAAGAAATGACAAGGCTTTTTTTTGATAATATATATTGATATCATGGCCTATCAGATGATGTTATATCTAATTAAGTATCCTAGTTTGTATCTAAGTTTTGGAAATGTCTTTTTGAAATATTGAAGATAAATATTAAACTTTCTTCAATTTTTTATTTTTAAATTGATGGCCAAATAAAATGACTTAATCAAATTTAGGAGGAATATTTATGATGCAACATCAATTATCAATAAGACAATTGGATCTTGTATCTACTATTAGTAAAATTTGTATATAACAATATTGTTCATATCTCAACTAAATAAATATTGTTTTATTCCAATTATGATTATCATCTAAAGCTTGATTTATAGAATATACTAAAGAATAATAATCTAGCAAATGAAGGGTTTATAAAGCATCTATTGCAATACCAAACAACCTTGAAGCTTTAATTGCAAGCAATTCAAGACACTTATAAAATATTTATAAATAAATTCAAAAATTAATTATTATTTTTTATATTAAAGATAAAATATGGTTTTTTCAATAGAACATCAAAATTAAGTAGCTATACAATAAGTTAGACTATTGGAGATTAGAGCCATTTTTTATCCAAAAATAAATTAATCTAATAGCATATTACTTAAAACTACCATCTTCTATAAAAGTACATCCAATTTTCCATGTCTCTCTTTTGAAACCTTATAGAGAGTCACATATTTTAGAAAGAATACAATAATTATCATCTAATATTGGAATAAAAAATTATAAAAAATATGAGATCAAAAAAGTGATTGATTTACAACAAAAGTAGAATATATTAAAATATCTTATTCATTGGATGCTTATGATATCAAAGAGTGCACATAAAAATTGTGAGTTATCAAATTAATTCATTAGTGGTTTTAGAACAAAAGAATATATTTAGAGTGCCAAAATTATAATTTTAAAATAAAGATATGTTTAGAGGATGCCAAATAAAGAAAAATAGTATTTTTATGAAAAAAATAGAGTCTTAATAAATCTTAGAAGAAATTATCTTAGTTGATTTAGTATTTTCTCTTAATTATAAGAAGTAGTAT
The DNA here is from genome assembly GCA_036785485.1 of Physcomitrellopsis africana. Lineage (NCBI taxonomy): Eukaryota > Viridiplantae > Streptophyta > Bryopsida > Funariales > Funariaceae > Physcomitrellopsis > Physcomitrellopsis africana. The sequence goes on along the minus strand of JAWRVF010000065.1, from coordinate 75,514 downwards.
TTAGTTATTTAGACCAATGTCTACATTAGCCTTCTATTTTTATATACCACTTATTTGAAACATATAAATATTACTTAGTAGGTAGAAGAAGCATGAGAAATAAACCTCATGTCTTTTTAGTTAATTATGTAAAAAAGAAGATTTTAAGTTGATTTAAATTAATTTTATTATTATAAAAAATTACCAAGATAGAAAAAAATTATTTTAAATTGATATTATTATTTTAAAAATATTATCAATTTTTTTAAATTTTTTTTAGAATTTACTTAGAATTTATTAGGAATTTTTAGAACAATTTTGAAGACTTTGGTAAAAATAAATTCTACCACCTTGGGAGCCATTATGAAGAAATGGAGCAAGATTTGAAAGCCATACAAGGTTCCTAGATTAATTAGACATTTTTAAACACCATGGTGTAGTCAAACATGCAAAATAATGAGTTTTATTAATAAAAAATAGAAGAACTAGCAACTAGTGTAGTCCTTATAGGAAGGAAGGTGGACAAGTCCCATATGGATTGTAGCACCTTGGAAGTAGGTAGGAGGATAAGATTAAGGCCTCGTGGCCCATCTAAAACATCCATATACACTACTTGTGAGCCTTGGTGAGGTTCAAAATCATGATCTCTTTAGCAAGTTATCCTTGAGATAAAAATTTTTCCCTTAAGTTTTTTATTATTTATCTTCTATCTTTGGACTATCATAACTTATTTATAGTAACTTAGATTTATATGTTTTTTATATCATTAAAAAGATAAACAAATTATCTCTTTAAAAATATAATTTTAATTTTTTAATTTTAATTTTTATTAGATAAAAATATAATAAATAAAATATGATCTAGTTTTAAATTGTGTACTTGCTTGATATCATTTACTTCACTTATTTTGTGATTGTTCTTCTTATTATTCTAGCTAATTGCCTCCTTCACTTTACACCATCAATTACAAACAACTCTTAAATAAAGCCATCTTATAATTTGGATTGAGGGGTGAATTTTATTTTCACATTTTGGTGCATTTACTGAGAGGTGCTACTTCTAATTGTGTGTGTGAATGTGAAGTGAGTTAATGGTGATTGACCTTTTATGTGGACTTTTTGAGTGAGTATTTCAACTATATTCTCTATCATTAATAAATTTTCTATTTCTTGTCAAGGATAAGAACTCAATGAAAGCAAATAAACATATCAAACTTCTATTAAGAAATATAAATAAATAGAAGTAAAGAAGTATGTATAATAAAAGAAACTAGAATGGCTATTGTCACAAGACAAGAAAACTATAGACTCTTGAAACTAGACTAAAAGCTAGAAAAGAGTTGACAAGAGTGAAGAAAGCTTCTTTCTTGCCTCTATAAATACTATCTAACTAAGAGCTATGTGGCATTATTCTATAAGACCTCTTACACGTGTCTAATTTACAAGACACATGTCAAATTTATACGATAAGTTTCCTACATGTGTGCCACGTACTTGGCTTCTTCTGCAAGCTATCAACATGTGCGACACATGGCTAGCTTGTTCTGCAAGCTATCAACATGTGCACTATGTAGCTAGCTTGTTGACCAAGTTTCTAACCTACCAATCACCTATAGACATGTATAAAGGTGATTTTGCATCTATAAAGCTTCTATAAAGCTTCTCTATCGGATATTATTAAATCAACTTATTTTACCTATTTCTATTGGTCTATATTAACTAGATAATTATTGGAGTAAATCTTATGTCTATGACATTATCCCCCCTTTTAGAGACGAGTTCCATGAGAAGTGGTGATTACATGGTGAAGAAGTCCAGAATACGTCGAATTGTGCTTGCCACATACTCTGATCTTTATTCCCTTCAAAAGTAGTTGATAGGTCCTTTTAGCCATCAATAATGTCCTATACCAGGGAAGAGGACTACCCTGTTATTTGATCATTGTTGAGGCCTTTATAACTCCTTTAAAAAAAAACATTACAAATACCATCAAGAATAGTTCTTACCTCTAAAAATATCACTAAACATCGAGAGTCTCTTCTAAGGTTGTGATATCAAACACATTGTAATTCGCTATCAATCCAAGGAAGAACATGTCATTTTTGAGGGTCCTCATTTCTATTCTGTCGTCTTGAAGGTTGTGATAGCCATAATGTCTCGTCTGATAAATCAACAAATAAAGATTCTTAAGTTAAATCCGTTGGTTGTTGGTTCTCCATCTCCTTAATGTCACAATTACAAAGAAGCTACAAATAAGGATAGAAAATAGAATGTTATCTTGTGTAGATCATGTTTTTTTCATAGAGAAGGTCGTCATCTTGATTTTGATGGATGCCGTTGATGAAAAGCCTCTATTTTTCTTGTTGTATTTGCAAGATTCTTTACTGGATCTAATATGCATTCACTAATATTATATCCACGCCAATGAATAAGATATTCCAACCTATTTTGATGCAGCCTCGAATCTAAGACTTTTTCCACTTCAAATTTTTCATTATTGTCCATGTCTACAGGAGGAGGTGGCACTTGTCTTCTTCTTAATATGTTCACTATCTTGTATAATTCAAGAAGAGACATTGAATACAAGATAGATCTTCATGGACTCCAATAGGTATAATCAATATGCAATTAGATTGATTTGTTCAAAAATAGGAAAAGATCCAAGCCTACGATAGTCCAACTTATCACAAGGACAAGTAGTCTTAATATTGCAATGAAGTAACCATACCTTGTCTCCCACGTTGAATTGTGTTTGTTCCTTGCAATATATATCTGCATTTATTTTTTGTTGTTCCTGAGCTTCTTTTAATTACACCTTTATTATTGCATGTAGCTCTGACAAATGATTTGCCAAATCTTCTGCTGTTGGATTATCAACTTTTAAAAAATTAAAAATATTAAGCTGTCGATGATAATCATAATTGGCAAAGAAAGGTGTTTGTTGCATAGAAGAATATATCATATTATTATAAGCAAACTTTGCCAATGATAAGAGAGTTGTCCAATCATCTTATTGGTAGTTGATGATACACTTCAAATATTGCTCCAAGACTTAATTTACATGCTCCGTTTGTCGATCAGTTTGAAGATGGAAAGTTGAAGATAATTTTATGTCCGCCTTTAAAATCTTAAAAAGCATTGTCGTATGTCGTGAAGTCTTGCTTGAAAATGCTCCGAGCACTTGACTGTAGAAGATAAAAAGAAAATATGTAATAATAACTAGTCTTAATCTCTCTAATCAATCTCTAAATAGTTCTTAATCAAACCTTAATTAAACCCTAGTCAACCTTGATCAAATCCAAACAAACTCTAAAACAAACTCTAACTAAATTCTAGTCAACTCTGGTCAAATCCTAGCAAATCTTAAAATAAATCCTAGTCAATCGTGATCAAATCCTAACTAAATCCTAACTAAATCTTAACTAAATCCTAACTAAATCCTAACTAAATCCTAGTCAACCCTGGTCAAATTCTAACAAATCTTAAAACAAACTTTAAATAAATCTTAATCAATCCTCGTCAAATCTTAGCAAATCCTAAAACAAACCCTAACTAAACTCTAATCAACCCTGGTCAAATCCTAGCAAATCCTATTTAAATCCTAACAAATCCTAAAAAATATCCTAACTAAGCCCTAGTCAATCCTAGTCAAATCCTAACAAATCCTAAAACAAACCCTAACTAAACTCTAATCAATTAGTCTCAAATTTCTTAAATGTATAGAAAAACAAGTCTACTACCCACACATACAAATTTCACTCCAATCCAATTAGCAGATTGCTCAAGATCTCAAAAATCCCAATTGACCTTCAAAGCTTAGTTCTCGAGACCTTCACCTACTTAAACCTCTATTTCATACAATTAAACTATTAGATTCAGCTCAAATTTATAGCACCTTACAAGCACTATTATATGCACCAATCTACAAAATATCACTTGTAGATCTATAACCAATCTCACAGAATGCTCAAAAATGTAAACTCCAATATATTTTATAAAATCAAAGTCACCAAAATCAACCCTAATTTTGCAAAGCCATTACAAAGTCATTACCAACTCAAATCACTTCCAACTAACTTATTCTTAACTCCCTCTTATATATGCTTATATTATTTTATTTTCAATCTATTTTATTTTGTCTTACTTATGGCTTTACAAAGTAAATAGAAGCTCATTTGTAAAAAAGGCAGTATTAACATCCATTAGTTTTATTCCCTTTTTACTATTATCTATTTTTTTAAGATATTTTGCTATAATATTTTAAACTAAGATCTTCTATAATATACTATTTCTATACTCTTTTACCTAATAGTCACATTACATCACTACAGCGTTCTCCAAAATCTTGACACAAATTGCATCCTTCTATCTGATATAATATCCCTTGGTAATCTATGATAGCGAGAAATATTGCCAAAGAAGAATTTAGCTGTTTCTTCATCTATGATAGATTTTAAAGATGAAGAAATAGCTAAACTCTTCCTTTAAAATTTTTCTTTACCTTTAAAATGTCAAGGAAGAGTTTAATTGTTTCTTCACCTGTGAAATATTTATTCATATATGGTACAAAATGTTTCTTCACCATATATGGTATAAAATGCGCCATCTTGGTGAAACAATCTATGATAACAAATATAGAATTATATGAACTTGAATTTAGAAGATCCGTTGTCGTATTGTAATTACTTATAATATGTAAAATCTACTCAAAATGCATAATATATTTATAGATTTAGATATGTGTTAGAATGGTTAGTAAAGTAAATTAAAGGGAATTAGTGTGAGAAAATTTATTTTAAATTTTTACTTAGTATGATTATGGCTTTTAAATTATATAGAACCTAAATGTTTAGTATGAAGCCTTGAGAGAAGGTGGGAGCCTTAGGATGAAAATTTAAGCTTGTAGGAGGCTAATTAGAAGGGATAAAATTAAGGCATAGTCGGATGAAGGCACAAGAGTTTCAGCAACTTTAAGGAGGCCATTAAAAAATGAAAGACTAGGATTAGGTAGTTTGTTTTTTGGACTACAATTTTAGTATAAAAATCAAGGGATTTGGAGTTTTAATGAGGGAGGAGTAGGTACTTGAAATTAGGGTGTACAAATTATACCTATTATCACTCTTTTGAAAATTAAAGGAATTGTATAAGAGCTTTTGGAGATTGGAAGGTGCGACTAAAGAGGTGATGTCAAGATCTATATCTAATATAGAAGAATTATTATATTTAAAGTTTTTAAAAAGAAGATATTGGGAGTCAAAAACAACAGATCAAATTCCAAGGCAGTAAGTAGGCCATTTTGTTGATAGTGATAGGATTTGCCATATTTTGAATTTTTAGACGAATTTTTATCTCAAACTTTTTAAAAAGGTATATTATTATGTTAAAAAGCTATATATCAAAGTTTCATAGTATTTAAACTTTTAGATTGTGAAATATAAAGAATTTAGTACATAGGTGTTTATAAACAAGGGTTTGAAGCTAGTGCTAGGATTTTGGTGGTATCTAAATATCTGTAATAAATCAACAGTTAAAATTTGTAGTGGTAGTTGTGAAAAATATATCAGTACTTTATATAAATTTGAAGTGGATTTAGACAATTGGATAAAAAGTTATGGATTATTAAAATTTGAAAAAAATTCCCTTCCTATAAGGGAATGAGGGTTTTAGAGCATTTGTTATGTTTTGAGAGGTTTGAGGAAATAAGGCTTATATATTAGATGTAATAGCCCTATAAAAAAATATTTTATATAAATTTGGAGATTTTGTTATACTTGGATCTTGATTAAGTAATTAGTGGCAGCCAGAAGCCCAGTGCTTTCTTGAGGCAGATTCTCTTTACCACGACACCCTGATGAAATCCATAGAAATAGAAAACCAAGGTTGTTTTGGTATAGGTAATAGTTGGAGAAGTCCGTAAGGTTGATGACAAGGAGTTTTCAATCTTAAACAAACATCACACGACTGCACAAATTCTTTAAGAGCCTTCTACATTTGAGGCCACCAAAAATCTCTTGAAATTAACTCTAAGGTCTTATTGTAACAGAAATGTCTAGCTGCAGGGAAGTTGTGATGAGTTTCAAGAGCATGTAGCCATGCTTCACCTTCTAGGACGTATAAACATCCTTCAAAATAAAGTAAGTTGTCTTTGAACTTGAACTTTGAGGTATCATAAGATTTAGAAGAATTATTCTTAATATCATGAACAAGAGGATTTGAAGGCATACTAAAATAAATTTGCTTGAAAAATATTAAATCAACAGTTAATATTGATTTTATTATTTGAATATGAAATTGCTCTAATTTTAGAAGGATCGTTCTTTGTTGATCAAAAGTTGCATCTCTTTCTTTTGGTATAAGATAAGATTATAATTAGAAGAAAAATAAAGGTTGTTTTACCTTTCTTGTTGACTTTTGAGATAGAATGGATCTTGTGAGGGATAAAAAAGAAGTGCATGGAGTGAATTAGGCATGTCCAATAGGATTTGGCTGCCCATGTGGGCGTCTCATAGTCTAAAATGGAAAAAAAGGGAGATATACTCTTCTTGCTAGACCGAGGGTAGGAGGCAGTTTTGAGTAAAGAACTTTGGAGAGAGATAGCTCTGAGGAGATAAAAGCATTTGTAATGAAAATTGGTGGGTGTATTCTTCAAGTTGTGAGGATTTTAGAACCTATTCACTTGCTTGTTTTAGAGTTGTGAGCAAAATATTATGCTTGTTTTAATAGAGTAGAGTTTGTTGCCACCCGATGAAAAGGGGCAGAAACTTCGAGCTGCTACTACAAGTTTGATTTCGACTCTTTCTTAAAAAAATTATAAAAAGTGTGGAAAATTGTGCTAGCTTTCTATCAAGACATCTCTTGTAGCATTTGGAGTTGGAGAGCAAAAGTTGTGAGCTTAAAAGTGGAAAAGGGTTTGCTGCCACCCGATGAAGAGGGGCAGAGACTTTGTTCAACCAACCAAGTCGGACAGTCTCTTCAATCTTTTTGATAATTTAGGTGCTTATAGTAGCTTGTGTAAGCTTTCTAAAAAAACAAATATCAATACATTTGGAGCTTTGATGAAAGTTTTATGAGCCGTGAAGTGTCAAAGAGGGCAAATTGTTGCTAGGGTTTGAAGAGTAGAATCAACTAGCTACAAAATCTGGAGTTTGAGAGGCATGCATGCGAAATTTTAGAACAAGTTAGATGATGGAGTGAGCTTTCTAAAAAGCTATTGCATGTCCAATTTGGAGAAGAGAATGATGCTGAAGTGAAGAGGAGCTTTGCTGCCTTTGCATTTGCTTGGAAATTTTAGTGTCTACTTCTTTTAGCCATAACTTTTAAACGGTAAGTCATCTATTTGTGAAATTTTGATATGTTTTACAATGGATTATTGGCTTTCCATAGGCTATAAGCACGCTTGATTCGACCTTTGGATGAATTTTTAGTGATTTATTTAGTTTCAGCTTGTTGTATAACTTATATTCCTCATATGCGGTTGTATTTTGAGGTATACTTGAATACATACATACTTTGCTTATACCTTTTATACAAGTATATATATTTGTATTTATATCAAGTATTTTACAAATATTATATAAATATTATATATAATATTTATATAAGTATTTGTACAAGTATTATACCAAGGATTATATAAGTATTTATATAAGTATTTATACAAGTATTATTGAAGTATTTATACTTTATATTTGTACAAGTCTTGTACAAGTATAATACAAGTATAATTTGAAAGCTTGAACAAATATTGTGCAAGTATAGAACATACTTGCACGGCTTCCTCTCATGTTCCGTGCTAGTTCTAGTAGCAGCTAAGAACTCGGCGTTTTCCCAAGGCAAATTTCTCTACCCGACAACGTGATACAAGATTAGTGTAGAAGTAATAGCTATTTTCAATACTTCAAACAATGCTTCTGCTTCGTTACTTCACTTGAATTTGTCTTTACAAATTAGAGGTTGTTGTGTTGTGGTTCGGCTACTATGTGAAAAAATTATACATGTATATTTAATATAAAATTTATTACATAGCTAAAAGAAAGCCATATTAGTGGACTTTTATTGGTTGTAGGATGTGATTAGGTTGCTAGTTTAAAAAATATCTATTAAAAGGATTATTATTAAGGTTTATATGACTTTATTTTCTTTTTAGTAGTGACTTTTGATTTTATATTGATAGTAGCTTTTGTATATCTTAAGTCACCTTTGTTAGACATTGGTGATCCTTAAAATCTTTGTTTACTTCTTTTATTTGGTGCTTAAAGCACAAAGTATATAAATCTTATAAGAAGAAGGATTAGAAAAGGGTTTTTAGTGTAAAAAGGGTAGTTTGGCCATCTATGTGGTTGAATAGAGGTGGATGATAGAAATCTCTATTTTAATTGGCCAAAAATCATGTCCAATAGACTTCAAGGAGGCTGCCTGAGGGTTTATTAGGAGTTAGGGTTTGTTTTTGGATAGGGGTCGAACATCAGAGGCTAAGATCATAAGGTTTAGGTTTTTGGATCTGGTTTAGGTACAAATTTTGTGTGATTTGCACTTTTTATGAAGAAGTTATAGGTGCCCAAAGTTAAGGTGTTGATTTTGGACCTATTGTCACTCTTTTGGATATAATTCGTGCATACAGAGAGCAATCAAGGATCGGCGATTGGGATTGGAGAGAGCACTTTCATAGATACACTTTTTATATATGGCTCAATAAAATCCAAGCTAGGGTGAAGGAGATATTGGGAGTTGAAGTCAATGCTTACAAACTTAAGGGCAGTAAGTAACCTGCTTACATAGTGGTTATATTTTAAGTTATATCTTAGACAATTTGAAAGATTTTTGGCTCAAAATTTTCAAGAGTGTATATATTTATGTCACAAGACTATGTGCAAATATTTTGTGGCATTAGGATTTTGGATTTGTGAGATATAGGGAAAATAGTACTCAGGTGTCTCTGAGCTAGGGTTTTAAGTACCTGCTAGGGATTTTGAGATATCATATGATTGGAAATGAACTTATGGTTGATTTTTTCTTATGGTGAAATTTAAGAAGATTATCTATACTTTGAATTAAATTCTATAGAAACTAAATAGTTGGATCAAGATTTATTGAACTCTAAAGTTTAGCAAGAAATAAGTCCTTGCGTATGAATAAAGTTTTGAAGGATTTTTGTAGAAATTTGAACCCTTTTTGTACAAACTTACTTGAATATAAGAGGGTTTATATATGTAACTTCTTTTTTGTGAGATTTTTTTATTATTTATCTTTTTTATTAAGGACAAATCACTTATTGGATTTTTGCCATCAAGTTTCAAATAAACTCTCCACAACCAGGTACTCAGTGTATTCCTAGATAGAAGGCCACGTCATATGACAACGTGTAAGTGGAGCTGCAACTTGAGAAATTTTTTTGATAAAGGTTTGATAATAATTGGCAAATCTCAAAAAGCATTACATGTCTTTTATTATTCTTAGAATCTTCCAATCCATGATTGTTTGGACTTTTTTAGGATCGATCATAAGACCATCATTTGAAATGATGTATCCTAAGAAATCAACTTGAGTAATGTGAAATATATACTTTTCCATCTTGGCGTATAATCTGGTATGTCTAAGTTTTTATAATACACAATGAATATATAATTCATATTCTTTTACGTTCTTAGAATAGATTAAAATGTCGTCTAAGTAACAAACAACAAAATCATCTAAAAATTTACAAAAAACATCATTCACGAGATGCTGAAAAATAGCTGGTGCATTTGTGAGTCCAAAAGGCATAACATTATATTCAAAATGTCCATACCTTGTTTGAAAAGCAATCTTCTATTCATCTCCTTCTTTGATGTAGACCAAGTTATACGCTTCTCATAGATCTATTTTTGTATAGATTTTAGCTTGATTCAATTGATTCAAAAGTCCAAATATCAATGATAGAGGATATTTATTCTTGATGGTAATCTTGTTGAGCCCTCAATAATCTACACACATCTGTAATGATCCATCTTTTTTCTTTACAAATAAGATAGGAATTCCTGCTAGAGATTTTGAATGACAAATAAAATTCTTGGCTAAGTTTTCATCAATGTATTCCTTGAGTTCAGCCAACTCATTTTGTGATAAGCTGTAGATTGGTCCAAATGGAAGCTGAGCTCTTTTTTTGAGGTCAATTGAACAATCATATGGACGATGCTCCAAAAGAATATTTGCATTCTTTTTCTCAAAAATATCTTGATAATCCAGATATTGGCTTGGAATACTATTTAAAATCTTTCCACCATAAAAAATGGATGTGGCATAAATAACAAAAGTTGATCTTTTTTTTGTTGCATGTATAAAAGCTTTTATACTTATAAGTACGGATTTTACTATACTAGACTTATAGCTTTTCATTTGATCGACAGGATGTTTATTAATGTTTTGAAAAAAATCAAGTCTCTGAGAATTCCAATCTATTTGAGGGTTATATTTTTCTACCCTTGATAAACCTAAAATAACTAGATTAGACAGAGATTTAATTATGTTAAAGATTACGTAGCTATTATGACTATCTATTCTTACTTGTATAGGACGGATTTCATGAGTGATATCTCTAAAAGACAATGGACGACTATCTATGATTTCTAAATATACGGATTTAGTTTTTTATATTAAAGATATTTTATAATTTTTAACAAATTATTCATCTAAAAAGCATATTGAGGCTCTTGAATCTAATAAGATAGAGGCTCTTGAATCTAATAAGACCGAGACTCTATAGTTTTTTGGTCCTAAATATATATCTATTATAAAACAACGAGAGGATTTTGAGGAGAGAATAAGACCTTCATTAGGAATTGTACAAGGTTCCAGCTGCACGATGTCGTAATACGTGCAATTTTGCTCGAGAATGCTCCGAGCACCTAGCTGTGGAAGATAAAAAGGAAATACACAATAATAAGATCCTAACAACTCTAATAGAATCCTAAACAACTTCTATTAAATCTTAACAATATTAATCAAACTTTGATCCAATCTTAAAGAAATTACAAAAGAAGAATAAATGAATCATACATTAATCATAAAAAAAATAATATATAAAATAATAAATTTAGAAAATACTAAAAATAAAAATCTTAAAACCCTAAGTCATACTTTGGTCAAATCCTAGTCAAACCTTAATTCAAATCCTAGGTCAAACCCTATTCAAACCATAGATCAAATCCTAAGTCAAATCCTAGTCAAATCCTAGTCAAATCCTAAGCTAAATCCTAAGTCAAATCCTAGTCAAACCCTAGTCAAACCCTAAGTCAAATCCTAAGTCAAATCCTAAGTCAAACCCTGATTAAATTCTAATCTTAATCAAACCTTAAATCTTACATCAAACCCTAAATCAAATCCTAATCCTAAATCAAATTCTAAATCTTAAATCAAATCTTAAATCAAACTCTAGTCAAATCTTAGTCAAATCCTAAGTCAAATCCGAGGTCAAATCCTATTCAAATCATAGATCATATTCTAAGTCAAACCCTAAATCAAACCTTAGTCAAAACCTAAATCAAACCCTAAGTCAAATCCTAGCCAAATCCTAGTCAAATCCTAATCAAACCCTAAGTTGAAGCCCAAATCTTAAATCAAATTTTAAACCCTAAAACAAATCCTAAATAAACCCTAAACCCTAAACCCTAAATCAAATTCTAAACCAAATCCTAAACAAATCTTAAATCAAATTCTAACCGATTCATTTTAATCCTAGGAAAAATTAGAACCTCAATATCAGTTGATTAGATTGTTGATCTTACTTAAAACTTTGTACACCTTTCAATCTCTTAGTGAGCAACAAGCACAGTAAATTTGAAGGAAATTAAACTAACTAAATGGAAGAAAAATCCTAAAACCTTCTCGGGTGTTGGCCGGCCTCCTTCTCCAACCTTGATGCTGATCTTCCAGTATTGATTTCTTCCTTCTTCATTGTTCAATCAGTCTTAAATCACTCATATATATAGAAAAATAAATCTACTATCCACACAAATAAAGTTTACTCCAATCCAATTGGCAAATTACTCAAGATCTTAAAAACCCTAACTGACCTTTAAAACTTAATTTCCAAAACCTTGACCCATTTAAACCCTAGTTACGTACAACTAAACTATTAGATTCAGCTCAAATTTATAATATACATTAAAAACAACAATATCCACAAACCTACAAATTTTTAGCCATGGATCTGCTGCAAAACTTTTGAAATTGCTTAAAACATCAACCCTATTTTATTTCACAAAATTCCAAGTTGCCCAAAACAAGCCTAACTTTGCAAAGCTATTACAAAGTCATTTCTTATCCAAATCACTTGAAATTAACACCTTATACAAAATTCTTCAAGTCCTCTCTTTAATTCCAATCTTCAATCTACAAAAGCCCTCTAAATCTGCCGTAGGCATGCGGTTTTGTGCCTTAGGATCTGATTTCAATCCTAGCCTATAATCGATCCTTTCCGGATATCTATTTTGAGATTTTTGTGGTAAGTTTTTTTTAAACCTCTTCTTAATTCCTTCCTATATATGCCTATATTATTTTATTTTCCAATTTACTTTGTTTTGCCTTACTTATGGTCCTACAAAGTAAATAGAAGCTCATTTATAAAAAAGGCAGCATTAATATTTATTAGTTTTATTCCTTTTTTACTATTATCTATTTTTTTAGGATAATTTTCTACAATATTTTGAAATAAGATCTTCTATAATATACTATTTCCACACTCTTTCACCTAATAGTTGCGTTACATCACGACAACGATTCCTATTGTAACTAGACAAATACATTTTCTAACATGTCTTCTTTGACAACCGTACTTTTTATTTTGTAATTATGTCGTTTCTTTAGACAATACTAAGCAGTGTGCTTAGGTTCTCTACAATATAAATATAATCCTCCTTGATGACGCCAAATCTTTTTTTGTTATGTAAGAGGTTTAAAATGTAATACATCAATTTGTATGTCTTCTACTTTTGAATGTACGTTTTGTGAGGACATTGATGTTGCCATTGAATAATAATGTTGAAGCTCCCTTACACAACTTTTAGATTAAAAAACTCACAAAGTCAAAATTCAAAATAATTCTGAGATTGAAGTTCAATCACCAATTGTACTTGATTGACGAATTTTCAAAACTTAGATCTTGTGCCATCAAACTTCTCATGCAAACTAATTTTTGATTCTCTAATGTTTGAACAGTGCTCCATCATAGGTGAGATAGTATAGTTTGATGTAAATATTGACATAGTTCCAACCATCTCTATATCTTCACTTTCTATGAATCTTTTTTTTCTTGTGGTGGTAAATTGAGTTGATGCATTGCAAGTATTACTTCTCTCATTTGTTCTTACATTTCTGCCATTGCACTCTTCATTTCCGCAAGCTTTGCGATGATAATATAATAAGAAGGAAGATGTCTACTCTTACTTCAAGAAATGTAGAATAATACACTCAAAAGAAAAAATTCTAGAAACTATATCAATTTCGAAGTGGATACTCTACAACTTCAAATATGCTTATGTCTTATTAAAAGAAAGGAATATTCTACTCTTAATCAAGAAAAGACAAAGCTTTGATATTGTATATGTACTCTTGTCAATCTGTGAAAGACAAGAATTCAAAAAAAGCAAATAAACTTATGAAACTTCTATTAAGAAGTGTAACAAAATAGAAGTAAGGAAATATGTATATTAAAAAAAACTAAAATGGCTATTGCCACAAGCTAAGAAAACTATAGATTCTTGAAATTGGACTAGAAGCAAGAAAGGAGTTGATAAGAGTGAAGAAGGCTTCGCTCTTATCTCTATTTATACTATCTATCTAAGAGCTTTGTGGCGGTATTCTATAGGACCTCCTACACGTGTCTAATTTGCAAAACACGTGTCAAACTTGTACAATAAGTTCTCCACATGTGCGCCATGTACTTGGCTTGTTCCGCAAGCTACCAACATGTGTGCTGCTAGGTAAAAAGAATTTGCCTTGGAAAAACGCCGGATTCCTAGCTGCTACTAGAACTAGTAGGGAACATAAGAGGAAGCTGTGCAAGTATTTTCTATACTTGCACAATATTTGTTCAAGATTTCAAATTATACTTATATTATACTTGTACAAGACTTGTACAAATATAAAGTATAAACCCTTGAATAATATTTACATAAATACTTAGACAAACACTTATATAAAATAGTTTATAATCCTTGGCATAATATTAGTACAAATACTTATACAAATATTATATATAATACTTATAAAATACTTATATAAATATTTGATATAAATATAAGTAGATATACTTATATAAAAGATATAAGCAAAGTGTGTATATATTCAAGTATACCTCAAAATACAACCGCATATGAGGAATACAAGTTATACAACAAGCTGAAACTAAATAAATCACTAAAAATCCATCCAAAGATTGAATCAAGCATGCTTATAGCCTATGGAAAGCCAATAATCCATTGTAAAACATATCAAAATTTCACAAATAGATGACTTACCGTTTAAAAGTTATGGCTAAAAGAAATAGGCACCAAAATTTCCAAGTAAATGCAAAGGTAGCAAAGCTCTTCTTCACTTCAGCCTTTGTTGTGATTACTTCCCTTCTCCAAATTAGACATGCAATAGCTTTTTAGAAAGCTCACTCCATCATCTAACTTGTTCTAAAATTTTGCATGCATGCCTCTCAAACTCTAGATTTTATAGCTAGTTGATTCTGCTCTTCAAATCCTAGCAATAATTTGCCTTCTTGATACTTCACGGCTCATAAAACTTTCATTAATAGCTCTAAATGTATTGATTTTTGTTTTCATGGAAAGCTTACACAAGCTACTATAAGTATCTAAAATATCAAAAAGATTGAAAAGACTGTCCGACTTGGGTGGTTGAACAAAGTCTTTGCCCCTCTTTGTCAGGTGGCAGTAAACCCTTTTCCACTCTCAAGCTCACAACTTTTGCTCTCCAACTCCAAATGCTACAAGAGATATCTTGATAGAAAGCTAACACAATTTCCTACACTTTTAATAAGTTTCACTAAGAAAGAGTCGAAATCAAACTTGCAGTAGTAGATCGAATTTTTTGCCATCACTTTTCAATAGTAGCAGACCTCACTCTACTAAAAACAATCATAACTTCTTGCTCACAACTCCAATACAAGAAAGTGAATAGATTCTACAATCTTCACAATTGAAAGAATACACCCACCAATTTTCATTACAAACGCTTTTTTTTCTTTGGAGCTATTGCTCTCCAAACTTCACCACTTAAAATTGCCCAAATCCTAGGTCTAGCAAGAGGAGTATATCTCCCTTTCCTTCCATATTAGAATATGACACATACACATGGGCAGCCAAATCCTATTAGACAGGCCGTATTCACCCCATGCTCTTCTTTTTTATTCCTCACAAGGTCCATTCTACCTCAAAAGTCAACAAGAAAGGTAAAACAACCTTTATCTTTCTTCTAACTACAAAAGAGTCTATTCTAGGATATAAATAAGGTAGGAACAAAACAAATAACCATCTTAATTCACTAACTAAGTGGCTATAATAAATCCTCTCTTTATAATATCTTCTAAAATAATCTCTAGCACTCACACATGTATTAACAATAGATATAAGATATTTAATATTTTTATACACTGCACGTAAATGCAATATGACAGCGCCATGTACTTGGTTTGTTCCGCAAGCTACCAACATGTACGACATGTACTCGGCTTGTTCCGCAAGCTACCAACATGTGCGACAAATGGCTAGCTTGTTCTACAAGCTACCAATATGTGCGCCATGTGGCTAGCTTGTTGACCAGGTTTCTAATCTACCAATAACCTATAGACATGTATAAAAGTGATTTCGCATCTATGAAGCTTCTAAGAAGCTTATCTATCAAATATTATCAAATCAATTTATTTTATCTACTTCTATTGGTCTATATTAATTAGATAGTTATTGGAGTAAATCTCATGTCCATGGCATTTCTCTTTTATTGTTGTTACAAACAAATCTTTTATTATTTATAGTCAAAAAAATAAATTAAATTAAAAAAAATAAAATTTACTTAAAGAATAATTTATTCTTGGATTTTTATCAATTAGTTTTTATGTGCTTTTTAGCTAACTTAGAGATTTTGTGCAGTTGTGTATCTTAATGTGAGCCTTCTAAAGAGCTATCATATATTTGATTTGGACCAAAATTAAATTTTTAGTAAGTTTTTGATTAAAAGAAAATTTACTACCTTGATAGTTTTGTGTACTCTTTGTTTGAAAAAGCATTTCTTAGTGCCTATTGACTATTTTCAATTGAATTTTCTTGAAGTAGAAATATTTTTAGAATAAGCTTGGAGTGATATATTTTTCATTGAATTTTCAATAATACTTAATTTGTGATGATTTTTGAAGTAGAAAAGGGTTGTTACTTTAAGTGAAATTCAATTGAGAGGTGGAGCTCATCTTCAAAGGTTTCATCACTCCCCTCCTAATAAAATTCTTATTAAGGGTCAATCTCTAGTAGTTGAGGGATTTAAGAAGAAGTCACAAGAAAGACAAGTTTCTAATTTTTTTTATAGACATGGATATAGGATATAGATAGAATCTTTAATCCATTAGTTTTAAATCCTAATCTTTACTGGAATGTTTTATACAAATCAATTATGGGAGTATTATATATTTATTGACCTTTGTTAACAACTGTCAAGTTGATTGGAGATGTAACAAGATGAATTTTTATTTAAAATAGTCTGAATTGATTGTAAAAAATCTTTTTTATAATGTAACCTTTATTATTAACTATTGTAGTAGATAATTACCTAATAACTTTTGTGTGAAGAAATTAAAAAAAAAAAAAAAAAAAAAAAAAAAAAACTCGGATATCTTACCATCTTAATAAGGAATTTTTCTTTACATTATTGTTGGTTAGAGTCACTTCTACATAAGGTCGTATTGTATAGCAAATAAAATTGGAAAAAATATTACTTGAGATAATACTTAAGCAATCATTCTGTCTTTATTTGCTTTTGTTTTATTTCCATTCCATGTTGGAAGGTATTTTAAGTGGGTTGTAGGTGGACAACAAAAACTTTTTAAGTTAATTTTTTAGAGATTGGTATGTTAAAATTATGAGTCTAGATGAATATTATATCCATAGTCATGCTAAATGCATTATTCTACTAGATCTAAACAACCTAAACTAATTCCATCCATAAAAAATCTAAAAAAGTTTCTTAAAAATTCCACTCCAAAATTTAGAAGAATTAAGGTTCAACAGTTGGACAAAGAAGACATACCTACAATATCATAAGACATATTTGTATTCAATCTATTGGAACAAAATCCTAACCAAGTAATAGAGAAAGAAAAATTAAATTCAAAATCCTTTAATCTTGTTATGGAAGTAAATCAAGAAGGAAAAGAGTCAAGACCTAGTTCTCGTTCAATGGATTGTGAGAAAGAAGTCCTTTTAAATCCTATATCCATAAATCCTTTTGTCTAACTAAGGAGTTTGCCTATTGTAGTTCTAGAAGGATTGCAAAGAGCTCCCATGTCTCACAATCTTTCAATTTTTAAAGGAACTAGGCATGATAATCCAACAACACACGTAAAGAGATTCATGGAATTTTTCATAACATATTTGATGACTAATCTTGGATATTATCTCATGTGGTTTTTGAATATGTTAAAAGATGGAGCTTATGAAAGGCATAGAAACCATTCCCTCTAAATCTTTAAAAATTAGAACATGCTTATGAGAGCATTCCTAGAAAAGTTTAGACTAAAAATGGAACAAAGTAATGCCCTCATGGTTCTTTTTTCTTTGAAACAAGGAAAAGGGGAGGAGATTTATGAATATATTTGGTGATTTGAATTAGTAGTAAATTGGTTTGTAAGAACTCTTTTTACAAACAACACTCTTACTTACTTTTTTATTTAAAGATTCAATAAAGATGATACAATTAGAGAAATCCTTAAAGGAAGATAAAAAAACTTAGAATATGCTTAAAAGATAGTATAGTTGATTAAAGACATAGACAAACAACAAGAGATGAATTGGAAGAAAGAAGACCATATAATCCCAAGTTTTATACCAATCTAAACTCAAAATATAGATAAGTTTCAAGAACATCCTAACAAAATTGTGGAAAATCAATTATAATCTATAAACCACTATCTTGCATTATTAAAGATTGGACTACCATCTAGCCTCCTAGAATTGATAAATCCAGAGGATAGAAATAGGTGGAAGGAAGAATTTAAAAATAAAGTCTTTCAAAGCCAAAAGAAATTCTAAAATAAGTTGGCACAACAAATAAAAATCATGCAAGAACAAATATCTTTTTTAATTAAGAGCCATAATTCAAACAAAGTCTTACCTTCCATAGAATCTGGTAGGCACACTTTAGAATTGAGATGTATTAAACCTCCAAATTTATTCTATGATTATAATAATAACCATCAAAACCAACATCTTCCTTCAGATTTGAATACTAAGTATAGATTCATTCTTCTAAATGGTGGTCACTCTCAACATGGCCAACAATATGATGGCCAAGGCTCTCAAGATATAAGATTTATAAATCAGACCAATGGTAGAATGATTGGAGAACAAGCTTCTACCTCCTCTACAATAATTCAGCTTATACTTCCTAAGTCAAACTTGATTATGCATGAATTGTTCCAATGCAAGGTACAAACATCACCTATAATTGCTAGCCTTAGTATTTATTACAAGGTCTAGGTAGTCTAATTCCCCTCCTCTTATTTCAATTGATAATAAAAATAGTTTAGAAGATTTTTTTCACTTTTCAGATTTAAATGAAGCCACAATAGAGACAATGGATAATATTAGAAATTTTAAAGAATTACCTAAAGTCCTTGAATCCAGCTCAAATAGATTACCAAGTATCTTAAAGGAAAATATTAATATAGCAGAATTTTCTTTTAAAGAAGAGTGAAAAGGACTTAAAATTCTTAACTTTGAATTTAATCCTTCAACTCAACTTAAAGACAAGAATCAAGTCAAATCATATGATCTATAGGAGGATTTAAAAAAAATTAAGGCAAATATTACAATTACTTAATTATTGGAGATTTTTCTTAATAAGAAGGAGTTTTAAAACAAGCTCTCTCATTAAAAGACAACAACAATCTAAAATAAAAATCCTAGTTCATGTTAGAATAATTTAAGTGGTATTAGAAATGAAGGCAATTGAGCTAGAAGTATCTATAATAGATAAAATTATATCCTATACTATTATGGATGGGGGTAGTAGTTTAAACATTATGCTAGTAAGAACTATGAAAAAATTAGGACTTAGTATCATTGGTCCCTCTTTATTTGTGATTAATATGGCTAATCAAAGCCAAGACATATCTTTAGGATAAATTAGTGGTTGTAAGATGATGATAGAAGATAAATTATTTTTTTTAATTTTTCATGTGATTCACATGCATCTTAGCAAAAATTCATATCTATTACTTTAAGGTTCACCTTGATTAAAGATAGCTAATGCAATAATTGATTGAAAAGATAAGTAGCCCCGTATTATCTATGGACTATCAAAAAACTTGACTAAAATCCTTATTCAATTTTAAGCATTGTCTTTAGCTAAAACTTCATTTCATTCTTCAAAAGATGAGATTTTAACTCCCCAACCACAGAAGGAGTTCAAAAAGAAGATTAGGTTTATTGATTTGGTAGTAAGCAAGGAAGTTCATTCAAAAATGGTCCAATCAATTCTATTAAGATATATGGGCCTTGGACTATATTATTAGAAAGATGATGGAGAATTTACGTAGTGGTTGAAATATCATCCTACTTTAAGTACGAATGATGTTGTAAGTGTTAACTTCATACATGATTTTATCACTTGGAAAAATTATAAAAAAAAAAAAAATTTAGCAATCCTAAAAGATAATATTAATTGTAAAGATGCCTTTGGAGTGAACTTTGATAGTACTACACTTCATGAATTAGACGACTTATTAGAAGAAGGTAATCTTATTCTACTTTTATAATTTAAATAGATTTTTAGTGCTCTTACAATTAAAAATGACCTCCAAATAAGACTACTTCTCTATATACCCTAATCTTTAGTCCCATTTGAAAAATAAAAAATATATTATATTGGAGAAGTTCATTCCAATTTTATTAGTAGAATGAAGTACATAATTGTAGCAATTGAATATCTTATCTAGTGGAGTAATAAAATAGAGGCAATTAAGACAAACAATACTAAGCAAGCAGCCAAGTTCCATTATGAGCAAATTATCATAAGATTTGGATGTCCAAAAATTCTAATTAGTAATAGAAGTAAATATTTCTTAAATGAAATAATAGAATACTTGACATCACGGTTTTAAATTGATCATAGAAAGACCACTACTTATCACCTTCAAATCAATGGACATTCAAAAAGGATGAATCAAACCTTAATCAATATCTTTAGAAAAACCATGATGACTTCTAAACAGTGTCGTGGTAGAGAGAATCTGCCTCAAAAAAGCACTAGGCTTTTGGTTGCAACTAAATACTCAACCAAGATCCAAAATAATAAAACCCTCAAATTTTAATAAAAGTCTTTATTTTAGGGCTACTACATCTAATACATAAGTCTTATTTCACAAAAACACTCAAACTATAACAAAATACTCTAAACCCTCATTCACCTATAAGAGGGGAATTTTTCCCGAATCTCATCAACCTATAATTATTAATCTAATTGTTCAAATCCACTAAAATTTCACATGAAATACTGATGTGCTCTTAATAACTAGCACAATAAGTTTCAACTATTTATTATTTATTGATCTTTAGATATCGTAAAAACTCTAATAGTAGTTTCAAACCCTTGTTTACAAACACTCATATACTAAATTCTTCATATCTCACAAACCAAATGTCCAAATACTATGAAACTTTGATGTATAGCTTTTTAGCACAAAGATTCACCTTTTTAGAAACTTTTAGAAAAAAATTCGTCCAAAAACTCAAGATATGGCAAAACCCATCACTATGAACAAAACGACCTACTTACTGCCTTGGAATTCGATCTGCTGTCTTTGACTCCCTATAACTCCTTTTTTAAAACTCCAAATGTAGTAATTCTTCCTCATTAAATATAGATCTTAAAACCCCCTCTCCAACTACACCTCTCGATTTCCAAAAGCTTTTGTATAACTCCTCCAATCCTTAAAAGTGTGACAGTAGGTACATTTTGCACACCTTAACTTCAAGCACCTACTTCTCCCTCATAAAAACTCCAAATCTCTCAAATTTTACACCAAAATTGTAGGACAAAAAACAAGATTTCTAATCCTAGTCTTTGATTGTCAAATTGCCTCCTTGAAGTTGCCGAAATCCTTGTTAAGGTTGTAGGTAGCCTCTTCAAAGCCTATTGGGCATGACCATTGATCAACAGGAATGAAGAACTTCACCACCTGTCTTCATTCATCCTCACTTTATCTTCATTCATCTTCACTTTATCTTCATGCTTCCAAATAGACCTTTTAGTAGTTTAATTCTTCTTCTTTGGACTCCAATTCCCTCTCAAGGCTTTATACTAAATATTTAGATTCTATATAATTTAAAAGCCATAATCAAATTAAATAAAAATCTAAAATAAATTTTTTTATACCAACCCCCTTTAATTTACTTTACTAATAATTTTAACACATATCTAAACCTATAAATATATTATGTATTTTGAGTGGATTTTATATATTCTAAGTAATTATAATACGACAACAGGATTGGGATATAAAGCTTCTTATAGCCTTGTGGGCTTATACGACCATATTTAAGGTGACTACTCAAGCCACCATATTTTTCTTGGTTTATGGCATAGAAACCATTTTACTAATTGAATTTGAAATCTATTCTCTTTAAATTGCCTTGACAAAAAGATTGTGAACTAAACAATCTTTGATGAATTGATTGGAATATCTAGAAGGTCTACATGATGCCAAAAGATGAGGTGTTTAATACATAGAGGCTATATAAAAAAGAAGAAAAATTACCTTTGATAAATGATAGAAGATTAGAATTCTTAGGGTTGGCATGTTGGTTCTTCTATAAGATGCTAGAAGATTAGATTTTCTAGGAAAGTTTGATGTCTTATATTTGGACCCTTATGTAATTAAAGAAGTCTTTTCAAATAATTCAGTTTAATTACCAACATTAAACAGAGAAGATTTTTCTACTAGAATTTTTGAGAATAGATACAAAGAATATAGAATGTGATTTGTATCATATACCAAAAGGAAACACCTTATCTTTATATCCACATTTATCCAAGGCTAACATATATATATATATATATATATATATATATTTTTTTTTTTAGAATATTAAAATTTATGATTTTATATCTAATAAACATCCATGAGAAGTTGAAGTATTGATCATAAGAGAGGTTGTTATTGAAGAATCTCGGATTTGAATCCAGTTGGAAAAATGTGCTATCCCAATGAGCTAGTATTAGTATATGAAAAGATCAACTTTGACATCCAATGGATATATAGGCTTCAGAACATTGATATCAAAATCTTCTTATATGAAAGAAGAATTTAAAAATATTATTTATTTATTTATTTATTTATAGTTTTTATAATTTTTATAGTTTTTTTTTTCTTATAATTATTAGTTCTTAGTATCAATTTAATTATTTCTCTCTTCCTTCTTTAATTTTTGTGAGTCCCACTAATGAATCTTAATTAGTGGATTAGTTAAAATTATAATTTTAAATTATTTAAATATCAAAATATTAAGATTAGAGATTTTATTTGATTATTTAAGTATTCATTAGAATTTAGAAGAGTTTATAAGTTACAAGAGTCTTATTAGAGAAAAGTTATAAAATTAGAGTCTTAATACGTCTTGGAGGCGATTATCTTAGTTATTTTAGTATTTTTTCTTAATTAAAAGAACTAATACTTAGTTATTAAGACTAATATCTATATTAGCCTTCTATTTATATGTATCACTTATTAAAAATATATAAATACTATTTAGTAGATAAAAGAAGCATGAAAAATAAACCTCATATTTTTACAGCTAATTATTTAGAAAAAAAGATTTTAAGTTGATTTAAATTAATTTTATTATTATAAAAAATCACCAAGGTAGAATAAAATTATTTTTAAATTAATATTATTATTTCAAATATATTAGAATTTTAGAATTTATTTAGAATTTATTTAGAATTTTTTAGGAATTTTTAGAACAATTTTAAAGACTTTGATAAAAATAAATTTTACCATCTTGGGAGCCATTATGAAAAAATAGAGTAGGATTTGAAGGCCATACAAGGTTCTTAGATTAATTGGGTGTTTTTAAATACCATGGTGAAGTCAAAAATGTAAAAAAATGAGTTTTACTAATAGAAAATAGGAGGACCATCAGCTAGTATAGTCTTTATAGGAAAAGAGGTGTACAAGTTCTATATGGATTGTGGCACCTTGGAAGTAGATAGGAGGATAAGACTAAGGCCTTGTGGCTTCTATATGATACCCATATATACTACTTGTGAATCTTGGTGAGATTTGAATTCATGATTTCTTAAGCAAGTTATTCTTGAGGTAAAAAATTTTTACTTAATTTTTCTATTATTTATCTTCTAGCTTTAAACTATCATAATTTATTCATAATAAGTCAAATTTTTATATTTTTTACATCATTAGAAAGATAAAAAAAATTATCTATTCAAAATAATAACTTTTATTTTTTAATTTTATTTTTTATTAAGTGAAAATACAGTGATCAAATTGTGACTTAGTTTTGAATTGTGCACTTGGTTGATACCATTTACTTAACTTGTTTTATGGTTGTTCTTTTTATTGTTCTTACTATTTGCTTCCTTCACTTCTTACTACCAATTACAAGCAACTCTTAAGTGAAGCTATCTTGTAATTTGAGTTGAGGGGTGAATTTTATCCTTACAAAAACCTGCCAAAAATCTTGCTAATACACCTCAAAAGATACAAGAATTTCAGCAATTCTATCCCTACAAATCTAAATGTATTTGATGATAATTTTTTTGTGAAGATTGTATTTGAAAAATATCTATAAGAAGAGAAAATTTAAACCAAAGCCTTCATCACTATGTAGTCATGTATTCTAAGATGGAATAGAGTTGTAGAAGCAAGTGAGTTACCATGTCAAACCTTTAAGCATTGAGAGATTTAGCAAAATAAGATTCAGAAGATTCACTTGCTATACAATGTTTGAGTGAATGAATACAAATTTCATAGCCTTTAATTGGACAAAGTGAAGACAATACATTTTAGTGCCAAGTACGACCATGGTTAGAGCCATTAGGAGCAACACCCAATTATATAAGTATTGATTCCAATGCTTGAGCTTTAGTGATATTGCTTGAATTTAAAAAGATGAATCTTCTTAAGCTTGAGATCTTGTTTGGAAAATATTTTGAAGGCCACAATAAAGATCAAATCCTTGGATGGAATGTTTCAACAATGAAGGTACTAGCTCAAAGCTATAGGTAATTTCTTTAAAGATTAGTAGAATCTATTATCCAAAAATTGAGATTAAAATACATAATTTTATTGGTGCAGTATATTTTTAACTTTCTATATATATAAGAAGATTTCTGAATGTATGAGCTTTTCTTGAAACTTATCACTAAAAAAAAAGTGATGTTAGGGACATATATTTCAAAAGTTCATAAAACCTTTTAAAATATTTTAGAAATATTTTAGTTAATAAAAATAGCTCAAGAAGCTTCCAAGTTGGTAAAAAGAACTCAAGAAGCTTCTTAGATAGGGATATATATTGAAGTTGAGACTAAAGAATTCTTCAATCTCAACAATGTATCTCTTGGAGTTTTAGCTTGTCTTTCTTGGTATTATTCATGTACTCATCTAAATAATTTAAGTTTTTATCAATTTCTTCTTGAAATCTCTTTTTAATTCAAGTTTCTTATTCTATATTCTTGTATCCTTGACAAATAATAGATAAATATGATCATTATTATAAAAGATAGAATTTTATTTTTTCTACTCTTTTTTAATTGTTTTTTTTAAATATAATTATAAATACATCTAAAAATGAATTTGAAGTATATAAAAGCTATGAATCCTTTTCTATTATATGTATAAATAAAAAAAGAATACTTCTAAATAGAAATGTGCCTATAAATTCTATTTTTGTAATACCATTAAGATATTGAAAAAGATAAACTTGTAAGAAAAATTTAATTTATTATAGAAACTTTTAAAACTTTGATCTTATTCCATCAAACTTCTCTTGCATACTAATCTTTGGCTCTTTTATATTTGTAGTAATAAAAGTTTTAGAACTCATTTATGAAATTGGTCTACTTTTACTTGCTTCTTTTAATTGTATAACTTCTTAATATAAATGTGAGGATGAATTTCACCCCTTAATCCAAATTATAAGATGGCCTCAATTAAAAGATGCTTGTAACTGGTGATGTAAAATGAAGGAAGCTATTGCAAGAAAAAAAGAAGAACAAATACAAAACAAATAAAATATTTGTGATTAAATAATTATACACTATAAAACTAATCATAGTTTATTTATTAGATATTTATCTAATAAAAGATAAAATTTAAAAATTAAAAATTATATTTTTAAATAAATAATTCTTTTATCTTTCTAATGATATAAAAAATATATAAATCCAAGTTACTATGAGTAAGTTATGATAGTTTAAAGATAGAAGGTAAATAATAGAAAAGTTAAGTGAAAAAATTTTACCTAAAAAATAACTTGCTTAAGAGATCAAGAGTTTGAACCTCACCAAGGCTTACAAGTAGTGTATGTGGGTGTTCTAAAGAAGCTTCAAGGCTTTAGTCTTATACTCCTATCTACATCTAAGGTGCCACAACCCATATGAGACTTGTGCACCTCCCTTCCTATAAGGAATAGACTAGCTGCTGGTCCTTCTATTTTCTACTAGTAGAACTAATCTTTTTGCAATTTTGACTTCACCATGGTGTTTAAAAATGCCCAATTAGTCTAGGAATCTTGTATGGTCTTCAAATCTTGCTCGATTTCTTCATAATGACTCCCAAGGTGATAAAACTCAATTTTACCTAAGTTTTAAAAATTGCTCTAAAAATTTCTAAAAAAAATTTAAAAATTTTTATATATTTTTATATTGATAATATTCTTTTAAAGCTATATCTTCCTACCATGGTGATTTTTTATATTATTAAAATCAATTTAAATCTACTAAAAATCTTATTTTTTATATAATTAAGTAAAAAGATAAGAGGTTCTTTTTTATGCTTCATTTAACTACTCATTAATTATTAATAAGATTTTTGTAAGTAATATATGTAGTTAAGAGGCCAATGTAGATATTGATCTCAATGACTAACTATTAATATTTAATAATAAGTAAAAATATTAAATCTACTAAGATAATTGCTTCTAAGACTTACTAAGATTCCATTTCTTCTCCACTAATATTATTTCCTTCATTTAGCATCCTCTAAACACATCTTTATCTAAAAATTATAATTTTGGTACTCTAAATGCATTTTTTTGTCCTAAAACAATAAATGAATTAATTTGATGACTTACAACAAACATTAAATTTTATTGTTGACTTTTTCTATAGACATTGTAATAATATTTCTATGATAAAGATTGTTGACATATGAAATTTCTATTCAAAGAGTATTAAAAAATTTATAAAGAATTGAAATAGTTGTAAATCTATTCTTACTATTTTCAAATCCTATATTAGTATTTTTAATCCTATATCCTATTTTAGATATTAGAATTCTTATGGCTTCTTTTAGGATTGTAAGACCAAGTCCACCTTCTTTCTAAGATTTATAATAAAAATACTAAATTAATCTTGTGTGTGTAAGAAATTAATTATATTTCTATAAAAAAAAATTATTAAAATTTTAATTTGATATATTATATATATATTATTAATCCATATATATAAGAAGAAATAAAGAAATAAGAACAAAAACTATTAATGATAATAATCCTTCCAACTACATTAAATTTTATAAGATACAAATAATATATTTTTTTTCAAATTTTATCTTATTAAAAAGAAATTTTTCTTTATTTTATGTATATTTAGATAGCTTAAAAGAAGTCTTCAAAAGCTTACTTATGTGCTTTTATTATATCTTTGACCATCCAAATTGGTTGGTTGAAGGAGGTCTTGATGACTATATATATTGTTATTAAAACATCAATTTAGACAAGTTGATTTTAAGTCCAAAAGCTAAAATAAAAAATCATTTATTATGTATATTATTTTTATAATTTTTTTTTCTTCTTATTATAAAAGTAAAATAATTTATATATTAGCTAATAATTTTTTGATTCAAATTTAAAAATAAATTATATCTATAAACTTTTTATTTATTAATAGTATCTTAAATGGCTAGCTTAATTTTTTTAATAATAATAAATAAATATGATAATAAAGTGTTATCTTATATTATCTTTTTTTAAATAAAAAATAATTTGGTATAATTTCTATTAATGCTAATAGAAGCCTTTGTATCTTTAAATAAGTCCTAAATCATGTTTATAGATTGAAAATTAGATTTTAGTTTTTTTATGATTAAGAAAAAGAAGTTGTTACAAAATCTTATCATATGCTTTAAAAAAGTCTAATTTTAATAATAATGGAGGTTGATTAGATATTTTTATCTAATATTTGGTCTCATGAGTTATTAAAAATTGTTTTAAATAAATCTTGTGTAAAAAAATATAATTTGATGTAGATAGATTTTTATCAATATTGTCTTTAGAAATATTTTAAAAATATTAGCATGCATTTATTATGTTGTATTTAATAACATAATAGGTCTCTAGTTTCTAATAGTGTCATGCTTTTCTTAATTGTGTGAAAGAACAATATTTTTTCTTATAATATATTCAGAGCAATATCTTTCATACAAGAAAATATTTGATCAATTTTAAATAATTATCACCAATAATAATAAATTTTTTTTTAAAATAATCAACTCCAATTCTATCAAGTATTGGTGCCTTTTTATAACTTAATTTTTTAATGGTATTTTATGATTTTTTAAGCTCTAAGGACATAATAAGATTAAATTTTATTTTTTTAATTATTATATTTTCTATATATTATAAATTATTATTATTTTTATCTATATATCTTTGTAGAGCATCTTAATATTAATATAAAGAAGAATAAAAGCCATAAAAAATTCTAAAATATTTTTTTAGAAATCTTATACTATTAATTTCTTAATTTTTTAAAAAGATGATAATTGATTTTGGATTTTTTTATTTGACTATTACAAAAAAATTCTTTAAATATTTTTTTTTTAATTTTTTTTTTTAATCTTTATTTTTATGTAATTTTTTTTTTAATAACTTAAATAAACTTTGTATTTTTTTAATAACTTAAATAAACTTAAATAAACTTTATATTTTTTAGTTCATAGAAGTTGCTTGAAAAACTTCTTAATTTGATGGAAGTTGCTCAAAAAGCATCCTAAACAGAGATATATATGGAAGTCAAGGCTGAAGAATTCTTTAGTCACAGCAACGTATCTTTTGGAATTCTAGTTCACCTTTCTTAATATTGTTTATGTACTCATTTGGTTAATTCATATTCTTATTGGTTTCTTCTTGAAACCTTGTTTTGGTTCAAGTCTCTTGCTCTATACTCTTATCTCTTTGACAGTTTGTCAAGACTACCCTCATTTAAAATATTAGAGTTGAATCTTTCTTATTAGAAAGTAGATTATCCCTTTTTCTTGAAGGTATATCAATGCTTTAGATATTGCCGATTATTCTCCTCTAAACTTATATTTTTTTTTCATTACAATATTGGAGCTTTATCTTTCTTGTGATAAAATAGATCATCTTTCTTTTTGAAGGTCTTAAAGCATTTTAGAGGTTGTAGATTATCCTCTTCTAAACTGATATTGTCTTCTTATAGATTCATTTTTCTTTTCTCTTAAAATAATTAGAGGTCAAGACATTAGTATGACCAAATCTTTTGAGTCTGAATTAGATGCTATTATAAGTGTTCTTATTACATTATCTACTAGGACTACAAAGATTAAAGAGATTGTTACAAAATTTAATAACGATATAATATTTAGAGTACTACAATCTAGACTACATTCACCTCCAACTTTGAGACTTGAGAATATAGTACCACCTATCCTATATTAAGGATATCCACTTATTTAGCAACGTAAGGAGCCTCGAGTTAGTCTTTAGGAAAAATATGATGGTATTCTATCGTATTGAAATTACTTATAATATGTAAAAGCCAATTAAAATATATAATATATTCATAATTTTAGATGTGTGTTGGAATAATTAATAAAATAAATTAAAAGAAGTTGGTATAATAAATTTTATTTTAAATTTTTACTTATTTTGATTATGGCTTTTAAATTATATAGAACCTAAATGTTTAGTATAAAGCCTTGAAAAGAGATTTGGGATCAAAGATAAAAAATTAAATTACTAAGAGGCTTATATAGAGGATGAAAGTAAAGTATGGATGAATGAAAGCAAGAGGTGAAGCTTTTCATTTCTATTGGTCGATGGTCATATCTAATAGGTTTTGAAGAAGCTATCTGCAAAGAAAATAAGAATTTTGATAATTTTAAAGAGGGTATTTAAAAATCAAAGATTAGAATTAAAAAGCTTTTTTTTGTACTATAATTTTGGTATAAAGATTGAGAGATTTGGAGTTTTTATGAAGGAGGAATAGGTACTTGAAATTAAGATATACAAATCATATCTACTGTCACTCTTTTAAGTATTTAAGGAGTTATATAAGAGCTTTTGGACATCAGAAGGTGCAATTAAAGAAGTGATTTTAAGATCTATATTTGATAAGGAAGAATTAATATATTTAGAATTTTAAAAAAGAAGATAATAGAAGTCAAAGACAACAGATTGAATTCCAAGATAGTAAGTAGACCATTTTGTAGATAGTAATGGTTTCTATCATATCTTAAGCTATTGGATAAATTTTTGTCTAAAAATTTTGAAAAAGATAAATTATTATATTAAAAAACTATATATTAAAGTTTCATGGCATTTGGACATTTAATTTGTAAGATATAAAGAATTTAGTATATAACTATTTGTAAATAAGGATTTGAAGCTACTATTAGAATTTTAGTGATATCTAAAGATTGATAATGAATTAATAGTTAAAATTTGTTGTGATAGTTTTTAAGAATATATTAATACTTTTTATAAATTTTACATGGATTTGGATAGTTGGATTAAAAATTATGGAGTATTGAAGTTTAGAAAAAATTCCCTCCTTACGAGTGAGTGAGATTTTAGAGTATTTTATTATATTTTGAGTATTTTATAAAAATAAGACTTATATACTGAGTGTAATAGTTCTATATAAATTTGGAGGTTTTATTATTTTGGAACTTGGTTGAACAATTAGTAATAGCCAAAAGCTCTATACTTTTTTGAGGTAAATTCTCTCTACCACGACAACATGTTCAAAGTTCTAAAGGTTTGTCAACCAAATTTGATTAATAATAGTTCTACAACCTGAAATTTATCTAATAGAAGAATTATGGATTGGATTGGTTGGCACCTTACTTACAAGACAAGCATTATCATGGTGTGCTTCTTTGTTTGAAAATAGATCACCATTTTAAGCAACTTTGAAGTTTTCAAGGAAGCATTTGTAGAAGTATTTGGAGAACATGATAAGGCTCATTGAACAATAGCTAAGATCAAAGCATTAGATTAATGAGTGCACTTTGTATCAATCTATACATCCAATTTTAGGCAATTAATATACAACATTATATAGAATGAAGAAGCCCTAATGAGTCAATTCCATTGAGAACTAAGAGATAATGTAAAGGATTTTTTATTATTGCTTCCAAATCTACAATTGCTCAATGAATATATTAGCCAAGTTGTAAAATATGATAATCAATTATTCCAACATTGTCAAGATCAACATTTATTAGGTTTAGTAAAACAACATGCAATTTGGCATTTTCTTATTATATCAATAAGCAATTTGAATTCTCATTCAGAAATAGAAGAAATGTAACTTCATATAGTACGTTGTCGTGTTATAAATCAAAACATAGTGTGAAAGACATAAAAGAATGTATTAAAATAAAAAGATTAAGATTAGAAGAAGAAAAGATGAAAAAATGTAGGATGTAGCTTTTTTTTTTTTTTTTTTTTTTTATCTCTAATCTAATTAAAGTTGTTTTTTTTACTCGTTAGGTTTTCTTCTATTTATCTTAGATCTACTTTATCTTTATTTTCTTCTCTCTTAGATCTAAACTTATATATTTTGGGCTAAAATTAGAAGAAATGTTGATAGAAAATTAGTAGTAAGAAGATAGAATGGAAATTTACCTTGAAAAGTGAAATTTCTTCAAGTTAGTCCAAAGGAAAAGGTTGAAGTGAAAAAGATATGGGCTAAGAGGTCTTTTTGACCAAAAAGATAAGGAAGACCAAGAGAGAGATGACAAGGAAGGGTCGTCAGAGAGAAGGGGGAGAGTTTTTTTTGGAAGGCATAGGATTTTTTTGATAGGTAGTATATATTTTTGTATGTAGAGGAAGCTTAGAGAGGACTTTAAGTGTAATATTTTGTAGGTTTGTAGTTGACAAGATAAAAAACTTATAGAGATAATTTTCATGTCTTTTGATTAAGTATCAAGGGAGATATGAGTCGTGAAAGTTGCATTCGTTTAACACTAGGGCAATGAGGGTTACAAAATTTCGGGCCTTGGCTCTTAAGAACCACTTAGACTTTAGTAGCAAAATTTGTTGGATTTTTGTTTCTTATAGAATTAACTATTTTGTGTCAAAATCTCAAGTCAATATGACCTGTGAACAAAGAGTTATGAGTGAAATTGTAATTAGTTTGAATGAAAAGAGAAATAGAGTGAAGGCAAGGTTGAGGGTTTGTATAGGCAGTGCATGTGTGTGGGTTTTTTTTGGATATATAGGGAGTTAAGAGACGAATTTGAATGTGAAATTTCATAGACATGATCTATATAAATTAAAGAAGAGATGAGTGTAAGTTTGATACTCATTAGTCTTATAAATAAAATATTATGCTCTTTCAAAGTGACAAGGATCTATCTCCAAATTAGTGAAGTTTGAGAGAACATAACTTTGTGATCAGAGTAGTATTTTGAGTAAAATTTATTGAAATTTGTAGATAGATGAGTCTATTAAGTTTTGTAAAAAACTGATTGCTATTGGAGTTATATTCAAGGAGTTATGAGGAAAATTGTAGTTGGATCTAGAGTTGTTAGAAGGCAAAATTAAAGAAGAAGGATAGAACCTATAACTCAAGTTTGGTGAAGACTTTTGGAGCAATATTTGGAGATGTTTACAACATGAGATAAGGTATAAGCCTACCAAATTTCAGCACTTAGGTCTTCTATAATGAAGAGCAATGAAGGTGTGAAGCAAAGGGGGTCTAGAATTGAAGGGTGCTAGGAGGGATAACTTTGACAACGTGGTTCTCTCTAACCACAATAGCTATGATCAAAAGGTTTTTTGGATTTGCTTTTTTACTCCTTTAAGTACTTTGTGTCTAAATTTTGCTTTAATTGATGTGATATCCTAGGATTTATGATCGAAATTACAGACAGGTCTCTAAAGATAGAATATGTTAGGATTTATAAAGTATGTTTTTTATGTAAGTTCTTCAATTTTATGAACTTTTATGAATCTCATCTTGCACTTGAGAAACTAGAGGCACAAAAGACCCAATATTTCTTAGGGCTAAGACTCTCATCACGACAACATTTTAAATCTCTTAGTCTATAAAAAAAGAAGCATCGGATGGAAGAAGGTCTATGCTTGTATAGTGGCAAGGAAGGCAATAAGGTTGGCAATTGTCCAAAGAAACATAATTGATATATCACCAAAATTAGGAATGCAATTGTTGAAAAATATAAAGATGTTTAGCCACATTAGGGATTGTGCGGCTGGACAATTCAATATCTCAAAATTATTTAGATTCCTTTCTTTCTGCTTAATCTACTTGTTATTATATAATTTTTTTATATTTTGGCCTTCAAAAGCTTCAAACAATCATCTTATTAGATTTGAAGGCGTCTGCTTGTTTTTTAAATGAGGCATTTATTAAGTTTCATAAAATCCCTCTAATACAAAAATCCAAATCTATTCATACAGAGGTAATAGATGGATGACACTTATCCTCTAGTAGTATCATCCATGAAACCACACCTATAAAAGTGTCTTTTGAAGATCATAGCAATCAAATTGTATTTAATGTTATTAGGATTCTTTCAAATCTTATTATTCTTGGACTTTCTTGGTTGAAAAAGCATAATCCATCTATAGATTGGAAGTTGCAAAGAATAACATTTCTAATAGAAATTCCTATAAGAAAACTTTATAAAAAGTCATGAGTTGATAAGCCTTTATTTATTAGAACAAAGGTTTTTATAAAATCAACCAAAGATGGTATACCATTTGTTATTTATACAATTCCAACTAAATAAAATATAATTTCATAGGTAAATATTTCAAAGCAATATAAAAAATTTTAAGATGTTTTTCAAAAGAAGAATATTAATATATTATCAAAGCATTGACCATATGATTGTGCTATAGATCTTTAGGAAGAAATGCTAAAAAGATGGAGGGATTATGTAATGGACCATTCTAAAGACTGTAAGGGATGTATAATATTTTTTTGGATTTGCTAAATTCTATCGGATCTGCATCAAAAATTACTCTCAAGTTGCTACCTTTCTTACTTGATTGACATGCAAAGATAAATTAGAATAGAAGTGTCATGGATATAGAATTTATTCTAGTAACTATCTAATTAATATAGATTCTTTTCTTCAGAACCCTCTCCTTATTTTATAATATATGTCTATTTGAGACTTAAAAATCACAAAGCCTTTGTTTTACTATATTCAGGAGCCTCAACGTGTTTTTTAGATAAAAAATTTGTTAAAAGTCGTAGAATACCTTCAATATAAAAACTAAATCCGTACATGTAATATATCATATCTATGATATATATCTTAGCGTGTAGATTTTAGCATATATCATAGATATGTAATATATCTTTTGGAAATATTACTCATAAAATCTTTCCTATAAATATAACAATAGATGGTCATAATAGTTGTATAATCTTTAATATAATTAAATCTTAGTCTAATTCAGTCATTTTAGGTTTATTATGGCTAAAAAAATATAACCCTTGAATAGATTGGATTTCTCGTAGACTTGATTTTTTTCAAAGTATTAATAAAAGTCCCGTAAATCAAGTAACAAATCATAAGTGTAGTATAGTAAAATCCATACTTATAGGCGTAAAAGCGTTTATGAATGAAGCAAAAGAAAAATCATCTTTTGTTATTTTATGCTACATCTATTTCTGATGGTGGAAGGACTTCAAGTGGCATTCCAAGCCAATATCAAGATTATCAAGACGTTTTTGAAAAATAGAATGTAAACATTCTTCCAGAGCATCAATCAAATGATTGCTCAATTGATCTCAAAGATGGAACTCAACCTCTATTTGGACCGATCTACAATCTATCTCAGAATAAATTGGCTGAATTCAAGAAATACATTAATGAAAACTTGGTCAAGAATTTTATACGCCATTCAAAATTCCTAGCAGGAGCTCCTATCTTGTTTGTATAGAAGAAAGATGAATCACTATGGATGTGTGTAGATTATCGAGGACTCAACAAGATTACCATCAAAAATAGATATCCTTTGTTTCTGAAATTTGGACTTCTTAATCAACTGAATGAAGCTAAGATCTATACAAAAATAGATCTAAGAGGAGTATACAACTTAGTACGCATCAAAGAAGATGATGAACAGAAGACTGCATTTTGAACAAGGTATAGATATTTTGAATATAATATCATACCTTTTAGACTTATAAATGTACCAACTGCTTTTCAACATCTTATGAATGGCGTTTTCCATGAGTTTTTTCATGACTTTGTTGTTTGCTATTTAGAGGACATTTTAATCTACTCTAAGAACATAGAAGAATATGAACGTTATATCCATCATGTGTTACAAAAATTTAGAGATACAAGATTATATATCAAGATGGAAAAGTGTGTATTTTACACTATTCAAGGTGACTTCTTAAGATACATTATTTTGAATGATGGTCTCACAATTAATCCTAAAAAATTCCAAATAGTTATAGATTGGAAGATTCTAAAAATAATAAAAATTGTGCAATATTTTTTGAAATTTACCAATTATTATTAAATCTTTATTAAGAATTTTTTTCAAATTATAGTTCCACTTACACCCTTAATTTATAAAAATAAACTCGAGTGGAATAAAGAAGTAGAAGACAACTTTTACTTCTGCACCAATCTTATATTGCGTTGATTTTTTCAAGGCATTTTTTATGGAAACAAATGCCTGAGATTTTGCTTTGAGGGCAATATTGTCACAAATGGGAGAAGATGATAAACTACACCTAATAGCTTTCTATTCTAAGAAATTTTCAACAGTAGAAATTAATTATGAAATCCATGATAAAGAATTTCTTGCAATTATAGATTCTTTTCAAGAATAGCATGACTATCTAGAAGGCGCTTCTAATTCAATCACCATGCATACGAATCACAAGAATCTTTAGTATTTCATGTTTGTGCACATTGTTGTGAAGTAAATACATCCATATATAGAAACCTAACTTAACTATCTTTTCTTCAAAATTTTATTAAGTTCTTTCTTTCTTCTTATCAATCTAAGTTTTTATATAGTTTAGGAAAAATTTCTCACTTTCTTTCTTTTTCTTTGGTTAAATTTTTACCTTATCTTTAATCTTAACTTTAACTTTGATCTAGCCTTGAAACTTTTTTTTTATTATTTCTTTTATCTTTTTTCCAATCTTAGATTTTAGTAGATTCAGGGTTATATTTGTAGATATAAGGAGTTTTGACTTTGAGGTTGAATTAAGAATTTACCAAGGATAAATAGTAGATTTGGATGTCAATAGTCGGCTACCATTAATAGTGCTGACTTGGAGGATTAGATTTGGGGTTTTTATAACTTTAAACTATTAATTGTTGACTTGGACTTTGAAGACCTTGGCTGCGACTTCTTTGACGAGCTCGGAGGAGAAGAAGACGGGGTTTTTTGGCAAATGCAGAGAGGTATTCAGAGAGAGCTTCTTCTTGGCATGAGTTTAGGTGGTAGAAACGCAGGATTCGGAGCTTAGATGAGAGAGATATGCTTGTTTGAACTTAGACTACTAATATGACACCTACTGTCACTTTTCAGGGTATATTAGAAGTTTTAAGATACTAGCAAGAAATCAAAAAGTTGGGTTAGAAACTAGACTTCAAGCTACACATTTTACGTCCAAGAATTGATAGAAATGAGTTCAGATTGAGTGAGATATGGCTAGTTAAACCCAACAAACTAAACTGGGGTTTTGAAGAAGTTAGATAAATAGAAGGATTTGCTTTAAGCTAGAACTTGAGTTTCAAGAAGAATTTGAAGCTCATTTTTTGTGTACATATTACTTATACTATAAAGAGTCTATGTCTAAAATCTCATATCAATTGAGACTTTGATTAGGGAGTAATGGCAAATTTGTTCTCAGGTGTCTAGGGTTTTGACTTTTAAAAGTACCTGCCAAGGATTTGGTGATATCTAACGATCAGCAATAAATTCACAGCTCAAAATTTATGTGACAAAGATCAAAGGTATGAGATATGTTTTCCCAAATTTTGAGCTTATTTGAACGGCTGGATCTTAAATTATGAATTTTCAAGTTTCGGATTGAGATTTGACTTCTAAAAGTATCTGCCAAGGATTTGGTGATATCTAATGATCAGCAATGAATTCACGGCTCAAAATTTATGTGACAAAGATCAAAGGTATGAAATATGTTTTCCCAAATTTTGAGCTTATTTGAATGGCTAGATCTTAAATTATAAATTTTCAAGTTTCAGTTTGAGATTTGACTTCTAAAAGTATTTGCCAAGGATTTGGTGATATCTAATGT
This sequence comes from Physcomitrellopsis africana, assembly GCA_036785485.1. Classification (NCBI taxonomy): domain Eukaryota; kingdom Viridiplantae; phylum Streptophyta; class Bryopsida; order Funariales; family Funariaceae; genus Physcomitrellopsis; species Physcomitrellopsis africana. Next base: position 38,537 of record JAWRVF010000065.1, on the reverse strand, counting down.
TCAACAATGAATTCACAGCTCAAAATTTATGTGACAAAGATCAAAGGTATGAGATATGTTTTCCCAAATTTTGAGCTTATTTGAACAATTGGATCTTAAATTATGAATTTTCAAGTTTCTGGTTTGGTTTTACTTATATAATTACTTGCTAATATTTTGATGATATCTGGTGATCGGTAATGAATTCACGGTTGAGAATTTTTGTAAAGATGACTAAAGAAGTGAACTCTATGCTTTCAAAATTTGAACTTATGTAAACGGCTGGATTTGATTTATAAATTTTCAAGCTTCTAGTTTGTTGATTTATTATACGCATGGTTTTGTGACTATAAAAGAAGAATTTAAAAAAAAGTTTGTGCATATTGGATCCAACTTGATTGTAAAGAGAGACCTTGCATCTACCTGAAGCGGACTTTTGCCACGACAACGTATTGAATCATTGCCAAGCTTGTTGGAGCATGTCTTTGTCAAGATTCGAGTTTATTATCACCTATCCATCAAGAAAACAAAAAAGTCTATCTAATGTCCTTTCTAGACGTTCTTATCTTGTACCAAAAGAAGAAAATTCAACTTTTGATCAATAAAGAATGATCCTCTTGAAGCCGGATCAATTTGAAGGAATGAAGTCAATATTGACTATTGATTCAACTTTTGTCAAATAAATCCAGTCAAGTATGCCTTCAAATCCTCTTGTTCATGAGATTAAGAATAATTTGTCTAAGTCTCATGATACTTCCAAGTTTGAATTCAAGGATGATCTATTCTACTCTACTTTAAAAGATATCTATATATTCCAGAAGGTGCAATACAACTACAAGCTCTAGAAGCTCATCACAACCTCCCTACAATATGATGTTTTGGATATAATAAGACTTTGGAAATAATATCAAGAGATTTTTGGTGGCTCCAAATGTGGAAGGCTATTAAAGAGTTTGTATAATCGTGCGACATTTGTTCAAGATCAAAAATTCCTCATCACCAATCTTACGGACTTTTTCAACCATTATCTATACAAGAACAATCTTGGTCCTCTGTTTCTATAGATTTTATAATGGATCTTCTAAAATTAAGTTCATATGACTCTATATTCGTGATTATAGATTATTTTACTAAGATGGCACATTTTGTACCATGTACATAATCTATTATAGGTGAAGAAACAGCTAAATTCTTCTTTGATAATATTTATTGCTATCATGGATTATCAAGGAATATTATATCAAACAGAGAAATACAATTTATATCAAGGTTTTGGAGGACTCTTTTTAAAATATTGAAGGTGGATATAAAATTATCTTCAACTTTTTATCCTCAAACTAATGGACAAATAGAACAAGTTAATCAAATTTTAGAGCAATATTTAAGATGTACCATCAACTACCATCAAGATGATTGGACAACTCTTTTGCTATTGGGAGAGTTTGCTTATAATAATTCAATATATTCTTCTATTCAATAAACTCCATTCTTTGCAAATTACGATTATCATCTACAACTTGATACTTTAGACTTTTCAAAAGCTGATAATCCTGCGGCAAAAGATTTGACAAATTGTTTGTTAGAGCTACATGCAATAATAAAGGAATAACGAAAGAAAGCTCAAGAACGACAAAAAATCAATACAGATGTCTATGGCAAGGAACAACCTTAATTCCACATGGACGATAAGGTGTGGTTACCATGTCATAATATAAAGATTATCCGTCTTTACAACAAACTAGATTATCATAGGTTTGGATCTTTTTCAATTTTTGAATAAATCAATCTAGTTGCTTATTGATTATATCTACCAAAACCTATGAAGATCCATCTTATATTCCACGTGTCACTACTTGAGCCATATAAGATAGTGGATATACAAGAAAGAAGACAAATGCCACCTCTTCTTATAAAAGTAGACAACAATGAAGAATTCGAGGTCAAAGAGATTTTAGATTCAAGGCAATATCGAAATCGACTAGAATATCTTGTGCATTAGCATGGATACAATATTAGTGAATGCACATAGGAGCCATCTAGGAATCTAGGAAATGCATTAACAAAAATCAATGCATTTTATCGACCACATCCATACAAATCAAAATAAAGAATCAAGAAAATCTTTGCTATAAAGCAAAATAGGTTCTATAGAGGTTTCATCCTACCTTATATTATTGTTTGTTATTTCTTTGAATTTGTTCATGCTAAAAAAAATGGAGGATCAACAATCAACGAATTCACGTAAAGAGCCATTGTTTGCTGATTTATTTGATGAGTTATTATGACTATTATAATCTTCAAGATGACAGAATAGAGATGAAGACCCTCAAGAATGACATGTCCTTCCTTGGATTGATGGCAAAATATGTGTTTGGTATCACAACCTTGGAAGAGACTCCCAATGTTTGGTGATACTTTTAGAGGTAGGAATTACTCTTCATGGTGTTCCAAATATTTTCTTTGAAGAAAGTTATGAAGGTCTCAACAATGATTAAATAATAGGGGGGTCCTCTTGCCTTGGTATGGAACACTATCAATGGCTGAAAGGATCTATCAATTATTTTTAAAGGGAATAAAAATCAGAATACATGGCAAGCATAATTTGACGTATCCTAGACTTCTTCAATATGTAATCACCACTCCTCGTGGAACTTGTTCCTAGAAGGGTGGATAATGTCACAAACATAAGATTTATTATAGTAATTATCTAATTAATATAGATTAATAGAAGTAGATAAAATAAATTAATTTGATATTATCTGAGAAAAAAGCTTTCTAAAAGCTTTATAGACACGGAATCACCTTTATAGATGTCTATAGGTGATTGGTAGATTAAAAACTTAGTCAACAAGCTAGCCACATGTTGCACATATTGGTAGCTTGTAAAACAAGCCAAGTACGTGATGTACATGTAGAAAACTTATCTTGTAAGTTTAACACGTGTATTACAAATTAAACACGTGTAAGAGGTCCTACAGAATATCGCCATGAAACTCTTTGATAGATAGTATAAATAGAAAGAAGAGTGAAGCCTTCTTCACTCTTATTAACTCATTTCTTACTTCTAGTCTAGTTCAAGAGTCTCATGTATTTTCTAGTCTTTGGCAATAGCCATTCCAATTTCTTCTTGAATACACACACTTCTTTATTTTTATTTTATTATTTTCCTTTGATATAGTTTTTACTAACTTATGTATATGTTTTAGTTCATGTTTTTGATAAGGGGCCTCAAATAAAGAAAGCATTCTAAGACCTCAATACAAAATATTTATCACAATTCCAATCTTGGTATATCTAGACTTTATAAAAGCATTCTACATAGTGATTGATGCTTCAAATTTTGCAATAGGAGCTATTATTATATTGTAACACATTTATGTGGTGAAAAACATAGACAAGAATGATTTCTATTTAATATTTAATTATCTTGGTCCAATAGAAATTCAAAATACTTAACAAAAGATTTATGAAAATCTCTTAGATTATTCTCTTATTTTAATAGCTAATAGATAAAAATTACTTATTAAATTTTTCTTTTGGATTATAGAAACTCTTTTACGGCTTTTAAAAAGCCATAAATTAATAAAAATAAGATAGGATAGATAATTAGTTAATATGATTGATACTAAGATTAAGTTGAAGATAGGATTAAGTTTAAAAATCCTTAAAATAAGTTGGATTGATACTCAAGGATTGACCACGTATGGAATAAGGTCAAAATCAGACCTCCAACTATAAAAATGGCCACCAAAGGCAGGAGGTTGGATCATTTGGAGATTGGTGATTAGAATTGAAAAATTAGCTTCAAGCTTGTTCCAAAGATGTAAGGATTATTACTAATAATCCAAAGATTTGGAAGGACTTAGCAATTGCTATCTAAAGTCAAGGTTTGTATTGGAGTATAAGTTTTTTGCAATAAAATAATGACTAGCACTTTCAGCTATTGTGTACAATCAAAGTGACATCTACAATCAAAAATTTGATAGTATATGTGTGATTGAGTATGCTAAGGCAAAGTAAAATTTTTAACAATCTAATAGTGCAATTGGGACTTATTTGATCTTTAGTACAAAGAAATACTAGAAATTGGCAGTTTAGGATTGTTTAGGATTTTTGCAATATCTAAAGATTTATTAATCATAATCATAATGAAATTTGGCACAATATTAGAAGACTTGAAGAACAGGCTATACACCAAATTTTAGCTAAAGTTAATAGTTGGAGAAGGAGAAATTGCCATTGGGATATCTACATCAATCTTCAAGCTAGCAGCCAAGTGACATCAATACAGGTTTTGGTTGATTTTCTACAATTTTTAGGTTGGATTGGATTAAAACTTTTTGAGCATATAGAAGAATTATATTTTTAATTTTATACAAATTTTTATATCAAATTAATAATATTATTAAGAGATATAGCTTATTGAAGTTCACTGAATAAGGTTAGGACTTATAAAGAGAAATCTTAGTTACTTGATTATGACAAGTAACAAAGCTATTGGGATTTATATGCATATGAAGTTATCAAGAAGAGTGCTTTTAAGCACTTTGTATTGATTTAAGCACTCTCATATTGATATTCAATCATATTCTTTTTATACGGGTGAAACCTATTAAAGATTCTTGGATATTTGTGAATCGCAATTTCACCTTTTCAAGCCAAGTACTTGGCACATTCCTAAACATTACAACACATAATACAATATAAGTGGTGAATCCGACATAAAAGTTTGGAGTGGAAGGTGTTGGATTTTATTTTGATTATTTGGAATTGATGGCACAAGAAGGCAAGAAAGTGGATTTTGGAGTTTTTGATGGAATTTTGGATTGTGCTTCAAGTAGATCTTCAAGTGGATATTCAAGTGGATTTTTTTCTGGTGGACAAGGTATGTATTTGGATTTAAATACTACAAATATGTTTCAAGCATTTACATTTTTTATGCAACAATAATAAGACAATGATCACAAAGAAACTTGGCAAAGAATCCAATAAGTGATTTATTTCTAATAAAAAGAAAAAATAATATAAAGATATTATAAAAGATAATTTTTATTGATAAGACCTTTTGTATTTAAGTAGGTTCATACAAAAAGGTTCAAATTTCTACAAAACCTTTCAAAACCTTATTCATCTATAAAGATCTATTTCTTCTTAAACTTTAGAATTCAATAATTTTTGATTCAACTATTTAATTTCTATAAAAAAAATTTCAAAATATAGATAATCTATTTAAGTTTCATTTTAAGAAAAAATCATCTATAAATTTACTTCCAATCATTTGATATTTTAAAAATCCTAGCAGGTGCTTATAATCCTAGCTTAGAGACATCTGAGCACTATTTTTTTCATATCTCACAAATCCAAAATTCTAATACCACAAATTTTTTGCACATAATTTTGTAACATAAATATATGTATTTTTGAAAATTTTGAATCAAAAATCTATCAAATTGCTTAAGATATAGCTCAAGATATAATCACTAGTTAAGCAAGATCTCTTACTGCCCTTAGCTTACAAGCACGAACTTCAATTTCCAATATCTCCTTCATCCTAGCTTGGATTTCATCAAGCTATAAATAAAAAGTGTAGTACTAAAAGTATTCTTTTTAACCTCAATCATCTATCCTCTATTGCTATCTATATTGACGAATAATGCCCAAAAGAATGACAGTAGGTATAATTTCAAAACTTTAACTTTGAGTGCTTATATTTCTTTCATAAGAAATCCAAATTATACAAGATTTGTACCAAAATCATATCCAAAAATCCAAACTTGTTGATCTTAGACTCTGATGTTCAACTTCCTTCAAAAAAAAAATCCTATTCTCTAATATATTCTTTGGATAACCTCCTTGAAATCCATTGGATATGATTTTTGGCCAATAGGAATAGAGATTTCTACCATCCATCTCCATTCATCCACATAGATGGCCTAACTACCTCCTTTTACATTAAAAATCCTTTTCTAATCTTTTTTCTTACAAGATTTATATAATATGTATTCTAAATATCAAATAAAAGAAATAAATAAGATCTTAAAGATCACCAATGTCTAACAAAGGTGACTTAAGATATATAAAAGTTATTATCAATATAAATCAACCTCAAATTTATTATCAAAAAGAAAATAAAGTTGTATAAATCTCATTAATAGCCCTATTAAATAGATTCTTTCAAAATTAACAACCTAGTCATATTTTGCAACCAATAAAATCCATTGATATAATTTTCACTTAATTGTATAATAAATTATATATTAAATGTATATATATAATTTTTTCAAATGGTAGCCAAACCACAATATGATGTTGTATTATAACACGTTTATATAATAAAAAGCATAAATAAGAATAATTTCTATTTAGTACTTGATTATCTTGGTTCAATAGGAATTAAAGATATTTAAAAAAAAAATTATAAAAGATTTTTAGATTGTTTTTTTTATTTTAATAGCTAATAGATAAAAGTTAGTTATTGAATTCTCCTTCTAAGTTGTACAAACTTTGTTATTGCTTTTAAAAAGCCATAAACTATTAAAAATAGGATAAAGAAGGTAAATAGTTAATATGGTTGATACTAGGATTAAGCTTAAAAATCTTTAGAATAAGTTGGATTGATATTCAAGCGTTAACCATTGTCAGTGTCGTATTACATGTTGTCTTGTTTGGGAATGCACCGAGCACCTGGCTGTAGAAGGTAAAGTTATGTTTGCAAATAATCAAGAAACCTTAATAGGTTTCACCTGTTGTTGTATGACGTGGCCTTCTATCTGGGAATACACTGGGTACCTCGCTCTGGAGAATTTATTTGAAATTTGATGGCAAAATCCAACAGGTCATTTGTCTTCAATAAAAAGGATAAATAATACAAAAATCTCACAAAAGAGAAGTTATATATATAAACCCTCTTGTATTCAAGTAAGTTTGTACAAAAAGGATTCAAATTTCCACAAAAACCCTTCAAAACTTTATTCACCTGAAAGGACCTATTTCTTGCTAAACTTTAGAGTCCAATAACTCTTGATCAAACCATTCAGTTTCTATAAAATTTAGTTTAGAGTGAAGATAATTTTCTTAAGTTTCATCACAAGAAAGAATCGACCGTAAATTCATTTCCAATCATCTGATATCTCAAAATCCCTAGCAGGTGCTTGAAACCCTAGCTCAGAGACACCCGAGCTTTATTTTCCCTATATCTCACAAACCCAAAATCCTAATGCCACAAAATTTTTGCACATAGTCTTGTGACATAAGCATATACACTCCTAAAAATTTTGAGCCAAAAATCTATGAAATTGTCTAAGATATAGCTCAAAATGTAACCACTATGTAAGCGGGTCACTTATTGCCCTTAAGTTTGTAAGAACTGACTTCAACTCCCAATATCTCCTTTTTCCTAACTTGGATTTTATTGAGTTGTACATAGAAAGTGTAGCCGTAAAAGTGCTCTCTCCAATCCTAGTTGCTGATCCTCAATTGCTCTCTATATGCGGGAGTTATATCCAAAAGAATGATAGTAGGTCTAAAATCAACACCTTAATGCTGGGTGCCTACAACTTCTTCATAAAAAGTGCAAATCACACAAAATTTGCACCTAAATCAGATCCAAAAACCTAAAACTTACGATCCTAGCCTTTGATATTTGACTCCCCTCTAAAAACAAACCCTAATTCCTAATAAACCCTCAGGCAGCCTCCTTGAAGTCCATTGGACATGATTTTTGGCCAATTAAAATAGAGATTTCTATCATCCACCTCTATTCATCCACATGGATGGCCAAACTACCCTTTTTACACTAAAACCCCTTTTCTAACCCTTCTTCTTATAAGATTTACATACTTGGTGTTTTAAGCACCAAATAAAAGAAGTAAATAAGATCTTAAGGATCACCAATGTCTAACATAGGTGACTTAAGATATATACAAGTTACTATCAATATAAAATTAACTTCAAAAGTCACTACTAAAAAGAAAATAAGGTTGTATAAATCTTAATAATAATTCTTTTAATAGATCCTTTCTAAACTAGCAACCTAATCACATCCTATAATCAATAAAATCCATTGATATGACTTTCATTTAGCTAAGTAGTAAATTATATATTAAATATACATGTACAATTTTTTCACATAGTAGCCGAACCACAACACGACATCGTGTATGAGGAATATAATTCGAACTTCAATTCAAAAGTGTTTAAAAACACTCTTCTTAGTAATATCAACCATATATATACCCCAATTGCCTTGTTTCTTTTATAATTAAGCAATTTTTGTTTTTGTTTGTAAGTCCTAATCCTAATTAATGAGCTTTGACAAGCTATAACTTTCAATCCAACCGTCCACTTAGTATAAAACTTTGCACACAAATTTTGGTATAAGCCTTCTACATGCTCAAAAAAATTTAGGCCAATCTAACTTATAAATTGCAAGAAAATGCCCAAAAACCGCACTGATGATACTTAGCTGCCAAGTTGAAAATTGATGCAGAAATTCCAGTGGTGATTTCTCCTTCTTTTATCGTTAACTTCAACTCAAACTTGATACGTAGTTTACACTATAAGTCTTCTATCACCATGCCAAAATTTATGTTGATCCAATTGGTAGATCTTTAGTTATCATAGAAACTCTATCCAATGCTAAACTGCCAACTTCCGACAACCTATTGTATTAAAGTTCAAATATCTCCTGATTGCATTGCTAGATTAATACAAAATTTTTTATACACTTAGCACACCTAACAATCCAAACAATATTAAATTTTGAACCATAGATGCTTTACAGATTGTACAAATCTTCTAAGAATGTAAGCCATCATTGTCTTATATAAAACCCAAAATACCAATACAAATAGTGACTTTGAACAACAATTGCAAAGTCATTCAAAACCCTATGGTAACAAGCTTAATGCCTCTAGAACAAGCTTCAAGCTAGCTATCCAATCCAAAAATCTGATCTGAAAAAACCCCTATACTTTGCCCTAGGAGGCCATTTTTGTGGCCAAAGGTCTGATTTTGATGCTATCCTACAAACGGCCAACCTTCGGGTATCAATCTAACCTATCCTAGGGATTTTGTAGCCTGACCCTACCCTCAACTTAATCCTTGTATCAATCATGCTAGTAATTTATTCTTTTTATTATATTTTTACCAATTTATGGCCTTTCTAAGGCAGTAAAAGAATTACTACTGCCTAGAAGGTAAAATTACTAACTAATTCTTATGTACTAGCTATTAAGTGAAAAAAATAAACTAAAAGGCTTTCATAAAAACCTTGTTAAAATATGTTGAATTCTTGTTGAACTAAGATAATAGAATATTAATTGAAAAATCATTTTTAGTCATAGTTTTACCATATAATCGTGTCACAACATGACATTGGGCAGAGAGAATCGACTTTGAAAAAACATTGGGTTCCTAGCTACTACTAAAACTAACAGAGAACATGGGAGGAAGCTATGCAAGTATCTTATATATTTGTATAATACTTATGCAAGCTCTCATATTATATTTGTATTATATTTATATAAAACTTATATAAAACTTATATAAATATAAAATATAATCCTTTGTATAATATTTATATAAATATTTGTACAAATATTTTATATAATAATTATAGAATAATTATATAAATACTTAAAATAAATACAAGTATCTATATTTTTATAATATATATAAATAAAAAAAAAATATATTCAAGTATATCTCAAAATTCAACAGCATATGAAGAATATAAGTTATACAATTAGTTGAAACTAAATAAATTACTAAAAATTCATCCAAATATCAAATCAAGCATACTTATAGTTTATAAAAAGCTTTTAACACATTGTAAAATTTATCAAAATTTCAGAAACAGAGGTCTTATCATTTAAAAGTTATGGCTAATTGAAGTAGATACTAAAAATTTCCAACAAACTACAAAGATAGCAAAACTCTTCTTACTTCAACTTCCATTGTAATCACTTGCCATCCTCAAATTAGACATGTAATAGCTTTTTGAAAAGCTCAATCCATTATCTAACTTCTCTTCAAATCTCGCATTTATGTCTCTGAAACTTCAGATTTTATGGCTAGATGAAACTACCCCTCAAACCCTAATGACAATTTGCTCTCTTGCCACTTCATAGCTTATAAAATTCTCATAGATTCTCTAAATATGTTGATTTTTGTTCTTAGAAAAAGCTTATGCAAGCTACTATAAGCACTTAAAATACCAAAAAGATTGAAGAGATTGTCCAACTCGGGTGGTTGAACAAAATCTCTGCCTCCCTTTATCAAGTGGCAGCAGACCCTTTTTCACTCTCAAGCTCACAATTCTTTTTTTCTAACTCCAAATGCTTTTAAAAATAACTTGATAGAAAGCTAGCACAATTTTCCACACTTTGTGCAAATTTGATTAAGATGAAATTAAAAATCAAACTTCCAATAGCAGCTCAAAATTTTTTCCTTTACTTCTTGATAGTAGCAGACCTCATTCAACTAAAACAAGCAAAATTTTTTACTCACGACTCTAAAACAAGCAAATGAGTAGGCTTTGGAATCCTCACAATTTAAAAAATATATTTTCTAAATTTTATTACAAAAGCTATAGTACCCTTGGAGCTATCTCTCTCTAAAATTGCATATCCCAAAACTGAAAACCCTCGTTCTAGCAAGAGGAGTATCCTCCCCTTTCTTCCACATCAGTCTATGCCACACCCACATGGGTAGCCAAAATCCTATTGGATAGGCCTTATTTACCCCATACTCTTATCTCTTATCCCTTATAAGGGACCATGTTATTTCAAAGTCAACAAGAAAGTTAACATAGCCTTTATCTTTCTTCCAACTACAAAAGAATCTATTCTAAGGTAAAAGTAAGGTAGGAGCAAAATAAATAGCGATCCTAATTTACTAATTCAGTGGCTAAAATAAATCCTTCTTTTAGAATATCTTCCAAAATAGCCTCTATCATTTACACATAAATAATATAAATAAATAAAAAATATAATATTTTTATATACTGCAAGTAAATGCAGTATGACACAGTGTATGAGACAGGGTCAAAATCAAACCTCCAACCACAAAAATGGCCACCAAAGGCAAGGCATTAAGATATTTAAAGATCAGTAATTAGGATTCATTAATGAGCTTCAAGGTCATTCCAAAGACATTAGCCTTGCTTTTGCTGGATTTGAAAAAACTTAGCAATTGCTACCTAAAATCAAAGTTAATACTAGAGATTAAGTTTTTATGCAATAAAATTAGGGCCAGCACTTTTAGCTATTGTATGCAATTAAAGTGACATCTATGATTAAAAACTTAACAATGTATGCATAATTGAATATGCTAAGATTATATAAAACTTTGTAACAATCTCATAGTACAATCAGACTTATTTGATCTTTAAAACAAAGAGATACTAGAAATTAGCAATGTATAATTGTTTAAGGTTTTTATGATATTTAAAGATCTATTAGTCAAATTAGGATGAAATTTGGTACAATATTAGAAGACTTAAAGAACAAGCTATACACCAAATTTTAATTGAAATTAATAGTTGGAGAAGGAGAATTTGTTATTAGAAAATCTACATCAACCTTCAAGCCAGTGTCAGGGATGCAAGATAGCAGGTTAGCAAAGAACTAAGGAGAAGAAATCAAAACCAGAATAACTTCAAGAACAAGGAATTGGATGGTCAAGAACAAGAACTAGATCAAGAATAAGAAACTGGATTAATATCAAGAACAAGGCAACACTCTAGATTACTCCAAGACTTGTATTGGGAAGACTGAGGTGCTCCTCAATCTTGCCTCTTATTTATGCTATGAGGCCTTATGTCCTATTGGACCTTCTAAGAATATCTTAGAATATTCTAGAAGCTTGAAGAAGATTTTGAAAGACTCTAAAAAGTCTACGGGAGGTCTTGGAAAATTGAAGAAGATTTGAGAGGGTCCTAAGAGTATCTTAGAATATTCTAGAAGTTTGAGGAAGATTTTGAAAGACTCTAAAAAGTCTACGGGAGGTCTTAGAAGGTTGAAGAAGATTCTAGAAGGTTTTAGAAGATTCTAAAATATTTTAAAAAGCTATAGAAGATTTTAGAAGACTATTGAAAGTTCTAGTAGTGGCTTAAAGTATGTCCGTGACATCATCTTCCCTTCTAGTGATAAGTTTCACGAGGAGCCGAAGCAATTTGATAATCAAATCATATGCGTAAAAATTCTAGAATTCGTCGAAGTAGAGAAGCAACATATTCCATCTTTTTTTTGATTGGTTATCTGTTCAACAGGACCCTTGAGATGGCATCGATGACCTCCAAATATAACCTTTGTTAGACCAACATTCCATCCAAGAATTTGTTCTTTGTTGCAATCTTCAAAACATCTTCCAAACATAATTTCTGGTCCACTTGGAATCACCCTTCCAACTTCGAGGAGTATTACCAAAGCTCAAGCATTTGAATCAAGATTTTTGTGATGAGGCCGTATCTCCAAAGACTCCAAGCATGGCCTTACTTGACGTTAGGATACTCCTTCTTCATCTTATCTATGTTCTTCAAACCTAGCAGATTGTGAAAGTTGCAATGATTCTCTAGCCGCTTGTATGCCAGAAGAGTCTTCTGACTCTTGTTCCTGCAATTTCCTTGAAATGCAAAGATTTGACATGATAACTAAAAAGCTTTTAGCAAGATCTATTCTATCCTAAGAAAATACAAGTGCAGGTCTTGGCATGGCTCTCCCCTTTTTATATTGGTCTTTTGTTGTTGATAGGAAGCGTCATTAAGAAGCCAAGAGATGTTATTGTCCACAAAATCTTTAGTGACCATTGAATCTAGGTTTTTTAGGATATTGTTGATAGAATTGACAAACCTTCTTAGATGCATTCTTAAGGTTATTTGAGGGTTCTCATGTTTTTTCGCTAATTCCATAGCCCTTCTAATGGATGAAGTATTCCAATCGTCCATGTCTTATATGTGAATCCAATATTTCATCCACCTTGTATTCAATCTCTTGATTGACTTCAATTGAAGCTGGTGGTGGAATAGTTCTTCCATCAATATTTGATTTATAATAGGTTTCTAAAAGCGAGACATGAAAGACTGGATGAATGTGTATGCTACTTGGTAGTTCGAGACAAAAACTTATTGGATTTACTTGGTGTAGAATTGTAAAAGGTCCAAGTCTTTGATAGTTTAATTTTCATGATAGTCGATTTGTTTATATATTTTATCAAAGTAACCAAATACAATCTCCTACTTTGAAATTTAGTTGGTTCTTGCGATGAATGTCTCCATAGTCTTTATATCAAACTTGGACTATTTGTAATTGGAATTTCAGTTCTTTATGGATGGTTTTTAAATAAGTAACTTGATTCTCTACAACAAGGCTTCCCACATCTTCAATTTGGAATGGATCTGCTCTAAGGTGGTATCCATAGTTTGAAAAGAATGGAGTTTACTTTGTTGAAGAATGTTTGGAGTTATTATATGCAATCTCAGCCAATGGTAGAAAGTTTGTCCAATCATCTTGTTGATAATTTATACTACAATGAAGATATTATTTCAAGATCTGATTCACTCGTTCTGTTTGATTGTCAGTTTGAGAATGATAAGCGGATAAGAGATTGATCTTCACCTTTAAAAGCCAAAATAATCCTCTCCAAAAGTTTAATACAAATTGCGGTCCTCAATCTAAAATAATGTCAATTGGAAGGCTATGTATTCTGTAAATATTATCAATAAAAAGCTTGGCTGTTTCTTCCCCGGAAATAGTCTTGTTGTACAGGATAAAGTGTGCCATCTTAGTAAGACAGTCTATCACCACAAAAATTGAATCTTTTCCATTCAAAATTGGGAGGTCTGTAATGAAGTCCATAGATAACGATTGCCATGGGCCCTTAGGAACTGGAAGGGGTTGCAGAAGTCCATATGGTTGGTGTCTTGGAATCTTTGTTTGCACACAAATTTTGCATGATTGGATGAATTCTTTCACCAATTTCTACATTTGAGGCCACCAATAGTCTCTTGATATCAATTCCAAGGTCTTATTGAAGCCAAAGTGTCCAGCTGCTGGAAGGTCATGTCGAGCTTGAAGGATTTGAAGTCTTGTAGGTCCTGGAAGAACATATAAGAGATTCTTGAAGTATAACAATCCATCTTTCAATTTGAAATTATTGTTTTCTTCCACATGTGTATTTTTTAAACATTGTTGGATGTTCTTTATAAATAGATCTGTCTTCATTGCTTTCTGGATTTTCATCTTGAGAGTTATATCTATATAGGTAGATATTGTCGAAGTCTTTAACTGCAAATTGGACGGCTTCAATATGATTGATTTTTGTTGATCCAATATAATATCTCTTATTCTTGGTGCAAGATATGATTGTCAAGAAAGGGCATCCGATTTTCCTTGAAGTTTTCCTAGATGATATATAATTACAAAATCAAATCAAAATAATGACATGTTTCATCGTACTTGTTGACGATTTAGAACTCAAGCACTCATAAAATATTCCAAGTTTTTGTGGTCGGTATATATCATGATCTTGTGTTGAGCTTCTTCCAACAAATGGTGCCATTCTTCAAAAGCATCAACAATTGCTAATAATTCTTTGTCATGGATTTTGTAATTAATCTCTGTAGCTGAAAATTTTTGAGAGTAGAATGCTACTAGATGTAGTTGACCATCATCACTAGTTTGAGAGAATATAGATGTCAATGCAAAATTTGAGGCATCCGTTTCTAGAATAAATGGTTTTGTTGGATCTGCGTGGACAAGTATAGGAGCAGAAGTGAAAGATTCTTTTAGCTTCTTAAATGCTTCTTCAGCCTTATCATCTCAAATAAATTTGTCTTTGCCTATAAGTTGCATTAATGGAGCTACAATCTTAGAATATTCTTTGATGAAGATTTCGTAGAAATTTGCAAATCCCAAGAAACATTGTACATCTCTAATTGATGATGGTTGTTTCCACTCCATAATAATTTGTATCTTCTTTGGATCCATAGAAGTCCTATTTTTTGAAGCAATATATCCCAAAAATTTGACTGATAGTTGGTGGAAAGAACATTTTTCCAATTTGACATATAATCCACTTTCTCGTAGTTTCTTTAATATCTTCTATATATGATATTCATGCTCTTTTTCATTCTTAGAAAAGATCAAGATATCATCCAAGTAGATGACTACAAAGTCATCTAAGTATTCTCGTAAGATATCATTCATCATATGTTGGAAGACTGCACGTGCATTTTTAAGTCCAAAAGGCATAATATTGTACTCGAAATGTCCATACCTTGTGCAGAATGCTGTCTTCCATTAATCTCCTTCTTTAATCCTGACTAGGTTGTAGGCGCCTCTCAAATCAATCTTTGTAAAAATCTTTGCTTGTCCTAATTGTTCCAATAATCTTGAGATTAATGGTAATGGATAGCAATTTTTTATAGCTACCTTGTTCAAACCTCAATAGTCAACACACATACGTAAGGAACCATCTTTCTTTTTCACAAATAATATAGGAGCTCGAGTAGGTGATTTTGAATGTCAAATAAAATTCTTCATTAGATTTTCATCAATATATTCTCGTAAGACTATAAGCTTCATTTGTAACAGATTATAAATGAGACCAAATGGAGGTTGAGCTCTATCTTGTAATTCGATTGCACAATCATAAGGATGATTTTTGGATAATATGTCTATTTTTTTCTTTTCAAATACGTCTTCCACGTCGCAATATTGATTAGGAATTTCCTACTTTAGTTGCTCCGTTTGATCTTTCATTGGGATAGCATACAATGCAAATGCATCTTCTTTTATTGTTGCTTGCATAAATACTTTAGCTTTAAGGAATAGAGTAGTACCTCGTTTCTTCTTTTGATGTGTGGATTTTAAAGAAATCTTCCACGTACTCCAATCAATATCAAGATTATGTACCTCAAACCAAGGAAGTCCAATGACAATAGGATTTGTTGGACATCTAATGATGTTGAAAATAATTTGTGATACTTGATGTCCTAATATCACTTCCAACAGTTGGGTTTCTTTGACAACATCTCTTGATGGAAGATTTCATCCATCAATGACTTCAACTGGTGTAAGATGGGTCTTCTTTATAAGTAGTAGATTGTGCATGGTTGCAAAATCCTTATCCATGAAGTATACTGAGCCTCCAGTATCTAAAAAGGCTTTAGCAAAAATTTCTTGTTTCAAGGTTCTTATATATATAAGAAGTATAAAACAAGATGTTGGATCTGGAGGTAAAAAGAGACCTTTTTCTAGTACTTTAGATTTGGGGGTGTCCAACCGCAAGGTCCCTACTGTGGCTGGACATCTTCATTTTTCAACCTTTCTAATTCGGATATTATACCTCGTACCTTGAATTCTCTAGACTTATTTGGACAATTTGCTGTCTTTTGATTGAGTCTTCCACAATATAGGCATAAATTCTCTTGCCGACGTCTAGTCTTTTCCGCTGGTGTTAATGGCTTGAATTGAATTGTATCAATCTGCATAGGTTCAGGATATGTTAATGGCTTTTCCAATATTCTTGAAGATATAGCAGTCGTACTTTGATAGGTATTGCTAAAAATTGATCGCCTTTCTTATTGTAGTTCAAATAGGCAATTTTCAAAAGTAATAGCTTGAGCTATGAATTCCTCTAAGCTTTCAACACTTGGCATCGTGATCAATAAATTCTTTATATCATCTTTTAGGCCATAATGAAATCGAGTCATAAAAGTCTTATCATTCCAATCAAGATCATAAGTAAGTTGTTGAAATTCTGCGGTATAAATTGCAGTTGAACGTTGCTCTTATCGTAGATTTTGGATCTTCCTCTCTATCACTCTTTCTTGATCATCGTCTCCAAATGCAGCAGTAAATCTCTCTATAAAAGCTTCTAAATTGTATAGGATCGGAGAATTCTTTTCCAATAGTGGCGTAGACCATGATGTAGCACTTCTTGATAAAAGGGTGTGCACAAAAGCGACTTGAGTGAATCCATCTAGATAACAAGATGGATATAGTCATAAGTAAAGTCGCACTTGTTGTTCAAACCCTCGAAAGTTGGATCTTGTTCCATCAAACTTGTCAGGTATACTATCTTTTGGCTCTTTCACGACAACCCTTGGAACTTCTAGAGAAGTTGTGCGCACAGCTTGTTTACCACTTGCTTCTCTTAATCAAATAATCTCTTGCTGTAAGTTATGAATCTCTCGCTTAATTTCTTCAGATATTTGCTCCATTTGTGATTCTTTTCTTAGATTGCAAAAGAATGTCATTTCTTTTTGTACTATATCCAATAGGGCTCGAAGATCTGTAATTATTGCCATTCTATTCTCTGTTTGTAAGGATGCACCTCCATTAACTTGATCTATTTCCATCTTAAAAAAAAAAAAAAAATTGATAAGTTGTTAGTATTTTTTATATTAAAAGGAATACTTTGAGACAGTTAGTTTAGAAGAGGATAATCCACAATTTCTAAAATGTAGTGAAACAACTTAAGAAAGGAATAATCCACTCTTTCAAAAGAAAAATCAACTACAACAAGTAAACATATCAGTCTAGAAGGGGGTAGTCTGCACTCTAGAATGCAATAGTATCTTGAAGAGAGATAATCCACTCTCTATCAAGAGATTTAAGCTCTGATATGATTATGTAAGTCAGTCTTGCCAAACTGTCAGGGATGCAAGATAGCAAGTTAGCAAAGAACTAAGGAGAAGAAATCAAAACTAGAATAACTTCAAGAACAAAGAACTAGATGGATAAGAACAAGAATTAGATCAAAAATAAAAAACTGGATTAATATCAAGAACAAGGAAATACTCTGGATTACTCCAAGACTTGTGTTAGCAAGATTGAGGTGCTCCTCAATCTTGCCTCTTATTTATACTATAAGGCCTTATGTCCTTTTGGACGTTCTAAGAATATCTTAGAATATCCTAAAAGCTTGAAGAAGATTTTGGAAGACTCTAAAAAGTCTACGGGAGGTTTCGGAAGGTTGAAGAAGATTTTAGAAGATTCTAAAAGATTCTAAAAGATTCTAAAAAGCTATAGAAGGTTCTAAAAGACTACCAAAAGTTCTAATAGTAGCTTAAAGTATATCCGTGATAGCCGGCTATCTAATAACATCAATGAGGATTTCGGTTGATTTTCTACAATCTATAAGTTGGGTTGGATTGAAACTTTTTAAGCATATAAAAGATTTATATTTACATTTGTATGCAAAATTTAATACCAAGTTGGCCGTTAGATTAAGAGTTATAGCTTATTAAAGTTCACTAAATAAGATTAGGACTTATAAAGAGAAATCTTAATTGCTTGATTGTGACAAGCAACAAAGCATTCGGAGTTCATATGTAGATAAAACTATCAAGAAGAATATTTTTAAGCACTTTGTATTGACTTAAGTACTCTTGTAGTGATATTCAATCATATTCTTCTTATACAGATGAAATTTATTAAGAATTCTTGGATATATGTGAATCGCAACTTCACTCTCCACAACTAGGTGCCTAGTGCATTTTCAAATAGGACAAGATATAATGCAACATAAGTGGTGAATCCAATATGAATATTTGAGATAGAAGGCATTGGATTTTATTTTGGTTATTTGAAATTGATGGCGCAAGAAAGCAAAAAGGTGGAATTTGAAGTTTTTGATGGAGCTTTGGATGGAGCTTTAAGTGGATTTTTTTTTTTAGTGGACAAGGTATGTATTTGGATCCAAATACTACAAATATGCTTCAAGCATTTATAATATTTATGTAACAAGGCATTGATAGTAAGGACACTTTAGCAATCAAAGTATTACAAGCAATGGTTAACAAGGTTGACTAGTTTGATAGAAAGGATATCTCTCAATATTTAAGATGTTATGTGCAAAAAATGGAATTGAATTGAGTCTCTAAAAATAATATGATTTTATTATTTGAGCTTGCTATGATGCTGGAGATAAGAGGACATGTGAAATCAATTATAGAGCAATTTAGAAGTTCTTGGGAGAGATTCTCTCATACATTGAGAGATGAATATTTCTTTGAAGACTCTAATTGGATGACTAAGAAATCTTTTTTGGAATAGATTGAGTGCCCTAATAAGAAATTATAAGCTATTGAATTATTAAGGGTATTTGAGAGGCAATATTCTAAATTATCAAAAGTGGAAAAGGTAATCTTGGCACCAAATAAAGTTGAGTTATTTCTTCAAGCAACTAATAGAAAATTGTAAGAAAGGTTAGAAATTCTTCTTAAGAATAAAGAAGAGGATGAAGGGTTGATAACAAAATGGAAAGAAGTTGAAGATATAGTGGAATTGCTTACAAAAATGAAAAAAAAAAGGATAGGGTTGGTATTCAAAGAATTGTGCAAGTACCTAAAGCTCAAGTGCCCACTTCACGATCAACAATACCTATTGTCCAACCTTCAATGACTACATCAAAGAAAGAAGATGTGGGAATTGAAGAACTTATATGCGGGAATCTTCAAATTAAACTTGCAAGGTTTGAAGAAAAAACTTCTGCAATGAATCAAAAGTCATTTTTATACAAGGATATGTACAAAGATGTATTTAGAGTGATGATGATTTTCATTCTTAAAAAGATTGTGGTGAATTCAATGAAATGGTGCAACAAAGTATATTTTTTGGAAAGATGGAAAAGTGGCATTAAAAGATATTAGTGATTTATTCAAACTAACTTTGATAAGGGAGATATGAAAGCATTGATTAAGGATTATTTGATAGCAAATGGAATTGCAGTAATCGAAGTTATAAGTTATGGTATTAGGATAGATGACGATGGCAAATAAGATTTTTTTGGAAATATTGAACTAAGTGGATTTTGGTCTTCTGTTATTTCTACAATGTATAAAAAAAAGATGCCATGAGAAGCTTTATTGAGGACTATTGCAATAATTTGTAGAACTATTGGTTGAGAGGATCTTGTAGAAGCTTTGTCAATGCATGCATATATTACTAAGAGCCAATATGAAGCCTTGATAGAAGAAAAGAGAAGATAGGATTCTAATGAGACAAGAGAAGGAAATTCTTCTAAGAGGCAGACTTGAAGAGACAAGGCTCATGAGATGGCTTCACAAGAGTTACCAATAAAATATACTTCAATATCATTAAAACAAAAATCAAAAGAGTTAAGAAAAAAACATAAATCAACGACTTATATACTTTTCTCTGATATTGAAGCAACAATAAATTTAAAGGAGGTGCTTGAAGAGCATGTACTCAATGCTAAAGTTGAATTTATATTAAAGGAGATTTTGGATATTAAAAAGAAAGAATTCTATGATCTTATTATTGAGAATATCAAATAGAAGAGGCTATTAATGGATAAAATTAGATCAAATCAAGCTATTAATGTACATGTATATGAGAATGAAGAAGATGAAATTGATAATTGTTGTAAATAATCAACAAGTGGAGGAAGGAATTATAATCAAAGAATACATTGTCGTATTACGTTGTCGTACTGTATTTATGTGCAGTATATAAAAATATTAAATATCCTGTATCTATTATTAATATATGTGTGAGTGCTAGAGATTATTTTAGAAGATATTATAAGGAGAGGATTTATTATAGCCACTTAGTTAGTGAATTAAGATGGCTATTTGTTTTGTTCCTACCTTATTTATATCCTAGAATAGACTCTTTTGTAATTAGAAGAAAAGTAAAGGTTGTTTTACCTTTCTTGTTGACTTTTGAGGTAAAATGGACCTTGTGAGGGATAAGAAAGAAGAGCATGGAGTGAATAAGGCCCATCCAATAGGATTTGGCTGCCCATGTGGGCGTCTCATAGTCTAAAATGGAAAGAAAGGGAGATATACTCCTCTTGCTAGACCTAGGGAGAGAGGCAGTTTTGAATAGTGAACTTTGGAGAAAGATAGCTCCGTGGATATAAAAGCATTTTTATTGAAAATTAGTCGGTGTATTTATTTGAGTTGCGAGGATTCTAGAACTTACTCACTTGCTTGTTTTGGAGTTGTGAGCAAAACATTATGCTTGTTTTAGTAGAGTAGAGTTTGCTGCCACCCGATGAAGAGGGGCAAAAACTTCGAGCTGCTACTGCAAGTTTGATTTCGAGTCTTTCTTAATGAAATTTATAGAAATTGTGGAAAATTGTGTTAGCTTTCTATCAAGACATCTCTTGTAGCATTTGGAGTTGGAGAGCAAAAGTTGTGAGCTTAAAAGTGGAAAAGGGTTTGCTGCCACCCGACGAAGAAGGGCAGAGACTTTGTTCAACCACCCAAGTCGGACAGTCTCTTCAATCTTTTTGATATTTGAGGTGCTTATAGTAGCTTGTGTAAAATTTCCACAAAAACAAAAATCAATACATTTGGAGCTTTGATGAAAGTTTTATGAACCGTGAAGTGTCAAAGAGGGCAAATCGTTGCTAGGGTTTGAAGAGTAGAATCAACTAGCTACAAAATCTGGAGTTTAAGAGGCATGCATGCGAAATTTTAGAATAAGTTAGATGATGGAGTGAGCTTTCTAAAAAGCTATTGCATGTCTAATTTGGAGAAGGGAAGTGATCACAACATAGGCTGAAGTGAAGAGGAGCTTTTGCCTACTTTTTTCCATTTAAACGGTGTCATCTATTTGTGAAATTATGATATGTTTTACAATGGATTATTGGCTTTCCATAGGCTATAAGCACGCTTGATTCGACCTTTGGATGAATTTTTAGTGATTTATTTAGTTTCAGCTTGTTGTATAACTTGTATTCCTCATATGCGGTTGTATTTTGAGGTATACTTGAATACATACATACTTTGCTTATACCTTTTATACAAGTATATATACTTGTATTTATATTAAGTATTTATATAAGTATTTTATAAGTATTATACATAATATTTGTATAAGTATTTGTACAAGTATTATACCAAGGATTATATATCATTTTATACAAGTATTTATACAAGTATTATACCAAGTATTTATACAAGTATTTATACAAGTATTATTTAAGTATTTGTATTTTATATTTGTACAAGTCTTATATAAGTATAATACAAGTATAATTTGAAAGTTTGAACAAATATTGTGCAAGTATAGAACATACTTGCACGGCTTCCTCTCATATTCCGTGCTAGTCCTAGTAGCAGCTAGGAACCCGGCATTTTTCCAAGGCAAATTCTCTCTACCCGACAACGTGTTGTCTTATTCGAGAATGCATCGAGCACCTGGTTGTTGAAGATAAAGTTATATTTGCAAATAATCAAGAAATTCTAATAGGTTTCACCCATATATGAAGAATATAATTCAAATTTCAATTCAAAAGTACTTAAAAACACTCCTCTTAGTAACATCAACCATGTATATATTCCAATTGTCTTATTTCTTTTATAATTAAGCAATTTTTATTTTTCTTTATAAGCCCTAATCTTAATCAGTGAGCTTTGACAAGCTATAACTTTCAATCCAATCCTCTACTTAGTGTGAAACTTTGCATACAAATGCTGGTATAAGCCTTCTACATGTTTAGAAAAATTCAGTCCAATCCAACTTACAAATTGCAAAAAAATGCCTAAAAACCGCACTGATGATACTCGGCTGCCAACTTAAAAATTGATGCAGAAACTCTAGTGGTGATTTCTCCTTCTTCAACTATTAACTTCAGCTCAAACTTGGTATGTAGCTTGATCTCTAAGTCTTCTATGAGGACGCCAAAATTTACATTGATCCAATTGGTAGATCTTTAGTTGTCACAAAAACTCTATCCAATCCTAAACTACCAATTCTTGACAATCCTTTGTATCAAAGCCCAAATATCTCTTAATTGCATCATTAGATTAACACAAACTTTTTTGCACACTTAGAATACCTAATAATCCAAAAAATATAAAATTTTGAACTATAGATGCTATACAAATTACACAAATCAGTCAAGAATGCAAGCCATCATTGTTTTATATAAAATCCAAAATACTAATACAAACACTAACTTTGAATAATGATTGCAAATTCATCCAAAACTCTATGGCAACAAGCTTAATGTCCTTGGAACAAGATTTAAGCTAGCTATCCAATTCAAGAACTCGATCTGCCAAATCCCTTATACTTTGCCCTAGGTGGTTGTTTTAATGGCTAGAGGTCTGATTTCGACCCTGTCCTACAAACGACCAACCCTTGGGTATCAGTCTAACCTATCCTAGGGATTTTATAGCCTGACCCTACTCTCAACTTAATCCTAGTATCAATAATTTACAAATAAAAAAAAAAAAGTACTTGATGATAGTTCAAATTATGCATACATTTGTAGTGAAATAGGAGAAGAGCAATATAATTTTTGGCTATGCCTCTAAATCATAAATGCAATTGAGACAAATTGAGAGAGAACCCATTGCCAAGGGTTGTTGAAGAATTTACGGATTTTTGAGGAATACCACTATAAAGTGGAATTATGGAGGTATAGAAGAGGAGATATTCTTACAAGATGTAGGTACCTGTAATACAAGTTTTATTGATTTTTTTGAAAATGGAAGTATTATGTTTAAGAAAATTACAGATTTAAAAAATAAAAAAAAAAAAAAAAAAAAAAAAAAACTATAAAATATTAAAAAAGAGTTATATGAATTGGAGGCATTAGAGAAGAATGAAAGGATTTTTGGTGTTTATAAAGAAAATAGATTGGAAGATCCTTTGGATTTGATTACATCAATTGGATTAAGAAATGATGAAAAGATTGTGGAAATTCATACAAAGAAAATTTATTCTATACTTGAATCTTTTTAAGCACCATAGGTTATAGTTGAAACAAAATATAAGATGGTAGATAAGAAGATAAAACTTATTACTAGTGTCGGGTAGAGAGAAGCCGCCTTGAAAAAATATTGGATTCCTAGCTGCTATTAGAATTAGCAAGGAATATAAGAAAAAGCCATGCAAGTATCTTATATACCTGTACAATACTTATTCAAGCTTTCTTATTTTACTTGTATTATATTTATTTAAATATAAAATATAATCCTTTATATAATATTTATAGAAATATAAAATATAATCCTTTGTATAATACTTATATAAATAATTATACAAATACTTTATATAATACTTATATAAATAATTTATATAAATACAAGTATATATATTTATATAGTACATATAAGCAAAGTATGTATATACTCAAGTATATCTCAAAATACAACCGCATATATTATACAACTAGCTGAAGCTATATAAATCACTAAAAATTCATCTATATGTCAAATCAAGTGTGATTATAGTCTATGGAAAGCTAATAATACATTATAAAATACATAAAATTTTCACAAACAAAGGTCTTACTGTTTAAAAGTTATGGCAAAATAAAAAAGGCACTAAAAATTTCTAATAAATGCAAAGGCAGCAAAGCTCCTCTTCACTTCAGCCTTTATTGTGGTTGCTTCTCTTTTCCAAATTAGACATACAATAGCTTTTTAGAAAGCTCACACTATTATCTAACTTTTTTTAAAATTTCACATATATGACTCTCAAACTTCAGATTTTATAGCTAGTTGAATCTACCCCTCAAACCTTAGTCACAATTTGTACTCTTGTCACTTCACAATTCATAAAATTTTCATAGAAGCTCTAAATATATTGATTTTTATTTTTGTAGAAAGCTTACATAAGCTATTATAAGCATCTAAAATATCAAAAAGATTGAAGAGATTGTCCGATGTAGGTGGTTGAACAAATTCTCTTTCCCTCTTAATCAGGTGACAGCAAATCCTTTCCCACTCTCAAACTCACAATTCTTTCTTTTCAACTCCAAATACTACAATAAATATCTTGATGGAAAGTTAGCACAATTTTTCACACTCTTTAGAAATTTTTCTAGGAAAAAACCAAAATCAAACTTGCACTAGCAGCTCGAAGTTTCTACTTTTACTTCTCAATAGTAGCAAATCTCATTCTATTAAAATAAGCATAAATTTTTATTCACAACATCAAAACAAGCAAATGAGTTAGCTTTAGAATCTTCACAATTTGAAAAATACACCCTTCAATTTTTACTACAAAAGCTTCAATATCCTCGAAGCTCTGCCTTTCCAAAACTTGCATCCTCAAAATTGCCAAATCCTAGGTCCAACAAGAGTATTCTCCCCTTTTCTTCCACATCAGTCCATGCCACGCCCACATAGGCAGCCAAAATCCTATTGGATAGGCCCTATTTATCTCCATACTCTTCTTTCTTATCCCTTATAAGGTCCATGCTACCTCAAAGTCAATAAAAAGGATAAAATAACATTTACCTTTTTTTTTAGTACAAAAGAATCTATTCTAAGGTAAGAATAAGATAGGAACCAAACAAATAGCAAACCTTATTCACTAATTAAGTGGCTAAAATAAATCCTTCTTTTAGAATATCTTCCAAAATAGTCTCTAATATTCATACATGGACAACAAAAATAAATAAAAATTATAATATTTTTACGTATTGCATGTAAATGCAATATGACACTGAACCTTTATCAAAAGATTCTAAAGAACAGATGGAAAAAGCATCAAGTGAAAAGAACTTAAAGGATCTAAGAAATATTGGACACAAATTTATAAATAAGACTTTTGAAGAATTGAACATTGGTTCTGATGGTTTTTTGTTGTTAGAAAAAATTGAATATTTCAAAGAGATGTTTGCAAAATGAGAAATCATTTGCCTTTGAATCTCATAAAATTTGATGTGTGGATCCAGAATATTATGACTCCCATGGTTATTTTCACTATACCGCATGTACCTTGGAATTTGAGGCCAATTCCAATACCAATGATATTTTTGCCAAGTTTGATAGAATTATTGAAAGAAAAGATGAAGATGAAGATTTTAAAGCCCTGTTTTGTACCATATTCTAGTCAATGGTTTACCATATCTAAGAAAAATGAATCATTATGATTTATTTAAGATATGCAACTAGTAAATGTAATGACTATTAAGAATGTAAGAATTGGACCAATAGTAGATGAATTTGCTGAAGTATTTGGAAGAAGGGCAATCTATTCAATGGATGATTTATACTCAGGTTATGACCAATTTCAACTTGCAATGGAGAATAGAGACATGACAATGATGAAAACACTACTTAGACTAGTTAGAATGTACACTCTTCTTCAAGATGCTACCAATTCAATAGCTTATATGATGAATGGGATGAAAAAGGTGTTGAGAGATTTTATTTTTGAAAAGATTATGTCTTTTCCACATGATGTTCCTATAAAAGGATGTAAGGAAGAAGACAAGGATGAAACTCTAAATAAAAGAGGATATTGGAAGTATATTACTGATCATATACAAGATTGTGAAAAGATATTGACTTAGCTCGAAGAAATTCATCTTATATTATCAAATGCAAAATTTATATATGAAGTACGAGAAGTTGTAATTGTTGGACATTTATATGGATTTTATGGAAGAAAACCAGATCCAACCAAAATTGATGCAATTAGGAGAAAAAAAGAAGATTGCACTTCTTTAACAGAGATGCAAAGGTTTTTGGATGCATGTATATTTTATCATATTTGGATTCCTCACTATGCTCATATAACAGATCTATTGTATGAATTATTACACACAGATTATTGATTTAAATGAAAAGAAAAGAATATCAAAATAATGCAGAGATTGAAGGAATTATTGACATCACATCCAGTGTTAAGAAAAGTTGATTATAAGTGTAATAGACTAGTGATTCTTATAATGGATACTAGTCCAATTGCTATTAGATGGATTGTAGGTCAAGATGATTCAAATAGACATGAGTTTGCAGTTTGATTTGGAACTAAGGTTTTAAGTACTTGCCAACGTGCATATTCACAAGTGAAAATGGAACTATGGGGAGTTGTTTTAGCTATGAAAGCTAAAAAAAATTAGTTAATTAGGGCAATGGTGGTGATTGAAACAGATTGTTTGCCTTTATTTTGGATGATTATTAATAATACAACACCAAATATTACAATATTGAGGTGGATTGTTTATATTAAATTATTAAATCTAGAATTTAAACAAGTTGTAAAAAAAGATAATCTAGTAGCAGATATGCTATCTTAAGCAAAATATGATGGAGAAAATGAGATGATTGAGGATATTGATAATGTAGGTACAAAATTTTATTTAATTTCACAATTGAATAAGGAAGATATGTTATTTCATGAAGAAAATTTTGAAGCAGAGTTACTAGATATTGGATATTATTTGACCATATTAACCAAGCATATTGATTGGTCTATCAAAAAATCAAAAAAAATCAAAAAAAAGGCATACAAGTTCATATTATAAGGAGGATTTCTAGAGAAGAGGCCAAAATCAAATATTAGAATGCCACAATAAGTAATAGATATCAAAAAAGTTCAACAAAAACTACTTAAGGAGTTTCATGATAGTCTATGGGCAGAGTATAGAAGAATTTTGGCTACTTTTGTTAAATTGAAGGAATGATATTGGTAGAAGAATATGTATCAAGATGTGACTTTGTTTGTGGAATCTTGTATAATTTTCCAAATATATTCAAATATACATCATCGAGATGGTCTACATCCAATATATCCTTTGACTATTCATTTTAAATGGATTATGGATTATAAAGAGTGAACGTCAACATCCACCAATTGTAAAAGCCTTGTTTAAAGCTTGTAATGGGAGAGTAAAGGAATAGCCTCGACTTTTACTTTATACATTATGGACTGATCGAATAGCTCATAGTTTAATGACGGGATATATGCTAGTAGAACTCATGACAGATCAAAAATCTATTATGCCAATTGAAGAACATGTGCCAACTTGGAATTTGTTATATTGGAAAGAGAGATTAACAAGAAAAGAGTTGTTGGCTATTAGAATTCGGCAACTTAAATAAAATTCAAAAGCTATAGAATTAACATTAAAATAATTACAAGTGGTAAGGCTAAAGAATAAGGCTTGGTTTGATGAATGACATCAATTGAGGCCTACAGCAATTGAAGAAGGTGATTAGATATTTGTTTATGACAGGAATTTGAATAACTAACATAATACTTTATGAAAGTTTTTAAAACATTGATTTGGACCATATATAGTGGTAACAATCCATGACAATGTCACATATTCATTGAAAGAATTGGATGGTACAAGATTGAAGATATCTATTGTTGGAAAGCGAATAAAGGTTTTTAAAAGATAAGATGGAAAAATAAATGTGGAGGATTATGTGGAAGATATGAATGACTTTGAAGAAGATAATTGTATTGAAATGGATGATGAATATGATGAAGAAGAACTTGGTGTAGAAAATAAAGAGATGGTGTGATGCCAACTATGACATATGGTTCATTTGGTACATACCTAAAGATACGTAGCTTCAGAGGAGGTGGATGTCATATTCTAACATGTTTATATAGTGAAAAGCATGAATAAGAATAATTTCTACTTAGTACTTAATTATCTTGGTTCAATAGGAAACTAAAATATTTAAAAAAAGATTTATGAAAGCCTCTTAGATTATTTTCTTATTTTAATAGCTAATGGATAAAAGTTAGTTATTAAATTTTTCTTCTAAGTTGTATAGACTCTGTTATTACTTTTAAAAAAGCCACAAGTTAATAAAAATAGAATAGAGAAGATAAGTAGTTAATATGGTTGATACTAGGATTAAATTGAGGATAGGATTAAGTTTTAAAATCCTTAGAATAAGTTAGATTGATACCCAGGGATTGACCATGTATGAGACAAGGTCGAAATCAGACCTCTAGCCACAAAAATGGCCACCAATAATAGGAAGTCAGACCATTTGGAGATTGGCGAATAGGATTGGAGAGCTAGCTTTAAGCTTGTTTGAGAGAGATTATGCTTGTTTTGAGAGGATTTGGGAGGACTTAGAAATTTCTATCTAAAATCAAGGTTTATATTGGAATTTAAGTTCTTATACAATAAAGTTAGAACTAGCACTTGTAGCTATTGTATGCATTTGAAGTAACATCTACAATTGAAAATTAAGGACTATATAGGTGATTGAATTTTCTAAGACAAAATAAAAATTTGTAGTAATCTAATAGTGTAATCAAAATTTACTTGATCTTTAATACAAAGAAGTATAAAAAATTGACAGTTTAGGGTTGTTTTGAGTTTTTGTAATATTTGAAGGTCTATTAGTCAAATCAAGGTGAAATTTGGCATAATGTTAGAAGACTTGAAGGCCAAGCTATACACCAAATTTTAATTGAAGTTAATAATTGGCGAAGGAAAATTTGCCATTGGGATATCTACATCAATATTCAAGCTGGCAGCCAAGTGACATCATTGTGGGTTTTTGATTGATTTTCCAAAATTTGTAAGTTGTATTGGATTGAAATTTTTTAAACATATAGAAGACTTATATTTACATTTGTAAGAAAAATTTCACACCAAATTGATAATTAGATTAAGAATTATAGATTATTGAAGTTCACTAAATAAGATTACAACTTATGAAGAAAAATCTTAGTTGCTTGATTGTGACAAGAAATAAAGCAATTGGAATTTATATATAGTTGAAATTATCAAGAAGAGTATTTTTAAGCACTTTGTATTGACTTAAATATTGTTGTATTGATATTCAATCA
Organism: Physcomitrellopsis africana; assembly: GCA_036785485.1. Taxonomy (NCBI): domain Eukaryota; kingdom Viridiplantae; phylum Streptophyta; class Bryopsida; order Funariales; family Funariaceae; genus Physcomitrellopsis; species Physcomitrellopsis africana. The sequence continues at coordinate 9,012 of JAWRVF010000065.1, read as the reverse complement.
TATTCTTCTTATATAGACAAAACTTGTTAAAGATTCTTGGATATATGTAAACCGCAACTTCACCCTCTATAGCTAGGTACTTGGTGCATTCCTAAATAGGATAATACATAATACGACAATAGCATCCACTCCCTCCAAATCTGTACATCTTTTGGTATGTACCAAGAAGAATTGAAGTTGTGGTCGACTTTATACTATTGCTTGAGCAATTTCCTCTTCAAAATCCTGTTCTTCTTCTTCATTTGTAAAGAAGTCAATCTCTTCTCTTATATCTTCATGTATTATGTCTTGACTATATTATTTGAAGAGTTTTATGCATTTTTCTGCAATTGAAACTTTAAAGTGCATTCTATCTAGCTCTTTTAATATATATGTGGCATTATTCAAAATATTTACAACCACATAAGGTCTAAATCAGCGTTTAGAAAATTTTCTAAGAGTACTATGCTAGTTATCCAAATTGCTATCATGCATCAAAATCTAATCACCTTCCTGAATTTCTTTTGGCCTTAATTGATGTTGCTTGTCAAATCTATCATTGTTTCTGATTCATGCCTCTTTTAGCTTTATAATTGTTTTTTTTATATCATTAGGTCTTCTTTCTAATTGATGGATTTGAAGTGCAAGAATTTCTTTTCTAGACACATTGTCTTATCAAAATAAAACATTCCACGTATATATTTGATCTTTAATCAGTATAACAGACTTTTGTCCTTGTATCAATTCCACATGCATATATCCAGTTATTGAATTGTGAGTAGTACAATCAGCCCATAAAGCAAATGGTAATAATCTTGGCCATTCTTTTGTCCTTCCTTTATATGCTTTAATAATGGCTTTTACTATTGGAAGATGACCTTGCTTACCTTTAGCATTACCTTCAAGATTATATATTGTTATAAGTGCAAGTTTGATTTTACATCTTTCAAAATAATCTCTTGTCTCATGCATATCTAATTCCCCACAATGAGTACTAATCTTTCCAATACAATTGAATCTACAAATCACATGTTCTAGTAGAAATCTACAAACTTCTTCAGTAGATTTTGTTTGCAAAGCTTTTCTTTCCACTTAAATGGATAAATCTTCTTATACCAAAATCAAGTATCACATTTGCCATAATTCTTTAAACATAGTAACTAAATCTACTATTGTGAGCCATCAAAACAACTTAGTTCTTTATTTTTATTCCAAAATCAATCAAAAATCAATAGTTATGATAAACTTAGACTAATTAGTATTTATTGGTGGCTAAAATCCTTGTTAAATGGATTATTCTTGCTAAATAGATGTTCTTATTATTTTAAAAAATAAGCTCAATATATTTATAGAAAATTGGATAAAAAATTATCTAAACTTAATAATAGGATGACCATCTAGAACTAAAATCAATTATACTAGCTTAATCTATTATTAGAAGATAATAGAATTCCAAAATTTAGAATTCTATAAATTTCGATAATTTTTGAGAATTATTGGCTTTTAAATATTATGAATCAAAATTGTTTAGCAATTGGTGATTTTAATCACCATATTAAAATGCATCTAGTTGAAGAAAATACTATGATTATATTTAGATTATTATTATTCATCTAAGTTAAAATTAGAAGATGATAATAAAAGTTTCTTGAAGTATTTTAGTAAAATAATAATAGTCAAAAATTGTAATTAGCAAATTGTTTAGAACTATGCTTTTGAAACTTAGATTTGGACATGTGAATAGTCAATCTTAGAATAAAATTGTGTTTTAAATACATTGGTGGTGTTAGTTTTGCTAAAAAGATAGTCTATTCTTAGTTACAGGTGAATCCAGTCTTAAAATTGGACTTGGACTTAGGATCATTTTAGGCCCTTGATCTTGATTAGGGATTTGTAGTTTAAGGGTGGGGATGTGGCCACCACCCCTAGGCTGCCTTGCTCTTGGTTAAAAAAGGCTTAATTGGCCATTTTTTCTCTCTCTCATCTTTTGTTGGCGAAACCCTTGCAAAATTTTTCCTTAAAGTGTAGTTTCTTTTTTCTAAGTCGGGCTATGTTTCATTTGCACATAACTTTTAATAAGAGTAGAGTTAGACTTGAACTTTTAGAAGGTTGTAGGACTTTTTGTTTGCTTTCAAACGGCATATTGTAAGGGCCATTTGGATCAAGAACAAGGTGATGGCAACCATTTTAGTAGCAATTGTCTGCTACCCCTTTGGTTTGGAGTAGTGACTTTGGAGGACGAGATCTAGAGTTTTAAGAAGAGATTGAAAGTAAAATTTGTTGGAGAAGAATTGCTCTAAAGCTTTGTTATTGAGAAGCTAAGGCTTATTCATGGACAATTAAGAACAAGGTAGTGGCAGCCATTTTAAAGGCAGGGTGTCTGCTGCCCTATTGGTTTGGAGTAGTGACTTTGGAGGATGAGATCTGGAGTTTTAAGAAGAAATTGAAAGTAATTTTTTTTGGAAAAGAAACACTTTGAAGTTTAGTTTTTGAAAAACTAAATCTTATTCATGGACAACCAAAGACGAGGTAGTGGCAGCTATTTTAGTAAAAGGGGGTCTGTTGTTGGACAATTTCAGAGCACCAACTTTAAGGAGCAACATCTTCCAGACCAATGCGAGTTTGGAGCTGAAATTTTGGGTGGTAATAGAACTTGAAGTTACCTTTCCAAAAAGTCTAAGCATGCTTGAATCCAATCAAGGACAAGACAACAACAGCTATTTTAGTAAAAAGGGGTTGATTCCTTGGATCAAAAGCATCACTCGGTTAGATTTTCATTTTTTGTACAATTGTTTGAAATTTCCTCCTAGCACCTTATTGAATGATCTTAATACTTATTGGTAAATACTTCTTGAGCTAATTTCCCTTCATTATCCTACTCCTTCATTTTTTTACTTTTACTTGGAAGTTTTTCATTGGAATTTTTTCTTCCTTGATTCACTTTTATTATCAATTAAGTTTATACTTTTAACTTTTTCTTTTTTATATTTTTCTTTTACATTCATCTTTCACCTTAAATCTTTTATCTTTTTAATTGTGATTTTTATTTTAATCTTTTATATTTTATTTTTTACTATTTATCTTTTATCTTTTATCTTTTACTTGTCATTTTTACTTTTATCTTTTATCTTTTATTATTAATCTTTAATCTCATATTTTTACTTTGATTCTTTTACTTTTTTTTTATCCATCTATAATATTAATGGTGTATTGTCTTGAAGACACTTAGATGGTAGTATTACAAATGCTAACAATAAAAAAAATCCATAAAAATTCTAAAAAAATACTAATTTTTTCTAATTCAATCAATTAAAATACATGAAAAAACTTGTAGTGAGTTTTTTAGCTTACAGCTATACACTTATAATATATTATTAGAAAATATGTAGGATATAATTTGTCTCTGTGTTGAATCTCTGAATACATTTCGCAAGTTTGATATAATTCCATAAACTTTATTATATCTCTATACATATTATGCTACCAATATTTTTTTTTTAAGCTTATTAAAGGTAGCATAAATACCTCTATGACCAACTCACAAGCTATCATGAAATTCTTGGATCAATTGCTCTTGCATTTTTTTCTTATAAATTACTCTTTACAGTATATCACTATCCCTTTTACACCGCTTCGACAAGTATCTATCTTATAAAAGGTAGTTGTAGGCTTTTCGCCTAATTTTCTTGAAATAAACATCATTCCATCTCGGTTGCCTTGATAACGTGCTCAAATAGTATCCAATATCTATCCATTCTCCTTTATATAGTTCTTCTATGAATAATTTTGGATATTCATTCTCTCGTTATTGTATTTTAGAATAGAAGGTAGTACCTATATTTTCAGTATCATCAATCAAATCTTCTTCATGTTCATATCTAGTCCGAGATAGCATATCCACCACTGGATTATTTTTATCTAATATATGCTTGAATTCAAGATTTAAAGATTTAATATATGTAATCTACCTTAGCATATTAATATCAAGGATATTACAATTGGTGATCATTTCCAATAGTGGCAAATAATGTGTTTTCACTATTACTGATGTTCCAATTAAGTAATTTCTTTTAATTTTCATAGCTGCCACTACCTTCCATAATTCTTGTTTTACTTGTGAATAGCACCTTTGTCTTTCATTTAATACCTTAGTTCCAAATCGCATTGCAAATCAATTCTCTTCTTCATTGACTTGTCCTAGTATCTAATCAATAGCTATTGGGCTAGTATTAACTATAAGTATCACCAATTTTTTATTCTCATAATTTATTCTATGTAGCACAAGTAGAGAAGACAATGATTGCTTCAGCCTTCAGATTGCTTTTATATATGTCTTCTTCTATTTAAACTTTTTTTTTTTTTAATAGTAGACCATAGAAAGGATTTGCTATTTGTACATAATGTGAAATCCATACATAATAAAATATACAAGGTCCTAAAAATCTCCACACTTTTATTTGTGAGTTACAAACTTATTTCATCTGGTGTATGGCATTCACTTTAGTAGGGTCTAATTTGCAATCAAACCATCTATATATATATATATATATATATATATATATATATATATATCTTATAATAATAACCTCTCAAATGCCAAAGGTTAATTTAGCTCTTGATAAGGTCAAGTGAACTTTTTCAAGCTATGATAAAATCTTATCACAATCCTAAATATGATTAGATACAAATTTATAACACCCCCTCTGATCTATTATTTTTTCTTTTTCTTCTTCTATATACCTTTTTATTGGAATATCATCTAAAAAAGGTATAGTCTTTTCTAGAATAAAATCATGGAGCACCTTATTCATCCCATCTATCATATAAGCAACTGAGTTTGTTACTCCTTATGGTAATATACATATTTTCACTAGCCCTAAAGGTGTCCTCATAGTAGTGATATCCCTGCTTCCTTCTACAAATTGAAATTGATCATACCCAGAATAAAGATTTTAAATGGTTATTTGATTTATAGATTATATATCTTGAATAAACCATAGAGTTCTATTTTTCTTTGGTATTGTAAATCAATGACTAGAATATGGTGCAAATGATGGTTCTAAGATTTTCATCCATATCTTTTCTTTTAAAAGCTCTATAAGTTTGGATATGTATGCTCTAGATATCAGAATTGGCTTTAGATTCTATAAAGCATGTGAAATTGTAAATATAATCATTAGTACCATAACACTTGGATCCACACATCCAATTTTTGAAGGTTCAAAAACAAAAGCTTTTTCATACTTCTTCAATATTTTTCTAAATTCTATTTTTTCAGTAGGTGTTGTTCTCGTTCGTCTCACTTACTCTACCAATACTGCCCAGAGTAAATCTGTAAAGGGGGATTCGGACACAAGGAGAGACTATCCGCATTGAGTTAAACTGTTAGGATCACATAACTAACTACATATTGAACATTAGAATCCAATATACACGTACACACCTTTCTCTTAAATATTGCCGTCCACTCTACTGATTCTGCTATTCTGCAACTAAAGATACTTCGTGACACTATCCTCCACCAATACTCCTATTGTAATCTTTTGCCTTCTTCCGAATTCATAACAACAATTGGCAATGTTAGACCATTTCCACAGACTGCATACATCCGCTTCTTTCTCTAATCACTGGAAATAATTCCTCACCTACAATGTCTCTCAAAACAAATTGTTACTCTAATATTCTTCACCGCTTAATTCTCACAGTCAATATGGCATGACACTCGTATCTACAACCAAACTTCATTGACATAGCCGGTCTTCAACTTCCAATTCACTTAAAAAATAATCATAATTTCTTACTCATCCATATATATATATATATATATATATATATATATATATATATATATATGTTCCATTTTATTACTGTACTTCATCATTGACATGGTATAACCCTTCGGAATAGAATCCGGATCCTCCGCTACAGTCTAGCACAAGAAAAGAGAGAGAGGTAGTACCAAGCTTATCCCGGCTCAGGACTATCATAGTTTGGCCTCGACTCCCCCATACCGAATCGATTTATACTTGCCCCATCTATATTAACTGCTTCACAACCGATGATAATTACTTTTATTAACTTCTTCATCCATTCTGCCTTCTAAACTGGCCATTCATCGGCTGCCTCTCTATTCTTAATCTTATAAATTATGTATTGTAAATCCTAAAATTCCTATCTATTCTACACAGCCCCACTCCTAATTGTGCAGCGCCCTCGCAAACACAAAATTGGTAAAAATATTTGTTATGAAGCTGGCTCTTGAGATTGGGATGCTCTTGGATTCGTAGGAGGTTCCTCTGAGTCTAGTCCTAATGGCACGTTCTCATCTTCCTCTAATAAATTGACATGGTTATTCTTCAATTGCATTGTTAAATCTTCATTATCCGCTCCCAATTCCCAAACTTGAGCCTCCAATTGTAGAATCCTAGCATCTTTCATCTCTAATTGGCGCCCTTGGTGCTTCATCTTCTCTTCCAGCTCACTGGTACTTGAAACTAGTGGAACAGATACCTATGGCCGAATGACATTGGCCAAGTCGCCCTCCAATTTTTCCACTTCACACTTCAAGGCACCAATTTGTGCCTGTAGTTTATCCGTTCCAATTCTGTATTGGTCTCCCAATTCTACCTTTTTTTATTCTAATTTTGCTGCTTTCTCACGCTCCACCTGCAATTGACACTTTAACGCGTCCCATTCCAAATCCCACATCCTGCAATTCTCTATTAATTCTTGCTTTTGGCCGTTCAAGATTCTTTGAATGCGATTTTTATCATTTGCCCAATTTTTCTTTTTCTCTGCTAACTTCCGCTCCACTGCCAGCTTGGATTCCATCTTTGTCTTAATTAGATGACCTTGTTCTACAATTTGATGGCTTTTTTCCATTATTTCTTTCCGGCTTGACTCCAATTGTTGTCTTAAATTTCCTTCCAACTGACCCATTATAAGCTGCAATTAGGAAATTTGACCCAATATTACTTTCGTGAGGTTCCCTCCCTCCAATATTCCGGTATTTAAAATTGGGGCCTTAGTCACCTTTCCAATTACTGCATGAATTGAAGTTCGCCCTGGTGTTGTCTCCGGGATAGCTTCCTATTCTCGCGATCTACTTGATTCTCCAATTTTGTGCACCACTACCCCTAGACCAACTGGTAGACTCCGCATACCCTGTTGCAGCATTAGGGAAGGTACACTCTTCTCCCTTGCCGATTGACTTAACGTATATGCAATAATAGAGTGCACATAGTTAGAGCATAGCAAAGAAGCGAATTTATCCATTTTTTGCTTGGCTCCCATTTTTGCATGGATACGGGTTATTACAAAGGCTGCCTAATTAAAAACCATGCCTTCAAGTGTTCCAATCGCAGCAAACAACAAGCGCTAAGACATGTACGTGGTATGCCGGTTCAAGCCTAGCTGCTTTTGAACGAACCACATCTGCTCCGCAAGCTCTAGAGTAAGTGCCTCCGCCACTTTCCAGCCTTGATTCTTCTCAAAGGACGTCATGTCGCCTTTGAAGTAACTTCCCGGTCTGAAGTCACTCGACACTTCGACTCCTGTCGCTAACTCACCTATTAGTAAATATAATATCTTCTGTAAGATATTCTCATTGATTCCAATTATTCTTTCTTTTACTATACCAGAACCATCCTCTGGGTCATAATTTTCTATATACTCTGCCACTAGTTCTATATTAATTGGAGGCAAATTATTCGATCCTCACAAAAATACGTACATCTGTGCATTTCTAAAATCTCTCTATCTTTGTGGAGACCAACAGATTTCCAACTTCATTGGCTCCATGTTAGTGACCACCACGAGGGACGACGATTGCAAATTACTCTTATTTCACACGTTTCGGACATTTTTCTCTCTGTTCGCAGCTCTCTTTGACCTTTCCATCGACATTGTATAGTGTTGACTACGTACTCCTTGCTCGGACTAATCGTTACTTTTTGACAACAGAACACTCTATACTTCAATAAGCATATACTCGAACAACCAAGCTCAAAATAGAATGCTAACAAAAACTCTCAGTAAGTGCTCCGCTCCTAACCTTTTACTCGGGGTCTAAAGCAACAATCCTTAAACGAGTGTACCAGATCATCACTTCCGATTTGCCTGACTAGGCGGTATTAGGACCCAAAATTGACCATCAGCCGTCTTTTCTAACTATCATGCACCTTCAATAAAGGTAAGCTATTATAAACAGGTACACCCTCTTTCCTCCAATTTTAAAAATCCGTCCCAGGTTTACGAAAAATAAAGACGTAAATAGTTGGCATTAACTCAGATGGTAAATTGAGAATCCATAAAATCTTCCAATTGAACTGAATCATTAGAAAAGACTTCAATTACTCAATAGGATCCATACCAATAGACTTGGAATTTCTCTGGAAAATGGTGAAAGTGACCATCATAAAGAAGCACTAGATCATTGGGCATAAAAGATTTAAGGTGTAATTTACTATCATAATAACTCTTACGGCGGCGCTGTGTAGCTTCCATAGTGAAAAGGACCGTAGCCCTAACTTCATCCAATTTGTTCAATTGTGCTAACCGATGTTGGAGGGATTCCTTGTCACCAAGACGTTCATCCAATGCAATTCGTAAACTCGGAACTTCCAATTCAATAGGTAATATTGTCTCTTGCCCGTACACCAATCGGAATGGGATGGAACTGGTAGTCACTTTATACGCAGTACGATATGCCCACAAGATTGCAAATAATTTTGTATCCCAATCCATTCCCACATCACACACTATTTTCATTAAAATTTTACACAAAATACTGTTGGTCTTTTCAGTCTGTCCATTGGCCTGAGGATAACATGGGATTGTCTTCCGATGCTTGATCTCATATTTATCTGTCAAAGCAGCATTTGTAGAATTAATAAAATGGATTCCATGATCACTAACCAATTCTTTGGGACACCTAAATCGAGTGATAATGTTATCATATAAAAACGTGGCTACGGTATTGGCATTATCAGTTTTTGTTGCCATCGCCTCCGTCGCGTAATCCGTCGCTACCAA